>CM060346.1:31354522-31369522 GCA_030674155.1 Stramonita haemastoma | reverse complement strand
GCAGAAATGAAACGCAACAACCTACACATCCTAGGAGTCAGCGAGAGCCGATGGACAGGATCAGGCAGATGCAAAACCAACACAGGAGAGACAGTGCTGTACAGCGGCAGAAGGGACAACCAGCACCGTGAAGGAGTAGCCATCATCATGAAGAAAGGAATAGAGAAGTGCCTGATGGAGTGGAAACCTATCAACAACAGGTTGATGAAGATAAGAATGAAGGGGAGACACATTAACACCACTATCATCCAATGCTATGCACCAACTAACGACAGTGCAGAAGAAGACAAAGACGAATTCTATGCACAACTACAAGCAGAACTGGAAGATATCCCAAGCCATGACATGAAGATTGTAATGGGCGACCTGAACGCAAAAGTTGGAAATAACAACATAGGCCAAGAAAGAGCCATGGGAAAGGAAGGATGTGGCACCATGAATGACAACGGAGAGAGACTGGTGGAACTCTGCATGACAAACAGCCTCATTATTGGAGGGACACTGTTTACACACCCTGATATCCACAAGCTTACCTGGTGCTCCCCCAATGGAAGAGACAAGAACCAGATCGACCACCTGATGATCAATGGGACATGGAGAAGATCGCTGCTAGATGTAAGAGTAAAGAGGGGAGCTGATGTTGGCAGTGACCACCACCTTGTCACTGCCATCCTCAAAGTAAAGCTGAGGAAAAATATATCTAGGAAACTGAGACAACAACAGTTTGATGTGGAGAAGCTGCGTGACACCAAAGCAAAGAGTGCTTTCATCCTTCAGCTAAAAAAACAAGTTCCAAGCACTGGTGGATGCTGAAAATTACGCACAACCGGACATGACTGGTATTAACACCATGTGGGAACAAGTCAAAACAGCCTACACACAAGCCAGCGAAACATGCTTAGGACAGAGACAGAGGAAGAGGAAAAAGTGGATCACAACAGACACCTGGCAGGCCATTGAGAACAGGAGAGAACTGAAGAAGAAAATTTTGGAAACCAAGTCCGAGAGAATAAGAGAGAGGTTCAAACAACAGTATAGAGAGGCAGACCAAACTGTGAAGAAGATGGCAAGAGCAGACAAACGAGCCTACTTGGATGATATTGCAAGCCAAGCAGAAGAGGCCGCCGCCAAAGGAGAACAAGGACAGGTGTTTAAGATCACCAAAATTGTCAGTGGCAAATACCGGGGAAACACCGAGACGCCGATTGAAGACAAACAGGGCCGACTCCTTACCACAGAAGCAGAACAAGATGCTAGATGGGCAGAACATTTCAACGAAGTTCTCAACAGACCGCCACCAACTGAAGAGGCGGATGTACAAGACCCTGATGCCGACCTCAGTGTTAACACCACTCCACCAGAGAAGAAAGAAATTATAACAGCCATCAGATCTCTCAAGAATGGAAAAGCCCTGGCCAGGACAACCTAAATGCAGAGCTCTTCAAAGCAGACACAGAGTTTGCAGCCACGGTTCTACAACCACTCTTTACAGCTATATGGGAGGAGAAACAGCTACCAGAAGACTGGACAAAAGGAGTCATCGTGAAGATCCCAAAGAAAGGAGCCCTGAGCAACTGTAACAATTGGAGAGGAATCACTCTGCTATCTATTCCCAGCAAGATCCTAGCAAAAATAATAATTAAACGAATCTCAGAAGCAGTGGACCAACAACTCAGAAAAGAACAGGCAGGTTTTCGACCAGGAAGAGGATGCACAGATCAGATCTTTACCCTGCGCAACATCATCGAACAGTGCACGGAATGGCAGAGACAGCTGTACATCAACTTTGTAGACTTTGAGAAAGCCTTTGACAGCATACATCGAAAAAGTCTATGGTGCATACTCCGAGCATATGGAATACCGCAGGAGATTGTACAAGTCATTAAGAGCTTCTACAAAAACTTCACATGCAGAGTAGGAAACAGTGAAACCAGCTTCAGTGTAAAGACCGGCGTCAGACAAGGCTGCCCCATGTCGGCACTGCTCTTCAACATGACAATCGACTGGGTGATGAGACAGACAACAGCTGACCAGCCGCGGGGCATCAGATGGACCCCTTTCACAACACTTGAAGACCTAGATTTTGCTGACGATCTGGCACTGCTCTCACACACCCACCATCATATCCAGGAGAAGACATCCCGTCTCAACACTTTTGCCCAGCAAGTAGGCCTGAAAATCAGCCAGAAGAAGACAGAGGTGATGATGCTAAACGTTCAGAATCCCTCTCCTGTCACAGTGAACGGAGAAGATCTGCCAACAACTGAAGAGTTCACATACCTTGGGAGTATTGTCAGGCATGATGGCGGAGCAAGCAGTGACATCAAAAACCGCATCAACAAAGCAAGAGCTGCCTACAGAAATCTGAACAATGTGTGGAAGTCATCCCAATACAGCACAAAGACCAAACTAAGACTGTATCAGAGCTGCGTACTTTCCACCCTCCTGTATGGTGCAGAATGCTGGAGGATGACTGAGAATGACATTAACAAACTGTCTACATTCCACACGAAGAATCTCAGGAGAATACTGCGCATCTTCTGGCCTGAGACCATCTCCAACCAAGAACTCCTGGCCCGCTGCGACCAAGAAAATATAGATACCATCATTATGCAAAGACGATGGAGATGGATAGGACACATCAGCCGACGGGAACAAGGGAACATCGCCCGAACAGCCCTCCACTGGACACCAGACGGAAAACGCAGGCGAGGACGACCCAAGAACACCTGGCGTCGGACAATAGAAACAGAGCTGAAGACCCTCCAACACTCCTGGGGAACCATTCAGAAACTGGCCCAAGACAGGCAGGAGTGGAGAACCTTTGTTGCTGCCCTACATGCCAAGAAGGCATAAAAAGGCTTTGGAAAAATACTTGGGAGGTGGTGTTTAATTAGGATAAATTTTTCTGAATGTATTGGAGGGAAGAGAAATTATGTGAGAGATGCAGCAGTAAAGCATGCAAGGCAGTGAGTATTTAGCTTTTTTTTTTTTTTTTATTTCCATGATAATGGAATAAGCAATCATATGCTTTTTTACATCTAGTCCCCGTGTGTATGCAGTTTTGTAAATGTCATCTGTTCCCACCAGCACACGATGGCTTACTCTTACGAAGAGCGGAACAGGATTTAACATGTGGGCAAGATGTTCTACATATGTTTGCACACAGGGCCCCGGTTTAAAGTCACATCCGAAAGACTTTTGGGGGGAGTGGAGTCAGCACTGATGTTAACTCCAGAGGAAAAAAACCCTTAACTAGGAATCCAACCCCCTGGTTGTCAAATTGCCAGCGCAATGTTCTGACCTCTAGGCTTACAATAGGGAGGATATGTTCATCAGGATTACCTCAAGCCATTGGGGAAGGCCCACAATTTCTCTTCCTTCCAATAGATTCAAAATACTCCTAATTAAACTCCTTCTGCCTAGATAAGCCTAGTTTAATTTTAAAATTATTTCTCATCTATTTCTCATACAGAGAAATCATGCAAAACTTCAGCAACCTAGTGGACATGTTTACAAGACACATCCAACATACCTCATCTGGGGAAAAAAACAGATTGAAGAAGCATTGTTCAATGAAGACTCACTATGTTCAACAGAGTCCTAGCCAGAAATGTCACATTATTGTTTTGTAAAGTAGGTGTCGAAACTAACTGTCCAAAGTTTGGAGTAACAGCTGTTTTGTAATAAGTACAAAGGCTTCTAAATACTCCAGCCTGCTGTCTTCATAGATGTCTCAAAGGAGGCCCTGTGACTGGCAGCAGCACTACTACTAGCAGCATGTGTACTGGGGCTTCCATGTTTTGAGGTATCTATGCACGCCATTTCAAGCACAGTTTTTACTCAACCTGAAACAGATTCCCTGAAGATAAGATCATAAGGCTTAATAAAGCTAATAACCAGTTCTGAGCCTTTTCGGAGCTCCCTTGTGACCTCCACATATCTACCTATGGAGATGTTTCTCTAAACACACGTTATCATTGTTAGGGAATACCCTAATATTTGCTGGCTTTGTGTGGACACCTGGCTTTGTATGCTTCTGTTTCCCAGAGAAAAAAGTTACACATCTGTTGGGATAAAGCTTCATATTATTCACTTTCAATACATGTAATGCTTGACCTCTTTGCCCACATAACCCTCTTAGTCCCCACTCGGGATTTGCCGGGATTAAATAATTACCACCCCCCCCTCCCTAAATCCTGACCAGGGCTTTGCCAGGATTTACACACAGTAGTTTTCCATCATGCAATGACCTTCACAGATCGCTACCACATACCAAAGCTCTATCAGTCCAGAGACACAGAGCCTGCTGTGAGAGTCTGGAAGTAATTATAGCTGCTGGTATGTCCTTAGGAGGAAAAAGCCATTGAGCATGTGTGCCTGACCTGATTTTGTGATGGAATGTGAAATCTAGAGGCAATTTGTGTTCAGAGAATTGAATGCAAGAGGGTCAAGAGGGACAACATTACAGTTCTCAAAGTCAACAGTTCGAGTTTCAGATCAAGTAATTCTGGCCAAACCAGCTGCCTTGGCGCAGTGGTTAGCGCCTTGGATTTCGGACTAGAAGGTCGCAGGTTTGAATCCGATAAGAGTCATAGGGATTTTTCGGACTCCGGCCAGCTCCTACCCAGAGTGAGTGTGCTGTGGGCTCAGTGGGGAGACTGGGACCACACAGTCAAGCTTCATCCACTTTATGGATGCGAATTTGAGAGTGTTGCTCTAATTACCTGACCAACACTGCAGGTGTCTGTATTTCTAGGGATCGGTTGACGCCGGGATATATTATGACAGTAAGCGTAGAGTACAACCTTGTCAAGTAGTCTCAAAGCAGATGTACTTCCACAGCAGCATCATTACATCATCCTCATCACCATTGATCATCATGCAATAATAAAAATTGCCTCTGATTCCGTGGCTCCCATTGCTCTGGTTTCATGGTGACCTCAGATTCGGTTTCCCATACACTTCTGTGCCTATGGTGAGTTTGTATCAAGGCCTTTGAGGTCGGAGGTTCGCGGGGAGATGGTCGTTGGAGGGACGTTGTGGTGGTCGCCACCTCAGGTGGGTGACTCACTCAGTCTGGCTCCACGACTGAGCTAATACTTTCGTTATTAGGGGGCTTAGTAGGTGGCGTCCTGTATTATATGTTAGATCAGAACAGGCACCACTGAACACCACCAAAGTGACTCGGCAGAAGTGCAGGGCCTCTCTGGCTGGTGGCCCCATGGCAGCCGTAATATTGATGGGCTCCCTGTGGACTGCCGACCCCGAGGTTGAGACACAACAAATCTGGCTATGGCTGTGGCGGGGAGATTGAAATGAGCGGTGTGGGAACAACAGCACGGGGACGTCACAGAAGATGAGGCAGTAAAAAGTAATTCTGGCCACTCTTGCAAAAAATACAAAACACTATAGACATATATCCCACCCATGTCTCTTGGTACTTTGGTAGCGATAGAAATTTCTGAAACTCCTTTTAATAATCTACAAATGTCAGGGAGAGAACCAATAGAGTGTCTACTGGTACTATATGGAGAAAAGTATGCTCTCAAAGCTCTTCTTGCACTATTCACCCACCATATCCTGCAAAGTATAGAAAAGCAAGAAAAAAGCAAGGTGATTTCTTTACTCAACTGTTTTAAATTCAAAATCATTCTGTGTGTGCCATCCTTCTTAGGGCGAGTCAAGATAGGTGATAAATATTGGCCTTCCTCAAAGCACACTTGGAAAAGACACCTTTTTGGTCTAATTTTTCAATCTCCTTATCAGTGGTACCCTTTTCTGCTTTTGTTAAGCTTGGATGAGGTGGGAAACTTTGTGTCAAACCATCAAATCCACAGTCAAGTTTTATTCTTCCCCCTTGATTAATTAATAAATCCTTCCAGTAAATCTTGCAACATCAACAGTATTTCTTAGTCCATTTTTTTTATCATCACCACTGAATATTTGGTTTAAAAGATTATTTTAATAAAAAATAAAAACCCTTTCTAACAGAATTATTTCAAATTTTCACCACAAATCTATGACTAATTGAGAATTAAGCTGCAGGGTTGTTGTTTTTTTTAGCATAGGTTATCTACTTTATTTGTTTAGATGTTTATAAACCTTGATTTACCTTTAAAACACGCCTGTATTAGTAGAAAAAAAAAGATGATCGAGATTTCAACACCCATCGACTTACAACATTGCATCTGAGGCCCTTGTCCATGGTACTAAAAAAAAATTTCTGAGTGTTCTGAATTAATAAATAGGAATATCATCTTATCAAGATATATACATCTATACCTACAATGTGAAAAAATTAGCCAAGTGGGTAAGTTCAGAAAAAAGACAGAAAACACAACACAAAACAGCAAAAAAAATGTTGCACTTACTTGAGCTATTTCAGGTGATCAGGTAATCCATCCGAAAAGCACAAAATATTCCAGAGCACTTGTTGCAATTCACACACACATACACAGGCCATTGTGTGCCGGTGGGATCAGATGACAAGATTTACAAAACTGCACACACACATGAACTGGATGTAAAAAAAAAGCACATGAGTGTATTCCATTATCCTGGATGTAACAGAATAAATATAAATAAAATAAATAGATAAACACACACATGTACTTTGTACAAATTCTCACAGCTAATGCTCATCACACCGGGGCCACCATACTCCACTTTGGCATCACCAACACTACCACTGTCACTCTTGCTGGTCTCTTCTTCTTCTTTATCATAGTCACCAGTCAGGATCAACACCTCCCACTTCAACATAATATCCAACTTGATTTTATCATCACTAGGTTCATAAATAAACATTTCATACTCAATTCTGCTAGTTACACTTTCTCTGACCTAATGCATATGATTTGAGGGGGTTTCTTTTTTTTTGGGGGGGGGAGTGTCGACATGGAAGCACAATTGTAAAAAAAAAATCACCACAAATTCACATTGTAAAAAAATTCACCACAAATTCACATTGTCAAAAAAATTTCACCACAAATTCACACATCCTCCTCCTGACAAGGCAGAAAACTGGCGTGAAAGGAAAAGGAAGAAAGCTTATATATATGTAAAGGAAAGCTTGAATCCCAACTGTATAGATCTAGTAAGGCTATAGAGCCAATGCAAGGGGTACAGTATAAAACTGATATAGCATGAGAACTGCTTTAAATCCTAGAAGCAAACAAATTCCCAGCTGAACCTAAGCAGTTTTCTGTGTTCTGGTCATATGGGAACAGAATAGTAAGCATCCTTTAAACAATCTTTTGTAATAAGCTTGAGGGCAGACTGTAAAGTATCCATCTTGAAATGGTGGTAGGTGATTTCTTTACTCAACTGTTTTAAATTCAAGATCATTTTGTGTGTCCCATCCTTCTTAGGGCGAGTAAAGATAGGTGATAAATATTGGCCTTCCTCAAACCCACACTTGGAAAAGACACCTTTTCGGTCTAATTTTTCAATTTCCTTATCAGTGGTACCCTTTTCTACTTTTAAGCTTGGATGAGGTGAGAAACTGTGTCAAACCATCAAATCCACAGTCGAGTTTTATTCTTCTCCCTTGATTAATTAATAAATCCTTTCAGTAATTCTTGCGACATCACCAGTATTTCTTAGTCAAAATTTGTTTCTTTACTTATCATGGCCACTGAATTAGGGTGTTTGGTTTAAAGGATTTTTTTAAAAAACAAATTAAAACAACTATCTAACAGAATTATTTCAAATTTTCACCAAAAATCTATGAATAATTGAGAATTAAGTTGTAGGGGGGGGGGGTGGGGTGGTTAGCATGGTGGGTGATCTACTGTATTTGTTTGGATTTTTATAAACCTTGATTTACCTGGAAAACACACCTGCATTAGTAAAAAAAAAAAAAAAAAAAAAAAAAAGTGATAGATGTTTCAACACCCATCATTAGTATATACTTAAAACTTTGCATAGGCCCCTGTCCATGGTACTAAAAACAATTCTGGGTGTTGTGAGTCAATAAATTATTGGTAATGTTCTCTTATCAAAATATCTATACCTACATGTGAAAAAATCAACTAAATGGGTAAGTTCAGAAAAAAGACAGAAAATACAACACAAAACAGCACAATTATTTTGGCACTTACTTGAGATATTTCACTCAGGTGATCAGGTAATCCATCCGAAAAGCACAAAATACTCCAGGGCACTTGTTGCAATCCACAAACACACACATAATACTCCAGAGTACTTGTTGCAATTTACACACATACACATAATACTCCAGAGCACTTGTTGCAATTCACACACACACACACAGACACACACAGGCCATTGTGTGCTGGTGGGAACAGATGACAAGACCTACAAAACTGCACACATATGTGGACTTGATGTAAAAAAGCACATGAGTGCTTATTCCATTATCCTTGAAGTAAAAGAATAAATAAAAAATAAAATAAACAGATAAACACACACATGTACTTTGTACAAATTCTCACAGCTGATGCTCATCACACCTGGGCCACCATACTCCACTTTGGCATCACCAACACTACCACTGTCACTCTTGCTGGTCTCATCAAAGCCACAAGGCCACGATCATTGTAATACCTGGCCCCACTTGGCCTAGGAACACTTGCTCCCAAATGATCCATCTCCTTGGCCTCTTTGAGAAATGCCAACAAAATGTCTCAAAAACCTTTGTCCAAAGTGCTTGTTAATCCTAGAGGTAAATAAATCCACACAAGGTTTGGTCAACAAATGAGGAAGTGCTTTATGTAGCATAACAGGATTTCTCACTAAAAAAAAAATATTTTTTTTTACTTATCAAAGCCACTGAATTAGGGTGTTTTGCTGAAAAGGTTACTTAAAGAAAAAAACAAACTATCTAACAGAATGATTTCAAATTTTCACCAAAAATCTATGAATAATTGAGAATTAAGTTGTAGGGGGGGGGGGGGAGCGGGAGTGTTAGCTTGGGTGATCTTCTTTATTTGGTTGGATTTTTATAAACCTTGATTTACCTGAAAAAAGCACACCTGCATGAGTTTTATAAAAAAAAATTAAAAAATTTAAAAGGTGATAGAGATTTCAACACCCATCATTAGTATACTAGGTAAAAATTGGTATCTGCTGCCCCTGTCCATGGTACTAAAAAAAAATTTCTGGGTGTTGCGAGTTAATAAATAGGTAATGTCATTTTATCAAGATATACCTACATGTGAAGAAAATCAGCCAAATGGGTAAGTTCAGAAAAAAGACAGAAAATACAACACAAAACAGCACAATTTTTTTGGCACATACTGGAGATCTTCCATTCAGGTGATCAGGTAATCCATCCGAAAAGCACAAAATACTCCAGGGCACTTGTTGAAATCCACACACACACACACAATATACTCCAGGGCACTTGTTGCAATTCACACACACACATAATACTCCAGAGCACTTGTTGCAATTCACACACACACACAGACACACACAGGCCATTGTGTGCTGGTGGGAACAGATGATAAGACCTACAAAACTGCACACATATGTGGACTTGATGTAAAAAAGCACATGAGTGCTTATTCCATTATCCTCGATGTAAAAGAATAAATAAAGAATAAAATAAATAGATAAACACACACATGTACTTTGTACAAATTCTCACAGCTGATGCTCATCACACCTGGGCCACCATACTCCACTTTGGCATCACCAACACTACCACTGTCACTCTTGCTGGTCTATCAAAGCCACAAGGCCACGATCATTGTAATACCTGGCCCCACTTGGCCTAGGAACACTTGCTCCCAAATGATCCATCTCCTTGGCCTCTTTGAGAAATGCCAGCAAAGTGCTTGTTTATCCTAGAGGTAAATAAATCCACACAAGGTTTGGTCTGCAAATGAGGAAGTGCTTTATGTAGCATAACAGGATTTCTTACTAAAAAAAAAAAATTATTTTTTACATATCAACACCACTGAATTAGGGTGTTTTGCTTAAAAAGGTTATTTAAAAAATAAAAAATAAAAACCTAACAGAATGATTTCAAATTTTCACCAAAAATCTATGAATAATTGAGAATTAAGTTGGAGGAGGGGAGGGGGGAGAGTGTTAGCTTGGGTGATCTACTTTATTTGGTTGGATTTTTATAAACCTTGATTTACCTAAAAAAAAAAAAAAAAAAAAAAAACACACCTGCATCAGTAAAAAAAAAAAAAAAAAAAATTTTAAAGGTGATAGATATTTCAACACCCATCATTAGTATATTACTTAAAACTTTGCATCTGAGGCCCCTGTACATAGTACTAAAAAAAATTATGGGTGTTGTGAGTTAATAAATTATAGGTAATGTTCTCTTATCAAAATATCTATACCTACATGTGAATTAATCAGCCAAATGGGTAAGTTCAGAAAAATGACAGAAAATACAACACAAAACAGCACAAATTTTTTGGTACTTACTTGAAATATTTCAGGTGATCAGGTAATCCATCCGAAAAGCACAAAATACTCCATGGTACTTGTTGCAATTCACACACACACACATAATACTCCAGAGCACTTGTTGCAATTCACACACACATGCACAGACACACAAGCCATTGCGTGCTGGTGGAAACAGATGACAAGACTTATAGAACTGCATACACATGTGGACTGGATGTAAAAAAGCACATGAGTGTATTCCATTATCCTGGATGTAACAGAATAAATAAAAATAAAATAAATAGATAAACACACACATGCACTTTGTACAAATTCTCACAGCTGATGCTCATCACACCTGGGACACCATACTCCACTTTGGCATCACCAACACTGCCACTGTCACTCTTGCTGGTCTCTTTTTCTTCTTTATCATAGTCACCAGTCAGGATCAACACCTCCCACTTCAACATAATATCCAACTTGATTCTATCATCACTAGGTTCATACATAAACATGTCATACTAAATTCCCCTAGCTACACTTTCTCGCTCCTAATCCATATGTTGTTTTCTTTGGGGGAGGGTCGACATGGAAGCACAATTGTAAAAAAAAAATTCACCACAAATTCTCATATATCCTCCTCCTGACCAGCTAGAAAACTGGCGTGAAAGGAAAAAGAAGAAAGCCTGTATATAAAGGAAAGCTTGAATCCCAACTGTACAGTAAGGCTAAAGAGCCAATGCAAGGGGTACAGTAACCAGGCGGTGGTTTAAGTGATGGATAATCTCCAGTCCAAGGTTAAAGATTTCTACTGATCAAAAAAGAATTGTTGTTTCTCAGGATAAAAAGGCTTGCCTGTGTTTTCAAGTCTTCAAACAATTTAGGGAGTGAAGTACAAAACTGACTCACCTCATTATCCATCATTGACTGAGACTAACAATGAACTATGCTTGGAGTTTGTTTTGCCTCAAATTCATGGCATCAAAGTTGTTGTTTTTTTGTTTCTGGTCCACTGATTGTTGCTCCTCTTCCCTAAAGAAGAGGACCAACCAGAAAATTGTTTTGGGCCACGATCATTGTAATACCTGGCCCCACTTGGCCCAGAAACACTTGCCCCCAAATGATCCATCTCCTTGGCATCTTTGAGAGATGCTGACAAATTGTTTCTAAAGCCTTTGTCCAAAGTGTTTATTAGTAACTGGAGTGTTGTTGTTTGTTTGTCCATTGTGTTTGAGGATAAACTCCAAAACAGCAGAGGAGGCAGCTGCTGTTTCAGAAACTGGGCAGAAATTTGATTATAGTGGAGATGCCTTGCCCACAGTACATCCCCATTCTCTTGGCCAAGAAGGCATAAGAACAGTTAGTGTTGCAGATGTTCTCCAAAGGCCAACTAGCCCCCTAAGCTGCAACATATAAGGACTGTGCAAGTCAAGCCTCCTAGTCAGAGAGTCGCAGTCAATAACTAAAAACTAAGCTGTAAAGTAGAATTCAATGAGTGGGAAAGCCACTGATCATATAGCTTCTCACTTTGTTGTTGCTTCCAGCATCAATGGTTTAATCAAGAACTGTGATAAAGCCTAGGCGCTGAAGACTTAGTAACGGAAGTATTAGGCCTATCACTACAAATTCCCACAGAAATAGTCCAGTTGGCTTAGGCACAGTTCAGGTTTTATAGCTACCCTTCTCTTGAGAGACAGGTCTTGGGCCTAACAGGGCTAAGAAGTCAGTTATCCTAGCCAAAATAGGCCTAAAGCCCTTTCCAAAAGATTCGGATGTCTTCACCCTGCGCCTGACCAATCGCATGCAAGATAGGCCTAGCCTAGGCCTAGCCTAGTGCTTGTAGGCCTAGCACGCACAACCAGACGCTGTGTGTGTGCCCACCAGATCACTCTTGCTGGTGTTGGTCCACAGTGCTTTCCATACCTCGCCGCCATTTTATTTTCAGCACACATAATTTCTTCACAATTTGCTTGTCCCCTATGTTTATCAGATAGCTTTGTCACTTCTTTTTTGGTCAGACAGTTTCTAAGAGAAACAAACTTACAGAAAAAACATCATCATTGTCTGTTCCATCCTTGATAACAGAATCCTCTAGTTTTTTTGCCTTGTATTTCCTGGTAGGCAACAGGCATTCCATTCGAGACTGTGTATCCGCCATCTTGCAGAAAATGTAGATACTGAATTTTCTTAGATGAAAGACAAATTGGATAAAATAAAGTGATCTTACCTTGTTCAACACTTGGAACAATGCACACACAGAGAAAACAAATCATCACAAATGAAATATAGGCTTAAAACAAATTAATACATATATACTCCAGCTCCTCAGAAACACAACTCACAATGGCGGCTAACTTCCCCGGAACTGCTTGCGAGACGGCCAGCCTAACTCTTCGCGGGACTGACTCTGCGCGTGAGCCTAACTCTTTGCGGGACTGACTCTGCGCGTGGCAGAAGCCACGCGAGACCCACTCTTTCGCTAACTTTGGAGTAGACTGCGGGCTTGAGTCTTCCCCAAAGTTACCGACAGAATGGGTCGCTTGCTTGGGACTGAGTCTGCGCCACTGACTAGGCCTAGATGAGCTCGGCCCTGCACATGCATGGTGTGTTGGTTGGTGTGCCTACCTAGGCCAGCGTGAGCTCAGGGCTGTACCACAGATTTCTCTGTACTAAAAATAGATTAGAAAGGATTTTCATCAACATCTTTGTTCCCTATGCACACATAAACAGGTGGACAAAGGATAATGATGTTTCTTTCCTTTCCTCCTCTTGTTTTTTTCCTTTTCTCTTATCTTTTGATTGTAAATAACGTTCCTTTTTTTTCAATGCTATATTGTTTCTCTTCGTGCTAGCTGCTGGGTAGCAAGAGAGAGAGAGAGAGAGAGAGAGAGAGAGAGAGAGAGTTCTGTGGTTTCAAGTGATAGGATTTTGTCTAATAAATATGCATGTTCTTATTAGTTTAAAGTTGAAAATGAACCACTTCAATGCCTTGTGGCTCTCTCTCTCTCTCTCTCTCTCTCTCTCTCTCTCTCTCTAGCTATCTCTCTCACAGCGGAGGCTGAGGGACACCCAGAGGAACCAGGACTTTCATAGCCTGTTCACCAGCAAACCAAACAGCATCCAGACACGATGATTTGTGAAACTAACCATTGTGTTTGCTTCCAATGGACTGCTGCTGGTGACACACCCCTGGATTTGTTTTGGTACATGAAGAAGGACACCAGGCTGATGACCAACGAGGAAAGCTTTGTGTACAGCAAACTGAAGCTGTGGTCCCTTGCAGACCGGAGCGACTGAAAGATCCAATCAGTGCCGGACTTGATGTGATGCATGTGATAGTGGATGCAATTGGATTCTTACTTGGATAGCCCATGTGTTGTGTGTGTGTGTGTGTGTGTGTGTGTGTGTGTGTGTGTGTGTGTGTGTGTGTGTGTGTGCGTGTGTGTGTGTGCCCGTGCACGTGTGCTGTGGCTGTGGCTGTGAATGAGTGTATGTATATGTGTGTGGATGCATGCATGTGTGTGTATGTATGTGAATATGCGTGTGTGTGTGTATGCACACGTGCGCCCGCGCGCGTGTGTGTGTGTAGAACATGTGTGTAGGGGGGGGGGGGGGGGTGTGGCCTGTGTGCAAGCGGGAGTGAGTGAGTGAGTGTGAGTGTGTGTGTGTGTGCGTGCGTGCGTGCGTGTGTGTGTGTGTGTGTAAAGAGAAGGAGAAAGTGTGTGTGTGAGTGTGCATGTATGTGTGTGTGTGTGAGGGAGAGAGAGAGGGAGAGAGAGAGAGAGAGAGAGAGGAGAGAGAGAGAGAGAGAGAGAGAGAGAGAGAGAGAGAGAGAGAGATGTACACTACATGCCGCATGGATTATTACAAATTTATCACGTGTTAGCGGTGCAAAATTTCAAAAGTCATGAAACAAAAAATGAAGAAGAGACATTGCCTTGTTGCTGACAAGTTTGTTGTGAGATGTATGTTTTGAATCTGTACAGTTTTGCAGAGGAAATTTGTCCCCCTTACCAGTTTCCATTGTAAGGGCTAATCAGAACTTATATACATTTTTTTTTTAAAGGATCTGAATCTATCCTGTTTAACCATGTTATGGAATCCATGACATGATGACTATTTGGGCTGTTGTTAATTAAGTTTTCAGAATATGACATTTTGTGTTTTGTGCCCAGTCCCCCCCCCCCCCCCCTCCCACTGTCCCCTTGTCAATGGGCATCTTGCCTGAGACAATAAACAATTGTCATTGTCATTGTTGTCTCTATCTCTTTCTCTCTCTTTTCCATTTTCACATATTACACTATCCTAAACTTGTCATTAAATAGAAATGGTGTGGTTCTTATGCTTAATTTGAAATTGTTTTCTTGTCCTCTGATGGGATAGCTCATTGGTCAGAATGCTGGCTTTCTCCAGCCAATGTTAAGCAGCCTCAGCCTGGTTACCAATCTATAAGTGACTACCAGTTCACCCAGCTGTAAATGGGTACCTCCCACTTTAGGGTCAGGGAAGATAAAGCAGTGAGGAAGGGGAGAGGAGATGGGCCCTGCCCTCAACATGCTTTCCCCTAGAGAAGTTGAGGTCTCTGACACCCTGCACCCCCTAGACCACACATGTATGGGA
>CM060346.1:31347022-31352022 GCA_030674155.1 Stramonita haemastoma | reverse complement strand
GGAGAGCCTAGTGGTCAGAGCGTTGAGCTCGACATTGACCCGTTTGGGATCGAGCCATAGCGGAGGTGCCATTAGGAGGGAAGTTTAGGCCTATCCCTGAAGTTAACATCATTCCCACTTCCCTCCCAAAGTCCTTCTGAGGAGACTATAGAATTCGAATAGTCAGCACTCTGAGCGAGGGTAGACAGAACATCTTGCGCGCACACGTTAAATAAAAGTCCGACCCGCCTTTCGGAAATAGGGGGCAGATTCGTGCCGGTATGACAAAATTTAAAAACAAAGAACAACACTATCTACACACACACACACACACACACAGAGGTGTGTTCAGACACTATTCCCAAAGTTGGAATGCAGCTTGCTCGATTGTGGATAAAAACGGTTGCATAGGCCTATGCAAAATCTCATCAGTGGTAAACCTCAGAGCTCTAGGCTAGCTGAGGAACGAAAAAATATGTGCAAAGCAGTATGGATTTGACATTATTAGCAATGGTTCGTTAATATGAAAGGAAGAAGAGATGAATCATGATTTAAATTTTTTTTTTTAAACAGCAACAAAGGAAAGGAGCCCTAAAAGTTCAGCAAACTGAAAAGATTACCTTGTCTGTTACATAATTTGTGCATACATCATAGACATATGTTTAAAATTTTTTAAAAAATTAAAAAGCAAAAAGTGTATCCGGTCATTATGTATTGCTTCTATTGTTATGCTGTGCTATTGCACTCTGTATAGCATTATAAATTACACTTACAAAATGCTGAACATAAATAAATGTGGGGGGTTTTTTGTTGGGGTTTTTTTTGGTTTCTTTTTTTTTGGGGGGGGGGGGGTTGGGGGGAAGGGGGGGGGGTGTCTTTCCTTCGCTAGAGCTCCGAGGTTCCCCAATGGAGAGGTTTTGCGAATACAATGCTTTTGCCCACCATAAAGGCAACTGCATTCCCACTCCAGATATACATGCTGGGTATGTTCCTGTTTCTGGAGCTCACCAAAGGCTGACATGCTTTTCCAGATCTTTAAAGGTGCACATCATCTGCATGTGTATTACACACAAAGGAAATTAATTGGGGGGACCGGATAGCCTAATGGTCAAAACATTGCCCTTGCAATTTGACGACCCAGTTCGATTCCCCTTGGAGGGGAATTTTCCCCTGGAGTTAACATCAGTGCTGACTCCACTCTCCCCAAAAGTATTTCGGATGAGACTTTAAACTGAGGCCCGAGTGGGAACGCATGCAGAACATCTTGCGCACACCTTAAATCCCTTTTTGTAAGAGTAGGCGATTGTGTGCCGTTGAGATCAGATGACAGTATTTACTTAACTGTACACACAGGGGGACTGGATGAAAAAAAAGCATACATGTGTTTATTTCATTATCCCCGATATAAAAGAATAAATAAATAAATAAATAAATAAATAAATAGGCACTGGCAGGTCTGCACTTGAAGTTGACATGGAAGATCGTTAAAATTCCCTAGGAAGGCTAGGTTATTTTTTTTAATTCCTTTTTATTTGAAGTTATCTTAGAATGTTTTAAACCAAAATGAAATGTAGCTATCTTGTGTATTTTGAGATTATGATTTCGTATCAGTATGCCTGACAGTATTGTAATTGTAATTGCCCTTCAGGGATGGATGATTTAAGTGTTTTTGACTTGTCTAGTATGTCGGTTGCTTTACGGTTTGGGAAGCTAGTTGCCAACTGCTTTGGGAGGCAGGTATATGGACTGCTTTACTTTGAGAGGCAGGTATATCGACTGCTTTGGGAGGCAGGTATATCGACTGCTTTACCTTTGAGAGGCAGGTATATCGACTGCTTTTGGAGGCAGGTATATCGACTGCTCTATGTTTGAGAGGCAGGTTTTTCGACTGCTTTACATTTTGGGAGGCAGGTATATGACTGCTTTGTGCTTTGGGAGGCAGGTATATCGACTACTTTAGGGTTTGGGAGGCAGGTATATCAACTGCTTTATGGCTTGAGAGGCAGGTATATTGACTGTTTTACAGTTTGAGGGGCAGGTATATTGACTGTTTTACGGTTTATGGGGCAGGTATATCGACTGCTTTATGGTTTGGGAGGCAGGTATATCGACTGCTTTAGGTTTGAGGGGCAGGTATATCGACTGCTTTACCTTTGGGAGGCAGGTATATCGACTGCTTTACAGTTTGGGAGGCAGGTATATTGACTGCTTTATGCTTTGGGAGGCAGGTATATTGACTGCTTTAGGGCTTGAGAGGCAAGTATATTGACTGCTTTACAGTCTGGGAGGCAGGTATATCGACTGCTTTATTACCAGTTCCAGAGACACAGGTAGAGCCTACCAGATGCTGCCAAAGTTCTTTGTACTTTTCTGTAAGGGCAAAGGATTTGCTGTCATTGTTGTATGTTTGTCCCTCGTGTTGGAGGATGACCTCCAAAACAGCACAGGAGGCAGCTGCTGTTTCAGAAATGGGGCAGAAATTTGATTATAGTGGAGATGTCTTGCCCACAGTACATCCCCACTCTCTCGGCCAAGAGAGCATAAGGACAGTCAGCTTTGGAGATGTTCTCCAAAGGCCAACTAGCCCCCCCCCCCCCCCCCCGCCCCCCCCCTCCCCTGGGCTGCAGCATATAAGGACTGTGCAAGCCAAGCCTCCTAGTGATAAGGGCAAAGGATTTGCTGTCCCTGTCTATGATAGGCAGACCAAAGAAGAGATGGGAGGACAACATCAGCGAATGGACATGCCTAGAACTTAACAAAACCCTGAGAAAGGCAGAACAGAGAGAGGAATGGAGGGAACTGGTTGTCAAGTCTTCATGGGTGCCCCCACAGTCACCAGACTAAGGGATAAAATTAATAGACAGATAGATAGATAGATAGATAGATAGATAGATAGATAGATAGATAGTCTATGAAAGGGGCAAAGGACTTGCTGTCTCTGTCTATGATAGGGATCAGCATGTGAACTGTACTCAGAGCAGGGTGGACTTCATCAAACATGCTTCACTATGTGGATGAATGGTTGCCACCTGTCCTATAGTCTTCAGGGTTGGGATTCATAGTGCCACTGGGAGGAGAGGAGGGAAGAGGGAGGAATGCGGAGGTTTGGGTCCAGAAATAGCTCCGACCCTCTCTCTCTCTCTCTCTCTCTCTCTCTCTCTCTCTCTCTCTCTCTCTCTCTCTCTCTCTCTCTCTCTCTCTCTCTCTCCTCTCTTTTCAACTTGATGTATCCCTGAAAAGGGCGGGGACTGGATGTAAAAAAGCACACGAGTGCTTATCTATTATCCTCGAATAAAAGACTTTGCCTTGCCTTGCCTTGCCTTGCCTTTGCCTTGCCTTGCCTTGCCTTGCCTTGCCTCCTCTCTCTCTCTCTCTCTCTCTCTCTCTCTCTCTCTCTCTCTCTCTCTCTCTCTCTCTCTCTCTCTCTCTCTCTCTCTCTCTTCCACTTCCACACACACACACACACACACACACACAAACACACACACACACACACACACACACACACACACACACACACACACACACACACATATATATATGTATATATATATATATATATATATATATATATATATATATATATATATATATATATATATATATATATGTGTGTGTGTGTGTGTGTGTGTGTGTGTGAGTGTGTGTGTGTGTGTGTGTGTGTGTATATTGGCTGCATGCACAAGAATTGGTTAAATGCAAGGCTTTGACTTTTTTTGCCAGATATAGGGCTATATAAATTCCATTTATTATTTTATATATATATATCACACTACCCTATACCTATCAGTTGATAGAAAGGTTCTGATTCTTATGTTGAATTTGAAATTGTATTCTTGTCATATAGATAAGGAGGGTTGGGGTTCTTTTTTGGGGGGGTGGGGGTAGGGGTTTTGGGGCAGTTTTTTTTTCTTCTTTGTTTGTTTTTCCCCCTGTATATATGTTTCGCCTTTTTGGACTATTTGGATTCTTTTCTTGAACACGAATTTTAAAGTGTTATGTTTGGGCATTACATCATAATGTTGATTTTTAAAAAATCTTGAATGTTAGTATTTTAGGTTGCTTTTTTTCTCCCACAACAACAAGCTCACAATCAAGTAGACTATCAAACCAAAACAATAACAATTATAGTAGTACTAATAATCCCATCACTATTAACATCAAAGTCAACATTCATGATAAAACCTATTGATTTGGATAAAAGGAAAAAAATGGGGAAAAAATCAAGTCACCATATTTTTGCCTTTCCACAGTTGTACAAGTTTGAAATTATGCATGTGCTTGTTAAGATTACTCACAGGCTTATTATTAGCTAAAAAGAATTTATTTTTAAAGTCTCTTTCTCTTCACCCCCTTTTCCACATACACATAGAGCATGTAACAGTGCAATATTTTCAGTCACAGTAAATCACATCTGAAACATGTTTAGGGGCTGCAGAAAGTGCTGATGCATTAGTTTTATATATGGTTAATTGATTTAAAAGTCAGTTCCTAAACATTTACTCATTAAATAATTTTTCAGCTGTCATGAACTGATTTTTGTTTTTTAATACATTTTAAACTTCTTGAGAGCATGTTCCATAAATCTCTCCCTGAATATTAGAAGCTTGATTTGGACAGATTATTTCTGGACCTGGGAAATGTTAGTAGGTGATTATTCCTGTTCTCATTAATTTTGAAGCAATTAGACTAGTGATTTTCCCAGGGGCATTTTCATTTACAACTTTTTGTACAAATATCGCTTTATTGAAATAAAGTCTGTTATGGAAGGTTAAATATTTGTTTGCTTATGATCTTGATTGTTAGGGCGCATGATTTTAATAGAACAAGTTTTAGTGCTCTTTTATATAACCAATGAATGAATTTGAAATTTGTTTCACTGCAGCTGTCCCAAAGAGATGAAGTATAGTCCACAACAGGCAAAATATGGCCACCAAAAAAGTTTGCTGAATGGTTATTCAGGAAGTGTTTTATCTGATTATAATTAAAGTATCTTCTTAACAGGACTTTTTCTTAGTGCC
>CM060346.1:31338749-31346922 GCA_030674155.1 Stramonita haemastoma | reverse complement strand
AACATGACAGGAAAGTTTGTTTTTGTCTATGCACAAGTTATAAAGATATGTCAGTTTTTCAACCAACTAAACCAGAAAGTTTCATTATTTTTCCATTCAGATTGTCCAGATAAGATGTTCTGGAATTTATTTGGAAAGATAGGGTTTCCACCATGTTTATGATTGTCATTGGCAGTAGTTGGCATGGGAATTAAATTTCTCTTGATTTTACATATTGTTCTAAGTAATGGAGATCATTTTCACTTGACATGTCACATATTACTTCTTTATCATTTAGTAGCCATGTTTGAGAAGTGGTTGTTCAATTCATTTGCTGATATGTCTTTAACAGTTTAATAACTTTTTGATATATAGGTTTATTACATGATATATTGATGGCTTTTCATACTTGGCCAGAGTGGAAAGTTGTAATTAACTTTTTTAATGTGATCACATTTTGATCTGTGTTTTACTTAAGTTACTTTGTTTCTTTGCAATCTAAATTGCTCTTTTGAGCCCTGGGTTTTCCTATGGCCCAGCATAGGGGCTGGAAGGGACATGCCATTTTTTTTTTCCAGACACATCGGTCTGATGGTGTAAAGGATCCAGAAAAGAAGAAGAAAAATGCGTAGAAGAAGAAGAATGCAAAGAAAAAGAAAAAAAATGCTAAGAAGAATTGCAAAGAAGAAGAAGAAGAGAAGAAGAAGAAGAAGAAGAAGAAGAAGAAGACAAGAAGAAGAAGAAGAAGAAGAAGAAGAAGAAGAAGAAGAAGAAGAAGAAGAAAACAACAACAACAACAACAACAACAACAACAACAACAACAATAACAAGAAGAAAAAAACGCTTATGCAAGATGTTTACCAGGACTTTGATTTGAATAAAGTCTCATCCTAAGAACTTTGGAGTAAAGGGAGTGGATTCAGTAAGGATGTGAAGCTCTTCGGGGAAAAAGCTCCCCTCCACAGGACAATCTCCATGGTATGTGGTGGGTTCGAACCTGCGCTCTCAGATGACAAGCTGAGACACTCTAACCACAGGCCCACCCTAGCATGTGGAGGAGAGATAGATGATGATAGGAGCCAGTCCTGCCACTTCCCATTACACGGGTCATTGCCAGACTATCTTATGAGGGAGAAGGTGGAATTGATTCAGCATGCTTCATTATGCGAGTCATTCGCGTAATGTGTCACGTATTATGCACGCTTAGGGTTCATGGTGGCCTGGACAATTTCACAGTTTTGCTACTGTGGAGAGTGAGAGAAGGGTAGGGTGGGGGTGGGGGTGGGGGGGTGGGGGGAGGGGGGGCTGGTAGGGTTGGGGGGTGGGTGGGGTGGGTATGAAAGGAATGTAGCTGGGGGGAGGGTGTTATGCAATTTGTTTTTTAGTTGTTTTTTTATATTATCACCTCTCCTTTAAATCTTTCCCGATCATTTTTATGTGTTCTCTTTCTCTCTATCCTTGTCTCTGGCTCTGTGTGTGTGTGTGTGTGTGTGTGTGTGTGTGTGTGTGTGTGTGTGTGTGTGTGTGTGTGTGTGTAAAATTATTTGAAATTTAATGTTTAATTTTAATTTGAGATAGTACATTAAATAGCAATGTATTTGCTTTCCATCAAATACATGTGTGTGTGTGGTGTGTGTGTTGTGTTGTGTGTGTGTGTGTGTGTGTGTGTGTGTGTGTGTGTGTGACACCTTTACCTATCCTACAAATGCCTATTTACTTGTAGGTTTGGTGGGTTTCTTGCATTATTTTGAAATACCCCTATCATGTTGGTGTGTCTGTGTTGTTCTGTAGATCCAATTGACTACGTTGGAAGTTCACTAGCCAGTTAGTTTTCCGTTTGGTTTTGGTATGTGCGTCATCTTGCTTTATTTCATCATATGTCGCATAGCCTACAACTTCCTTGTCTTTGATGACGTAAAACATGCAACTTTGAAGAAGAAAAGAATTGGTCTGATTTATTTTAGTCATTCTTTTATTTCGAGAATAATGGAATAAACACTCATGTGCTTTTTTTTTTTTACATCCAGTCCCCGTGTGTATGCAGTTTTGTCAATGTTGTCAGCCGTTGGTAAACTCTTATGAGCAGTTGAAAGACTTCAAGATTTTGATACTCTCTCAGGGCGGACTACAGAAAAGTGCCCCTGCTGACAGCTCTCTTGAGAGAAGAGCTAACACTTCCATGGCAGAGAACAGGAGAGAAGTCAAAGGTCAAGGTGTTTCCATATCCTGGTAAAGAGAGGATGGGGAGCGAGGGGTGAGAGACCTCAGCTTCTTCAGGACCAGATCTATCAGATAGAAAGTATATTATTTTTAAAAAAAATTAATTTTTAAAAAAGGTAAAGGTGTCTCATAACCTGTGTGGTCGTAGGGGAGCGAGGTGTCAGATCTCAGAGACCTCAGCTTCTCTAAGGGGCCAGCATGTTGAGGGCGTGGCGCCCATCTCCTCTCCCTCACTGCTGCTTTACCTTCCCTGACCCTAAAGAGGGCAAGTACCCATTTATAGCTGGGTGAACTGGGGGATTGTACTGAAGCCAAGGCCCGCAAACGGTCACCCATCCAACTGGTAACCACGCTCCTCGTTGCTTAACTTGACTTGCCCGCCCCCCGATAGAAAGACCGAGAGAGAAAAAAAAGACAATGGAAAAGAGATCAAGACCCAAAGAGAGACAATGGCAGTGATGATGATGATAACCCTTTGCTCCAAAAAAGGCCATCGCCTCATTTGAAGGGGTAGACATCATTGACTTCAGTTTGTACATTCCACACTTAAGTCTGAAGATGACAACATATACATATTATCTCTTTTTTTTTTTATCAAAAGCCAAATGATGACATAACTGATCTTGTACTTTTGATCAGAAGTACTTATATACAGGTACATAACTTTTCGTATGGTGTTGTCATTGGTAAAGGACAAAAGTAAGGCTTAACCCCAAGTGTTGGTCTCTTGTAAAACTTTTCAAAGGAATGTATTCTATTCTGAAGTCTCCAAGTGCTGGGCAACAGAAAACAAAATGTACCCAATCTTTACTAGGCTGTAGTTCACTCATGGGACATGCCATAGTTCCGCATGTTCTTATATTTTTTGTCATGTATATTGCTGACTCCCCCCCCCCCCCCCCCCCCCCCCACCCCCCCAATCTGAACTTGGTCAATCACACACACACACACACACACACACACACACACACACACACACCACACACACACACACACACCACATATATATATATATATATATATATATATATATATATATATATATATATATATATATATATATTATATGGTCAGAGCACTTGCTTTCTCCCAGCTAAGGTTAAGCAGCATCCAGTGTGGTTGCCAACTGGATGGGTGACCCTTCGCGCCTTAGCTTCAGTACAGTCCCCCAGTTCAACCAGCTGTAAATGGGTAGCTGCCCTCTTTAGGGTCAGGGAAGATAAAGCAGCAAGGGAGAGGAGATGGGCGCCACCCTCAATATGCTGGCCCTAGAGAAGCTGAGGTCTCTGATGCCTCGCTCACCTACCACAACTTAGGTTATGGGACACCTTTACCTCAGCACCTGGGTTTTATCACAGTTCTTGATTAAACCATGACACTGGGGGCAATAGCAAAGTGAGAGGCTGTATGACAAGTAGCTTTCCCCCAATGGAATTTCACTTTACAGCTTAGTCTGTGATGACTATGACTAGGAGGCTTGACTTGCACAGTCCTTATATGCTGCAGCCCTGGGGGCTAGTTGTCCTTTGGAGAATATTTCCAACGCGGACTGTCCTTATGCCCACTTGGCTGAGAGAGTGGGGTGTGCTGTGGGCAAGGCATCTCCACTATAATCACATTTCTGCCCCGTTTCCGAAACAGCAGCTGCCTTCTGTGCTGTTTTCGAGGTCGTGGAATAATATATATATATATATATATATATATATATATATATATATATATATATATATATATATATAATATATATATATATATATATATAATATATATATAAGGCCATAGAGCCAGAGGGGGGGGGGGAGGGGGGCACAGAATAGCGTACATCTGTCATGAGAGAAGGAAGTGACAGTGACAGACATTACAAGATTTTTTCTTTCTCTCTCCAACTCTTCTTTCTCCCCCCCCCCCCCTCCCTCCCTCCCCGCTCTCTTCTTTTTCTTCTTCTTCTTTCCATTCTTCTTCCTCTACTTCTTCTACTTGACCTCCTCCTCTTCCTTCTCCTCCTTTGCAGTTTTCTCTTCTTCCTCTTCTTCGCATCCTTCCTCTTCTTTGCATTCTTCTCTGCATTATTCGCACTTTTCTCTCTGCTTTATAAGTGTTCTTTTTCTTTGCATTTTTCACACACACACACACACACACACACACACACACACACACACACACACACACACACACAATAATATAATCATGTGTGTGTGTGATGTGTGTGTGGTGTGTGTGTGTGATGTGTGTGTTATAATATATATATATTCTGTATGTGTGTATGTGTTTGTAGTTTTTGGTGAAAAATGCAGATATATATATATCTGTGTGTGTGTGTGTGTGTGTGTGTGTGTGTGTGTGTGTGTGTGTGTGTGTATCTATGTGTGTATCTATGTTGTGGTGTGGTGGTATAGTGTGTGGACAATATATATATATATATATATATAATATATATATATATATATATATATACATATATGTAGTCAGTGACAAAAAGACAGGAATCAGATTGCTGTTTATGAAGGCACCTGCTCTGGCACAAAAGACCACACCCACAGAGAAAAGAACTGGTGTTTTTGGCTTTGGCCGCAGTCCACTGTTACACAAGTGCCCCCGTTTTTATTTTAGGCAAATTTGGGTTGGTTTAGTTTTTAGTGTTTCTTTGTTGTGGTTAAGCTGGCTATGTACGCGTGCGTGCATGCGTGAGTACGTGTGCGTGGACGGGGGTGCGCGTGCATGTGTGCATTATTGATGTTGTTGTTGTTGTTGTTTTTGTGGTGGTTGTTGTGGATGGTGTTGCCGGTTGGTTTTGGTTTGGTTTGGTTTGGGGGTAGGGTTTTTTGTTTGTGTGTGTTTTTTTTTTTTTTTTTTTTGGGGGGTTTGTTGTGTTGGGTTTTTTTTGGGGGGAGGTTGCTCTCTGATCTTTTTCTATGTTTTCTTTTTCAATCCTTCTCTTCCTCCTTGCTGGTTCCGATCTAGGGGATTTTTCCTCTGGAGTTAACATCAGTGCTGACTCCACCCTCCCGAAAAGTCCTTCGGGTGAGACTATAAACCGAGGCCCTGTGCGTGCGCGAACGCACGCAGAACATCTTGCACACACGTTAAATCCTGTTCCGCTTTTCGTAAGTGTAGACCATCGTGTGCCGGTGGGAACAGATGACCGATCTACAAAAAAAAAAAAACTGGATACACACAGGGACTGGATGTAATTAATTAAAAAAAAAAAAAGCACATGAGTGCTTATTCCATTATCCTCGATATAAAAGAATAAATAATAATATAATAAATAAAAATAAATAAATATAATAAATAAATGATCCCTCCTCCCCAGCCGAAACTGGGCTGGGCTGGGCTGGTAACGTGGCATCCTCAGGATCACAAGTCTCTGGGAAGCTGATGGGTGTCAGAGCGGCTGTGGGGCCACCAGCCAGAAGAGCCCTGCACTAGCCTACTACCTCTTGGTCCAACCCTGGAGTGGTGTTCAGTGGTGCCCGCTCTTGAGTCAACACATGCTAGGACGCACATGGATCGGTGGTCTAGGTGGTAACGGGCCTTGCCTAGAAAGCAAAAAAGCACGGGTCGGACGGAGTGGGCGGTGGTTCGTACCCCGTTTGGGCCCAAAACTTTTTCCCCATCCATTAGACCCTGAGTAGGTGGTCTGGGCGCTAGTCTTTCGGATGAGACGATAAACCGAGGTCCCGTGTGTTACACATCACTATTTATCGCACGTAAAAGAACCCACGGCAACAAGGGGTTTGACCCTGGCAAAATTCTGTAAAAAAAAAAATAATAAATAAAGCCGCTCTGATAAGGAAACAAATACAATTGCAGACAGGAAAAAGAAAAAGAAAATGGGTAGGCGCTGCACTTGTGGCGATGCGCTCTTCCCTTGGGAGAGAGAGAGAGAGCAGCCCCGAATTTCACGCAGAGAAATCTGCTGTGACCTAAAGTGGTACAAAATACAAAACACAAAATATACTGAGCCCACCCCCCTCTGTCTGAAGACAATGGGGAAGCAACAAGTGAGTGAGTGCACTTTTGAATACCCCACCTCCACCACCAACAAAACTTGTTGTCCAGCCAAACACTTGTGTACCTACCCCCTCAGCCCTATACATGCAGTCTGCTAGCTTCCTAACCAGCAATATGCACGCTGGGGGTCAAAACACAAACAATCCTCATTTTGATGATCACTTTCCAACTTTCTCATGACTACCTGGTATTGCTTGCTCTAGACTATGTCTTCAATCCCCCAAAAACAAGTGCACAATGCTTTTTTTTTGTTTTGGTACTCTAATAAAAAAAAAAAAAAAGGTTTTAAGTTTTAAATCTGCGAAAATCACCAGAAACGTTTCCGACCAGCATTCTATAAAAGATACTAACTACATGACCCACAAAGCTGAAGCAGGAGTGTAGCCTTTTGCAAATGGGTGTGGACAAGATGGCAGCCAGGACACCCTCCAGGAGGGACGTCAGGGTCTCAAAGTGACCTATGACCTCACAATTAATTCATCGGTGCAGAACTAGAAAGTGTCAACAGCAGAGAACAGGTTAAAATAAAATTAAAAAAAAAAAGGTTTGCTACTAGTCTACACTGGATACAAACCACCACAGAATCTCCTGAACTTTGTTCGAGGGCAGTTCCGTTTCTTAACACACACACACACACCCACACCCACACCCCCCAACCCCACCTCCAAAGTAACAAGCAAACAAACCAACAGACAAACAAAATAAACTGTTGTTGCAAAAGTTTTGCCCCAGCACTGCAATCAATCCACTGTAGACTCCCAGGAACTTTGGGGTTTTTTGTGTTTGTTTGTTTGTTTAGAGGGGGCAGGGAGAAAGCAGTTCTGCTTCCCCCCTCTCTCTCTCCCCTCTCTCTCTCTCTCTCTCTCTCTCTCTCTCTCTCTCTCTCTCTCTCTCTCTCTCTCTCTCTCTCTCTCCTCTCTCTCTCTCTCTCTCTCTCCCTCACTCTCTTTCTTCCTCTCTCTCCCTCCCTCCCTCTCCCTCCCCCCCCTCTCTCTCTCTCCCTCCCTCTCCCCCTCTCTTTTCTCCCTCACTCTCTTTCTTCCTCTCTCCCTCCCTCCCTCTCCCCCCCTCTCTCTCTCTCTCCCTCCCTCTCTCTCTCCTTAGTTGTTGTTGACAAAACGCAGCCACGATGATGACGACGATGACAATACTGATGATAATGACAAAGAAAAGAAGAAGAAAAAAGAGATCAAAGAAGCAATGACAGAAAAGGAAGATCAGAAAGAGAGCGAGAAGGAGTTAAGCAAGTTCAAGAAGAATGCAAAGAAGAAGGCAAAGAGAATGCAAAGAAGAATGCAAAGAAAAAGAATTGCGAAGAAGAAGAAGAAGAAGAAGAAGAAGAAGAAGAAGAAGAAGAAGAAGAAGAAGAAGAAGAAGAAGAATGCAAAGAAAAAGAATTGCGAAGAAGAAGAAGATTTTAGAAGAAGAAGAAGAAGAAGAAGAATGCGAAGAAAAAGAATTGCGAAGAAGAAGAAGAATTGCGAAGAAGAAGAAGAAGAATTGCGCAGAAGAAGAAGAAGAAGAAGAAGAAGAAGAAGAAGAAGAAGAAGAAGAAGAATGCGAAGAAGAATTGCGAAGAAGAATTGCGAAGAAGAATGAAGAAGAAGAATGAAGAAGAAGAAGAAGAAGAAGAAGAAGAAGAAGAAGAATGAAGAAGAAGAATGAAGAAGAAGAATGAAGAAGAAGAAGAAGAATTGCGAAGAATTAAGAAGGAGAAGAATGCATTTTTTCTTTGCATTCTTCTTCTTTGCATTTTTCTTCTTAGTCTTTTTTTTTTCATTCTTCTTCTTCTTTGCATTCATCTCCTTTGCATTCATCTCCTTCTTCTTCGAAAAGAAAAGAACAGAAAAGAAAAGAAAAAGAAAAAAAAAGGAGCAAAAGGGCAAACGGTGACCAGGATGTTGTCAGCAATGGTGACACAGTCCCTGACCCCAGTGACCTCTGTGACCTCAGTGACCTC
>CM060346.1:31323749-31331249 GCA_030674155.1 Stramonita haemastoma | reverse complement strand
TATATATATATATATATATAATATTATATATATATATATATATATATATAGTGTGTGTATACATAGTGGTAATCATATAGGATATAATATATGTATGTATGTATGTATGTATGTATGTATGTATGTATGTATGTATGTATGTATGTATGTAGTATATGATATATATATATATGTATGTATATATATATAATATATATGTATGTGTGTGTGTGTGTTGTGTGTGTGTAGTGTTGTGTGATGGTGTGTGTTATAGTGTGTTGTGTGTGTGTGTGTTGTTTTTATCTTTTATATCGAGGATAACAGAATAAGCAATCATGTGCTTTTTTTCATTGGTCCCCGTGTGTATACAGTTTTGTAAATGTCATCTGTTCCACCGGCACACATGGCCTACTCTTACGAAAAGCGACAGGATTTAACGTGTGCGCAAGATGTTCTGCGTGCGTTCGCACACGGGCCTCGGTTTAAAGTCTCATCCGAAGGTTTGTGTGTGTGTGTGTGTGTGTGTGTGTGTGTGTGTGTGTGTGTGTGTGTGTGTGTGTGTGTGTGTGTGTGTGTGTGTGTGTTGTGTGTGTGTCTGTGTGTGTCTGTGTGTGTGCTGTGTCTGTGTCTCTGTCTCTGTGTGTGTGTCTCTGTGTTGTGCTCTGTGTCTTGTGTCTCTGTGTGTTCTGTATGTGTCTGTGTGGTCTCTGTGTGAGCTGGTGTGTGTCTGTGTGTGTGCGTCTGTGTGTAGTATGTGTGTGTATATGTTGTGTTAGAGTAGTCACATAAGCATTGCTTGTTGCATGCATTCTTACAAGTATGGTGCTACGTTGTTTGAACTATCCAACTTGGTTGAATGAAGCCAAGTGGGGGTTACGCTCATTTCCAAACGGACACCAGAACAAGGTGGGATCCAGTGTGTGAAAAACTTCTCTTTAACAAAGAAAGAAAGAAAGAAAGAAAGAAAGAAAGAAAGAAAGAAAGAAAAAAAAAGAAGAAAGAAAGGAAGAAAGAAAGAAAGAAAAGAAAGAAAGACAGAAAGACAGAGACAGAAAGAAAGAAAGAAAGAAAGAAAGAAAGAAAGAAAGAAAGGAAGGAAGAAAGAAAGAAAGAAAGAAAGAAAGAAGAAAGAAAGAAGAAAGAAAGAAAGAAAGAAAAAACGAAAGACAGAAAGAAAGACAGACAGAAAGAAAGAAAAGAAAGAAAGAAAGAATCAAGAAAGACAGAAAGAAAGACAGAAAGAAGAAAGGAAGGAAGACAGAAAGAAAGAAAGAAAGAAAGGAAGGAAGGAAGAAAGAATGAAAGAAAGAAAGAAAGAAAGAAAGAAAGAAAGAAAGAAAGAAAGAAAGAAAGAAAAGAAAGAAAGAAAGAAAGAAAGAAAGAAAGAAAGAAAGAAAGAAAGAAAGAAAGAAAGAAAGAAAGAAACACAACAACTTACAATGGAACGATGTTGGGTTGAAATATGAACTGAAAGAAGATGAATAAATTCAAGTGCTGAATTTTGAGCAAATCCTAGATTAAAAGAACCTAACACAAGTCTCCGTCCAAATGCCCGAGCCTGTAAATCTGGATTATTTGCTAACTTTTTTTTTTTCAGTTGCTTAGGAATTGGACACTGTATGTCTCTTATATTATGTTTTAACTGATATATTTATTTCGTGTGTGTGTGGTGTGTGTGTGTGTGTGTGGTGTGTGTGTGTGTGTGTGTGTGTGTGGTGTGTGTGTGTGTGTGTGTGTGTGTGTGTGTGTGTGTGTGAGAGTGCACGTCTGTCTGTCTTTCTGTCTGTCTGAATGTAAGTTTTATATATCTTTGTTTTGTTTTTTTGTGTGTTTGTTTGTTTGTTTTTTAACTCTAATCCACCACAAAAATGTTAGATAGATGAAATATCTGCCTTTAGCAGCAGAAAGACACACAAATAAATAAAAAGAAAAAAGAAATGGGGGGGGGGGGGAGAAACAAACAAAGAGAGAGAGTGAAAGAAAGTGTAAATTAAAAAGAGAGACACACACGGACAGACTCACATATAGGCAAAGCACACACACACACACACACACACAACACACACACACACACACACACACACACACACACACACACACACACACCAAACACATATTGCACCAGTCATTTTTTGGGGAAACATGATAACGTTATGATAACACACCAGCAAAGGGAAACATACCTACAAACAATCTGCTCTCTTTGTGTCTCTCTCTGTCATCACAACCAAGTACCGTTCCAAACCCAGGTCTGTTTTTTAAAACAACCTCTCTTCACTTCCTGTACCCTCACTTTTGATTGCATCGTCCCAAACACTGTCAGCGTTTGCGCATGTGCACAGCAAATGCAACTTCCGACTCTGCGGGAGAGGATTAAAAATCACGTGTGGGAATCTTACTAGGAAATAATATTATATTGCTTTGTTATTATTGGACAGACCTTGTGTGTTATCAACGAAAACTGAACCAATCAATAAATAATATTGACTGTTACAGAAGTGATGATGCTAACTCGAGGGGTATGTATGTAATAACAATGATAAGGGAAAAGGGGGTATGTATGACATCATCACAATGAAATAAGGAAAGAGGGTATTATTCATCTGAATAATGAATGAGGAAAAGGGGTATGTAATAACAATAAGGAAAGGGGGCATTATGACATCAAACAATAATAAGGAAAGGGAGTATGTAATAACAACAATAATAAGGAAAAGGGATACCGGATATGTAGTAACAACAATAACAAGGAAAGGGGTATGTAATAAAATGATAATAAGGAAAGGGAGTATTATGTCATCACAACAATAATAAGGAAAAGGAGTATTATGTCATCACAACAATAATAAGGAAAAGGAGTATTAATGTCATCACAACAATAATAAGGAAAGGGGTGTAATAACAACAATACGAAAGGGGATATTAAGTCATCACAACAATAATAAGGAAAGGGGGTTATTCATCACAACAATAATAAGGAAAGGGGGTGTTTCATCACAACAATAATAAGGAAAGGGGGTGTTTTCATCACAGCAATAATAAGGAAGGGATGTTTCATCACAACAAATAAATAAGGAAAGGGGGTGTGTTTCATCACAAACAATAATAAGGAAAGGGGGTGTTTCATCACAACAATAATAAGGGAAGGGGGTATTATGACATCACAAAAATAATAAGGAAAGGGGGGTGTTTCATCACAACAATATAAGGAAAGAGGGGTTTTATGACATCACAACAATAATAAGGAAAGGGGTGTTCATCACAACAATAATAAGAAAGGGGGTGTTTCATCACAACAATAATAAGGAAAGGGGGTATTTCATCACAACAATAATAAGGAAAGGGGGTGTTTCATCACAACAATAATAAAGGAAAGGGGGTATTTGTCATCACAACAATAATAAGGAAAGGGGGTGTTTCATCACAACAATAATAAGGAAAGGGGTATTTTGTCATCACAACAATAATAAGGAAAGGAGGTGTGTGATAACAACAACAATAAGAAAAGGGGTATTATGTCATCACACAACAACAATAAGAAAAGGGGATATTAATAACAACAACAACAACAAGAAAAAGGGGTAAGTAATAAAAACAATAATAAGAAAAGGGTAATTAGCCATCACAACATTAATAAAAAAGGGGATATGCAATAACAGTAACAATAAGAAAAGGGGTATGTAATAACAACAACAATAAGAAAAGGGGTATGTAATAACAACAACAATAAGAAGAAAAAGGGGGGATGTAATAAAAACAATAATAAAGAAAAGGGGGGTAGGTAAATAATAACAACAACAATAAGAAAAGGGGTATGTAATAACAGCAACAATAAAAAAAAGGGGTATTATGTCATCATAACAACAATAAGAAAAGGGGATATGCAATAACAGCAACAATAAGAAAAGGGGGTATGTAATAACAACAACAACAATAAGAAAAGGGGGTATTAAAAACAACAACAACAATAAGAAAAGGGGTATGTAATAACAACAACAACAATAAGAAAAGGGGGTATGTTTAAAAACAACAACAACAATAAGAAAAGGGGGTATGAAAATAACAACAACAACAATAAGAAAAGGGGGTAATGTAATAAACAACCACAATAAAAGAAAAGGGGTATGTAATAACAACAACAATAAGAAAAGGGGGGTATTATGTCATCACAACAACAAAAAGAAAAGGGATAAAGTAATAACAACAACAAAAAAGGGGGTATGCAATAACAGCAAAATAAGAAAATGGGTATGTAAAACAACAACAACAACAAAAGAAAGGGGGTATGTATAACAACAACAACAATAAGGAAAGGGGTATTTATGTCATCCCCAACAGCAGGAGCAATCCCCAGACATGGGGGGCGCGTGGTACTCCACGAGAAACACAAAACCCCAGTAGGGCTAACACCCAACCACACAAGCCAAGCTGCCGACTGCCAGTGCTACGTTTTCACCTCCATTTCCGTTGGTTGGCTGGCTGGCTGGCGGCTGGCTGCTGGTTGTTGGTTGGTTGGTGGGTGGGTGGGGTGGGTTGGTTGGTTGGTTGGTTGGTTTGGTAGGTTGGTTGGTAGGTTGGCTGGCTGGCCTGGGCTGGCTGGTTGGTTTGTTGGTTGGTTGGTTTTGGTTGGTTGGTTGTTGGTTTGGTGGTTGGTTGGTTGGTTTGTTGTTGGTTGTTTGGTTTTGCTGGTGGGTGGGTTGGTTTGGTTGGTTGGTTTGGTTTGGTTGGTTTGCTCATTTGTTAATCAATTATGATTGTTTTTGTTCATATTTTAAGAGGTTTTTTTTTGTTTGTTTTTGTGTGCGTGCTTGTTCATATGATTGTTTTTGTTTATATTTAAGTTTTAAGGAACGAAATAGTTTGGGTTTTTTAAAAAATACTTTTTTTGTTGTTGACATCATCAATCATCACCACCGTCATCATTGTCTCGTTGTCGTCACCTCCATCACCATCCCTATTATCATCAATCATCGCCGTCGTCGTCATCATCATCGTCGTCATCGTCGTCATCATCTTCCAATCATGACCACAAGGCACTGTCGTCGTTGTCGTCGTCGTCAATCATCACCACCCAACCAACCACCACCACCAACCACCACCACCATCACCACCACCATCACCACCACCACCACCACCATAATTTGTCGTCGTCGTCGTTATCATCATCATCATCACCACCACCCCAACCATCCACATCCATCACATCCCTCACATCATCATCATCATCATCAACATCATCATCATCGTCATCACCACCAACCACCACCACCAACCACAACCACCACCACCACCAACTACCAACACCACCACCACCAACCACCACCACCACCACCACAAAAACTACCACCAACCACCACCACCACCAACCACAAAACCACCACCCACCAACCACCACAAACTACCAACCACCACCACCACAACAACAAACCACCACCACCACCACCACCACACCACCACCACAAACCACCACAAACCACCACCCCACCACCACCACAAAACCACCACACCACCACCACCACCACCAATACCATCCTCATCATCCTCATCATCCTCATCATCCCTCAACTGTGGAGTTACCAGCACCCAGACAGACAGACAGACAGACAGACAGACAGAACAGCCAGACAGCCAGCCAGCCAGCCAGACAGACAGACAGCCAGCCAGCCAGCCAGCCAGACAGACAGACAGACAGACAGACAGCCAGACAAGTTCCGTTCCGTCCCTGCAGCTGTTCCGGAAGACAGAATGTGGCTGCCCAAACATCAAACAGCGCCGACTTTTCCTCCCACATGCTGACGGCAACCATGTGACCTCCATCTTTGTTACAAGAACCGTCATCACCCTTTTCCTCACTAATACAAAAAAAACAAAACAACAACAACAAAAAAACCCTACACCCTCTGCCAACCATAACACAGCATTTAGAAAACCAAATTCCCGCGCGGCATCCAAAAACTTCTCTCTCTCCCTCTCTCTCTCTCCTCTCTCCTTTGCGCAAGAATCGGAAGTTGCGTATGCCATGCACAACGCAACACCGAACAACAGTTCCTGACAGTCCAATCAAAATGTGAGGTGACAGGAAGTAAAAAATTAAAAAATAAAAAAAAGGGAAGGGGGGGGGGTTTAAAAAAAAAAACACGGACTTGGTTCGGGACGGAACATTTAGTTGGGAGATAGAATAGGCAAGGGGGGAGGGGGGGAGGAGGGAGGGAAGGGGGGGGGGGAGGGCGCAAAATCGTTTTTTGTACGGGGAGGGAATGTTTGATAATGTAAATGATATTGGTGTACCTCATGGTGTCCTGCTTAGTGCAATCTTCTGGCAGCCAGGGGTCACCTGTTCAAATCGATTAGAAACATATGAGAGAGTTTTTTGGGGGGGAATCCAAAGGAAACTTTTGGAGAGAGAGAGAGAGAGAGAGAAGAGAGAGAGAGAGAAGAGAGAGAGAGAGAGAGAGAGAGAGAGAGAGAGAGAGAGAGAGAGTGTGTGTGTGGTGTGTGTGTGTGTGTGTGTGTGTGTTGTGTGTGTGTGTGTGTGTGTGGCGTGTGTGTATGTGTGTGTTGAGAGAGAGAGAGAGAGAGAGAGAACAGAGAAGAGAGAGAGTGAGTGAGTGATTGAGTGTGTGTGTGTAATGTGTGGTGAGAGAGAGAGAGAGACAGAGACAGAGAGAGACCAGAGAGAAAAGTGAGTGAGTGAGTGATGAGTGAGTAGTGAGAGTGGAATGTGGTGTGAGTGTGTGGTGTGTGTGTGTGTGTGTGTGGTGTGTGTGTGGAGAGGAGGCGGTGTGCGTGCGTGCATCGCGTGCTGCGGTGGGAGTTGTGTGGGCCTCTGTGCCGTGTGTGTTCGTTTTTAGAGCACAAAGAGGTTAAACCACCCACACACAACCACACACCCACACCCCCCAACCCACCAGCCCCCAACACCCACACCACGCACACGGACACGCACAACCACCGCACCAACGCACGACAAAAATGATATTGATGGAGAGTAATTGTTGAATAAAACCTTCCAGTATGATGATGATGATGATGATGAAAGATGATGATGATGATATGTGAGATAGATATGAGAGATGAGTGGTGGTAGTGGGGTGGTGGTGGGGTGTGAATGTTGAAGAGGCGTGAAGAAAAGAAGAAGAAAATGAAGATAATGATTTAAGATGAGAAAGATGGAATGATGTGAGATGATGTTGAGGTGGTGGTGGTGGTGTGGGGTGGGGTGGGGGTTGAGGCAAGCGACGACACCGAAGAAGGCGACGACGACGACGACGAGAACGACCCGACCCGAGATACACGTCGGAAGAGATTAAATAGGAGAGGGGTGCGCGATACGGTGTGAGACGAAGGAAAACGAGATATGAACCTCCACCCTTGCATCCAGGCAGCACCCATTATGCTGCTTTTTCAGAGGAAGGGAAAGCCAATGGTCAAACATTGCGCCCAATTTGACCCCGGGACGAAATTTTCCTTCGAGGTTTTTTTTTCCCCCTGGAGTTAAAATCAGTGCGACCCACTCTTCCC
>CM060346.1:31311802-31316802 GCA_030674155.1 Stramonita haemastoma | reverse complement strand
AATTCAGAGGTAGAAAAATCTGCAAGTTGTGTTCCGGTCTATGGTACAGTAAAGTTCTATAAGACTGCACTGAACTCAGAGACAGATTTGTCGACAGGCAGGCTGTTTGGCTTTTCTGTTTGGACAGACTCCTGTCAATGAAATGGCTGGGACAGGTGCTGGCTGATAACAAAATGGCTGGGACAGGTGCTGGCTAATCAGTAATAACAAAATGGCTGGAACAGGTGCTGGCTGATAACCAATGCTGGGACAGGTGCTGGCTGATAACCAATGGTTGGACAGGTGTGGCTAATCAGTAATAACAAATGGCTGGGACAGTGTGCTGATGATAACAAAATGGCTGGGACAGGTGCTGGCTAATCATGAATAACCAAATGGCTGGGACAGGTGCTGGCTGATGATAACAAATGGCGGGACAGTGCTGGCTGATAACCAAATGGCTGGGACAAGTGCTGGCTAATCAGTAATAACAAAATGGCTGGGACAGGTGCTGGCTGATAATAACCAAATCGCTGGGACAGGTGCTGGCTGATAACCAAATGGCTGGGACAGGTGCTGGCTGATAACCAAATGGCTGGGACAGGTGCTGGTGATAACAAAATGGCTGGACAGGTGCTGGCTGATAACCAAATGGCTGGGACAGGTGCTGGCTGATGATAACCAAATGGCTGGGACAGGTGCTGGCTAATAATGACCACAAAGAAGGGACAGGACCAGCCAGGTGGCAAAACACTTTCAAGAGAGATTTCTTCCCTGGGGGAGTAGGTTCAAATCCTATAGTATAGTGCGAGCCGCAGCAATGACTCAATTCATGATTGACAACAGTGCATCCAAAACCTCGGCACCCCAAGGTGCCATCACAGTGCTGGGATAGTAATAAGTAAGGAAAAAACAAAAACGAAAAAAACAGGTGGTGGGAATTAGGAAGGAAGACAGGGGGATGAGGGGGGGGGGATGAAGAAAACCCAATAATTTTGAGATGTAAACACACATGCAGAAACACACAAAGAAACGCACGCACGCACACACACACACACACCACACACACACACACACACACGCACACATACACACACACAGTGACACACACACACATACACACACACACACACACATGCAGAAACACACAAAGAAACACAGCACACTTACTAACACACACACACACAGTGACACACACACACAATGACACATGCACACACACAATGACACACGCACACATACACACACAGTGACACACACACAGTGACACACACACACACACTCGCACACACACGCGCACACATACACAAACACACAGACAGTGAGACAGTCACACAGACACAGACACAGACACACACACACATACACACACATGCTCACTCAAACGCACACACACACACTTCAATATTCAGCAATCCTACCTGCTTTCCTGTCTCTCAGTCTCACTCACACATACCTACATACATGTATGCACATGCACACATAATTTATACAAACATGCATAAAAATATATCCACACACATACACATAAAAATATATCCACTCACATACACACAAAAATACATCCACACATACACAGTCATACACAAGCACACACACACATCCATATATCATACACATGCACACTCACATTCCTATGCATGTGCATGCAGACACAAATGGGCATGCACGCATGCTCACATGCGTGCAAGCACAGTCGCACACACACAAAAACATGTTAATAATGTTTGAATTGTTTGTGCATATAGATCTATTGGCACACACACACACACACACACACACACACCTTTCCCCCTCCCCACACCCCAACACACACACACACACACACACACCACACCACACACACACACACACACACACACACACTGTTACTGTCCAACTTAGTTTCAGATTACATTATAAATGACTTGATATACATGTACAGTATAATTTGTCTGTTAATACTAAGATTGCTCAAGAGTTACACAGTCAAGCCACAAAAACAATTGGGATAAAAAAATTGTAAAAAGTTACATCAAAAATAAAACCAGGCTTGGGAGAGGAGGAGGAGGAGGGTGGGTGGGGGGGGTTAGTCCTAATCATGCATTAATACAGTGGGGGAGGGGGGGGGGTCCCCTTTCCTTGGCTAGAGGTCCCAGGTGCATTATGAAACCATTATTACCCACCAATAAGATAGCCACATTCCAACTTCGGGAAATAATGGTTACAATACTTCAATACTTCAACTGCATAGACATTTATGCTTGGTGCACAGTAAAACCTGCTGATTACAAATATATATATATATACAGGTCACATGTGTATGTAGGTATATGGCAACGTTCTGGTGGCTCCTGCGACGGTACTGGAACCATTCGTATCGGTCAATGCCCTTCCAATGGATCATTCCAGTGCCATGGAGAGGGGGGGGGGGGGGGGGGTCTGCTGCATGGGTAACAGCTTGCCCTCCCATACATACTTGCCCAGGCTTTGCGCTCTAAAGACTAGAGCGCAACTCCATAGTCTTCCGAGACTGAGGAGTGCATACTACTACTACTACTACTACTACTACTACTACTATAATATTATATATATATATATATATATATATATATATATATATATATATATATATATATATAACACATATAATACACACATATAATACACACATATATATATATAATACTAAATAGCTTGCAGACTAGCATCTCTCATGTAACAGCAGACTTTGTCTTTCTGTGACATTGTTAGTAGGTCTATTACTATTTTACATGTCCCCCTTTAAAAAAAAAAAAAAAAAAAATCTGTTATCACCTTGTACTGAACCTAGATATTTCACAAAACCGGAAAACAATTCTTAGTATCTTCTCCCCCCTCCTCTATAATAAATAACTCACCACAGCTAACAGTTGAAGGGGGGGGGGGAACAGGATAGCCTAGTGGTCAGAAACATTTGACGACCCGAGTTCGATTCCTGTTTGAGGGGATTTTTTCCCTGGAGTTAACATCAGTGCTGACTACACTCCCCCAAGTCTTTCGGATGAGACTGTAAACGGAGGCCCCGTGTGCGAACGCACGCAGAACATCTTGCGCACACATTAAATCCTGTTCTGCTTTTCATACGAGTAGGCCATTGTGTGCTGGTGGGAACAGATGACAATATTTACAAAACTGCACACACACAGGGCCTGGATATAAAAATTTTAAAAAGCACACAAGTGCTTATTCCCCTATCCTCAATGTAAAAGAGTAAAATAAAGAAATAAAAAACACTTTTTAGCTGGACTGCCTTGATGTTAAAATAGATCTTTGGCCTCTCAGCATTACCACCTAATGTAACCCTAATAGTAGAACAAAGCTGAACCAAGGTGTTCTATATATATATATATATTATATATATATATATATATATATATATATATAATTTACAGTTGACTTGATAAAAACCCACTGTTCTCCTGGGCACCGCTCCCTCCAGGCACACAGTTGAGGTATATATATTTATATATTATATATTTGAAAGGATTCACAACAACAACACAATTGAGGGTGTGATGGGGTGGGGTGGGGAGGGGGGGGTCACACTATATCGATCTTTAGTCATTTCTTTCATACAGGGTAGACATAGAGAGAGACGTCAGATAACAGCCCAACCAGGAAGTTTACCCGGAGAATGACCCATGCCCCTCGGCCCCCCCACCAAACTCCACGTCGCGTACACTAGGACTAGAAACCATCAATGAAACGGTTCACACATTTCGTGTCATGCCGAGAGAAAAAATAAGCCGCAATCGAATGTTCAAGTACTACAAATTTAACAAAACTAATAGACAGGTGTTACATCCGCAGTAAACATCTTTCCTATCGTGCTCCTACAGGTTGTATATTTGATTAGCAACGATCGTGGCGATGAGGAAGCTAAATTTCGGCAGCGTGGGTGCGGGGGTTGCCATTCATAAAAAAAAGTGTGCCATCACCGTTTGTGAATGGAAGCTAGATCAGCGAGAGCGAGGCTACCAACTTACCTTAGGCAAACGCATCGAAGCCACCCGGAATGCTTTCTTCGCCTTGGGTTCACCGAAAAATTCTACGCTCTCCATGGTGTAGTCCGGCTGATAAAAATCAAGGTCCATGCTCCTGCAATCAACCAGAAATGCTGTCAGTGCGATTTTCATTCGTTTTAACTTGAACCACCCGAGCCCACAGTCCCCACCATTCACAACTCATTCAGCCATGATGAATAAAAATATTCCTACGCCGCCGCTTTTTGTACATAAAACATGCTACAGAAATCAGAAAACTTCGATACAGAAAAGTTGTGCAGGGATCAAAAGCAAGGGAAACAGCTCAACGAAAATCACTCACCAATTGCCAAAAAGTTGTATCTTTCTTGTCTCCACCCGTGAATGATCTTCAAGCAAACGACGCCAAAAAAATCTCCACAGTGGCAGTTCTCGCTCAGCTTGAAAGTAGGTCAAGATGCGATGGGAGAAATCAAAGCCAAACTGAGTTAGACAACTGCGAAGTGGAATCCTGCACGAGATGAATAAACGATCTTTCACCACGCTGCAAAAGAGCCCATATCTTGCAAGAGGACACACACACACACACACAGTGGGACGAGAAAGTTGTCTCAACTGGATGATGTCAACACGCTCATCTTCAGCTACTGTGCTAAGCTTCAGACTCTTGTTTGGAGGTGTTCTTTCTACTAGTGCAGAAATGCCGCGCCGTCACACACACACACACACACACACACAGCGTCGCTGGCAGAACCTGTTGGAGTGTGAATCGCCATGAAGGGAAAAAGCAATCCAACAGTCCATTGGCTAAAAGCTGAGGTCAGGGGCGGAGTTGACCTCAGCTCCTGACAAACTTGGCTTTTGAAAAAGTGGTTGCGGTTTCGGTGACCCAGAAAACTCTTCTTTTTCTTTTTCTTTTTTTTTTTAAACTCCCCCCCCCCTCTTTTTTTTTTTTGGTTGTTAGATTCCCTCCTGTCCCTCCCCTTTTCCCTTGCCTTGATGATTTACTGTCGTGTC
>CM060346.1:31294302-31304302 GCA_030674155.1 Stramonita haemastoma | reverse complement strand
GTGTATGTAGTTTGGTAAACTTGTCATCTGTTCCCACCCGCACATAAAGGCCTACTCTTATGAAAAGCGGAACAGGATTTAACGTGTGCAGCAAGATGTTCTGCGTGGTTCGCACGCACACACCGGTTTATAGTCTCATCCGAAGGACTTTTGGGGAGAGTGGAGTCAGCACTGATGTTAACTCTGGGTGATGTAGAGGACGGTACTGAAGCCAAAGGTGACCAAACAGTCACCCATCCACAAGGCGTAACCACTGGCAGGTCTGCACTTCAAGTTGACCTGGGAGATTGTAAAAAAAAATCCCCATCCTTAATTCACGTGATGTTGTCATTACCGAGATTCGAACCCAGGACTTCAAGGACCCTTGGGATTGAAGTCGAATAGTCTTGACCACTCGACTATAGCGTCCGTGTTTTGTTAATGTTGTGTTGTTGTGGGTTGGTGGTGGTGGCGTTGGTGGTGGTGGGTTGGTGGTGGTGGTGGTGGTGGTGGTGGTGGTGGTGGTGTGTGTGTGTGTGTGTGTGTGTGTGTGTGTGTGTGTGTGTGTGTGTGTTTGGTTGTTGTTGTTTTTTCTCCGTTTTCGTCTTTCCGTTTGTATAGGGTTTTGTTTTGTTTCAAGTCTTCATGGGTGCCCCCACAGTCGCCAGACTAAGGGATAGATAATATATATATATATATATGGCTTGCTTTGTAGACTAGGATTCAAGCTTGCTATTGTTCTCTTCTTTTCTTCACTACTTGTGTCTCTGAATTGAGTGCTGTTGTAGGCTACTCTCTTGCTTCTCTTTGATCTGATATCAATCATGATAATACATGGAATTTATATAGCGCTATATCTTGTAAAAACAAATCAAAGCGCTTGCATTCGACCTCTACAACACACAAACAATCAGTAACAATTTATAGTTTTAGCAAATTCGAATGTACACATACACGCACGCACGTTAGGTCTCTATTTTTCTCCTTCTAATTTTCAATGGATCGGTGGTCTAGTGGTAACGCTCCTACCTAAAAAGCGAAAAGTCCAGGTTGGAAGTGTGCAGTGGTTTGATCCCTGTTTGGGCCTAAAACTTTTCTCTCATCCCTTATATCATGAGTGTTGGTCTGGGTGCTAGTCTTTCGGATGAGACAGTAAACGGAGGCCCTGTGTGCAACACAAGGTTATTTAGCGTACGTAAAAGAACCCACGGCAACAAGGGAGCTGTGCCTGGCAAAATTATGTAGAAAAAAAATCTACTCTGGTAGGGAAACGAATACAGTTGCAGACCAGGAAAAGAAATAAATGGGTGGGCTGCTTTGTGGCGACACGCGCTGCCTGGGGAGAGCGGCCCGAATTTTACACAGAGAAATCTGCCGTGACTTAAAACTGGTGTACAACACAAAATGGTGTTCTTTTCAACATATATGTTATCATTGTCGTTTGTTTGCTTTTATAAGTGGATTTTCTTGATTTGGGTTCTGAGGGCAGGATGTAAACAAAAACAAGTGGTGTCATTTTAATCTTTGGGACTGGGTAGCTCAGAGGTCAGAGCACTCGCTATCCCCAAGCCAAGGTTAATCAGCATCAAACGTGGTTACCAGCTGGATGGGTGACCGTTTCCGCACCTTGGCTTCAGTACAGTTCCTCCAGTTCACCCAGCTGTAAATGGGTACCTGCCTCTTTAGGGTCAAGGAAGGTAAAGCAGTGAGGGAGAGGAGATGGGCGCCGCCCTCAATATAGCTTGCCCCTTAGAGAAGCTGAGGTCTCTGATGCCTCGCTCCCCTACGACTGCCAAGGATGTGGAACACTTTTGCTGTTTTGTTTGTTTCAGTCAGATTATAGTCCTTTCCAGATTGCTCTGATATCAGGACTGTAGCCAGAACGCCAGAAAGTCGGAGGTCCCACGCATCCCAAGTTCTCCCCTCAGCACCTCGGGCCACCCCAAAAATGTTACAATTGTAGAATTGTTGAAGCAACAAGATGAGATGAAACTCTAACACTTTTGCCTTTAATATATATATTTATTCGCTTTTTGAGACTAAGGATTCAAGCTCTATGTGCTTTTTTTTTTTCTACTGTGTCCCTGTTGATGCATTTTGTAAATCGTTTGTTCGATCTGTATCCACTAACGATAATAATGGAATTACATATATATATATATATTTATATTTATTTATATTCTATTTATATATAAAATTAATGGATAAACACTCTTGTGCTATTTTTTTTTTTTTGTTTTTTTTTACGTCCAGTCCCGTGTGTATGCTGTTTTGTAAATTGTCATCTGTTTCCCACCGGCACACGAAGGGCCTACTCTTAATAAAGGATTTACGTTGACAATTTCTGCGTGCGTTTCAATACGAGGGTCGGTTTATATTCAGCAGAAATTTGGGGGAGGGGGTCGCTTATGTTTAACTCTAGGACAAATCTCCTGCGGGTATCGCGGTTGTTTGCGAAATGTCATACTAGTATCCTCCACCCCCTCTCCTCACTCTCTACCATAAATAATAAGGATTTAACTTTGAGCAAGAGATGTGCGAGCGTTAGACAAGGAGAGCGGTTTACCTCTCCCAGTAATTTGGAAATAGTCATATGATATACTTAGTAGAAAAAAATCTCCTCAATATAATGATACGTCTTAAATGTGTGAGGTGTTCTGTCACATGCACCCACACACACACACACACACACACACACACACACACACACACACACACATATATATATATATATATATATATATATATATATATTATATCAGAGAGGGAGGGGGGGGGGGGGGGGTCAGAACAACCTTAGTCAATCAACTATAAGGCGTAGTTGGCGCGATGTGTGTTCATTCACACATTCCCCCCAAAAGGCCTGAAAGCGAACCAAATCTGGTGATACCAGTTACATTGACCCTCCCCAGCCACCCGGTGTACCCAGACAGTTTTATACCCCCTCTCGATTTTCACCCTCGCAGAAAAAATCCCCCACCTCTCTCTTCCCTGTTCTTCCCTGAAACCTTTGAAGTTTTCAGGCACTGTCTCTGCCTGGCAAGTTGAACCTGGCGGAGTCCATCCCTCTCCAGGCACAGGGTGCATGCTGGGTATGTTCGTGTTTCTGTAACTCACAAAACGCTGACATGAATCATGAGATTTTTTTAAAAAACATGCATGTTTGATTGTTTGCAAGGGTATGAATTATATATATATATATATATATATATATATATATATATATATATATATATATGTGTGTGTGTGTGTGTGTGTGTGTGACATATATACATATATATAATATATATTATATATTACATATATATACTTTATATATATTTGTATATTATATATTTATATATGTGTGTTATATACTTTCATATATATATATATATATTTATATGTTTGTATATATTTGTGTATGTATATGTATATATATACAAACATACATACATACATATGTAACAGAGTGCAGATATGTGATCTGCCGCGACTCTGTACAACTTCTCGGCAACGCGACTCTGTACAACTTTCGGCAACGACAGCACGGTCAGACAGTGGGAATGTGGCCTCTATAAAGAGGCTGCATAAATACTACATTTTACCGCTGTGGGCAAAGTGCATGCAGAGGACGGTTTTCGACCACCCCCCCCCCCCCAACGATACAGAACGTCGCACAATTCACAGGTGTGGATCCAAACGTTACACCCACGACGCTGCGATTGGCAGTTCCGACCGCAAGGGAAGTAATCTAATTACCGCCCTGCCACATCCACCACCGCTGACTTTGTGCCGCGTCCGAGGCACAGTGGGTACTGACCAGCGTATTTGACGCTCAGATCAGTAGCCCCAAGTTCTTTCCATCCTGCTCGCAGCGCCACTTTGTAACAGAGTGCAGATATGTGATCTGCCGCGACTCTGTACAACTTCTCGGCAACGACAGCACGGTCAGACAGTGGGAATGTGGCCTCTAAAAAGAGGCTGCATATATACTACATTTTACCGCTGTGGGCAAAGTGCATGCAGAGGACGGTTTTCGACCACCCCCCAACGATACAGAACAACGTCGCACAATTCACAGGTGTGGATCCAAACGTTACACCCACGACGCTGCGATTGGCAGTTCCAACCGCAAGGGAAGTAATCTAATTACCGCCCTGCCACACATACATACACATACATACATACATACATACATACATACATACATACATACATACATACATATACAGACACACACAAAACACACAGACACACAACCACACACACACACACACACACACACACACACACACACACACACACACAGGACAACCACCACGACCACCACCCTCCACTAACATCACCACCACCCTCCACTACTATTTTGATATAAAAAAAAAAACAAGAGGTGAGGGGGGGGGGGAGGGGGGGGACACATCCATGTGGTATTTTCTCATTGGGGATGCCAAAAAAATTTTTTCCCCACAAAGTAGATTTGGGCCTTCTTGGCAGAAAATCTGGTGGGTCAACAACAATGGCTATTTTCATTGTGAAAAGGGGGTGGGCGGGTGGTATGGCCTGGGAGGAGATTAGAGATAGAGAGTAAGAGATCCACTGCTAGTAGGCCTTTGTGGGGCGAGATTCTGATGAAATAGGCATTGCTATTACATGACTTGAGATTTTCCTTCCTCCACTAAAGACCCCTATCCCAGGCTCACCAATAGTGAGCTTTTTTGCTGTATGAGATCGTTTTGCTCACCATTAATTAAGGTAGGTAGCTGCAATCTGACTTCGGGGATGACATCTTCACACGATACTAGTGTGCTGTTTTTTTTTTAAATTTAATAAAAATAAAAAAAAGTGATCACTTCTTACCCACCTGAAAAATTAATAGTCTCCTATTTTTAGAGGCCAAACAGGGGTTTTACTAGGTGTGTGCAAGATGTTCTAGTGCTTCTGCACACGGGGACCTCGGTGTATAGTTTCATCTGAAGGACTTTGGAGGGGGGGGGGGGGGGCGGTAATCTGTATTGATGCTAATTTCAGGGGAAAATCCCTTTGAATGGGTGCCTGAGTGGTGGCTTGAACCCGGCTGTCAAACCCCATCCTCAATGCTGCATCCACAGGCTATCCCTCCCTTCCCTCCCCCCCCCCCCCAAACAAAAAAAAACCTATTCCGGCCTATTGGAAGAGTACACCACTGTGTTCTGCTGGGAATGGATGACAAGATTGAAAAAAAAAAAACCGTCAATAAACCCAAAACCTGACTCAATAACCCAACACACTTTTTCACATGGATGTTGTGTTGACACATCAACCCCGTAGTTGGAATGTGGCTGCCTGAATGCTGGGTACAAACAGTTGCACCTGCAAAATTTCACCATGGTAAAAACATTGGAACTATAGCCTAGGACCAAAAGAACAAAAGCATCCTGCAGGAAGCCATGTTTCATCAGAATCTCTCCCAACAAGGAAGCCTTGTTGGCAGTCCTTCAACAGTTGATCTGATAACCAAAGATCCCTCCCCTCCCCCCCCCCCCCCCCCCCTCCCCCCATTTTTGTGTCAAGCCAGCCAACAGGTTAAACAATGATAACACCAGCCTGTCACTACCAGGGTACACACAACACACAGCATGGACATTTTGCCTAGAAAGTAGAAGAACCTGGCAAACTCCCCCCCCTCCCCTCCCCCCCACTCCGCCCCCATCCACCATACCCAAGAAATTTCATCAGGAAATGAAAGGATCCGGCAGAATTATTTGCTCATGCCATTCCTTGCATTTAGTAATACAGGTTTTGAGTCTGAAGTTTGTACGGTATTCTTTGCCTTTTCCATTATCTGCTGCTCTTTTTGTCTGCCTTAAACAAGGCATTTAACTTGACTTACACCTTTCTGTTTCAGATTTCCCACCATCTACTTTGCTCCCAAAAGCCGCAAAATGATCCGTCAGATATTTGGAGGTCCTCCTACCCTTGGTTCACTAACGAGGAAGTGAGAATCAGAATCGGTCAAGCCATCGGGCCCTTTGAAGATCTCCTGACCACAGTCAAAAAACGCAAACTGAAGTGGTATGGGCACGTTGCAAGATCAACAGGGCTTGCCAAGACGATTCTGCAAGGAACTGTGCAAGGCGGGAGAAGGAGAGGCAGGCAGAGAAAGAGATGGGAGGACAACGTCCGAGAGTGGACGGGCCTCAGGCTGAGTGACACCCTGAGAAAGGTCGAGGACAGAGGGAAATGGAGAGAGCTGGTTGCGAGGTCTTCCGTGGCGCCCTGCGGTCTAAACAGACTATGGGATAGAAGAAGAAGAAGTGTGGTGTGTGTGTGTGTGTGTGTGTGTGTGTGTGTGTGTGTGTGTGTGTGTGTGTGTGTTGTGTGTGTGTGTGTGTGTGTGTGTGTGTGTGTGTGTGTTGTTGTGTGTGTGTGTGTGTGTTGTGTGTGTGTGTGTGTGTGTGTGTGTTGTGTGTGTGTGTGTGTGTGCGCGCGCGCGCACGCACGTGTGTGTGTGTGTGTGTTCAGGTTTTGGTTCCTGGGCTTTAAACTACCATGGATCACTTCATCTCTCATCTGCTTTACGCCGTCAGATGAGTAGGAGAAAAATAATGGCATGTCCTTTCCAGCTCCTCTCGTCCGCTGTACAGCTAGGTCTGTAGGGTTATCTCCGTCGACCACACTTTCTTCCTCAGGTCGCTGAATAGCGTACACCTCTGAAGAAGGATGTGCTCACCTGTCTGGTTTTCTTTACCACAGGCACACAGTAAGGGAGAAGGAGCAAGTTTCAGCTTTGTGGACATAATTAGGGTGATTTAGTCTGTTATACCCAGCAGTGCAGGAGTCTTAGAATTATGACTTGATCTTCTCTTTTGAGATGGGTGGTTAGTTGTTTGTCCTTTTCAGTTCGATTTTCTAGTCGTCAACACTGGGAAGAAAGGGACACAGGCTGGGAATTGAACCCAGAACCTCAGGGGGGGGGGGGGGGGGGGGGGGTTACTTGTAAAATGAATGCCTTAACCATCCTGCCACCTTCCTTCTTGCACCAAACGGTAATTTTAGTGGTGGGGGGTGGGGGTGGGGGGTGGGGGGGTGACGACTTTTGGTCAACATGACCCTCAGTCCACAAAAGTGAGCCAGGGTGCCTTCAATTGAAGGAGTGGGGGGTGGGGGAGGGGGGGAGAGTGGGGGGAGTGGTCTGTCAACAGGGAGTGGATCAAGCTCAAGGCCAAGCTAAACACTGATAACACCGCTCCGCCACCAGTGTACACAGTAGTTGTAGTGGGTATTTGTCTATCTGAAAGGACCACCACCTCACACACACACACACACACACACACACACACACACACACACACACTCACTCACTCACACACACACACACACACACACACACACACTCACACACACACACACACACACACACACACACACACACACACACACACAGAGAGAGAGAGAGAGAGAGAGAGAGAGAGAGAGAGAGAGAGAGAGAGAGAGAGAGAGAGAGAGAGAGAGAGAGAGAGAGAAGGCAAAAATCTTTTGTTACGAGGATAATGAATAAGCACTCGTGTGCTTTTTTACATCCAATCCCCGCCCTAACCAGGGATTACATCAAAAATATAATATATTTTTTAAAACACATCTAAGGATAAGAGAGAGAGAGAGAGAGAGAGAGAGAGAGAGAGAGAGAGAGAGAGAGAGAGAGAGAGAGAGAGAGAGAGAGAGAGAGAGAGAGAGAGAGAGATTAACAAACATGCAAACAGTGAATGAAATAAACATATTTTCAATAAAATAAAATAAAAAGTACCATGCAGATTTTTAATTAAGAGGGATTCAAAACAAAGTTATGATTGTTAGGAGACGGGATAGCTCAGTGGTCAGTGGTCAGTCCCTAAAAGTCCTTCGGATGAGACTTTCAACCGAGGCCCCGTGTGCGAACGCACGCAGAACATCTTGCGCACACGTTAAATCCTGTTCCGCTTTTCGTAAGAGTAGGCCATCGTGTGCCGGTGGGAGCAGATGACATTGACAAAACTGCATACACACGGGGACTGGATGTAAAAAAAAAAAAAAAAAGCACATGAGTGCTTATTGCATTATCCTCGATATAAAAGAAGAAAAGAAAAAGAAAAAGACAAAAGAGCACTACACTCTCCCTCAGCTAATGTGAAGCAGCGTTTTGAGCGTGGTTGCCTTATGGATGGGTGACCGTTCGTGCGCCTCGGCTTCAGTACAGCACTCTAGTGTAGCCAGCTGTCAATGGGTACCTACCTACCTGCCCTCTTTAGGGACAGGGAAGGTAAAGCAGCGAGGGGGGGGGGGGGGGGGGAGAGAGGGAGATGGGCGCCACCAGCCCTCACTATGCTGGCCCCCTAGAGAAGCTGAGGTTTCTGATACCTCGCGCGCGCGCTCCCCAACAGTGGCATAGGTTATGGGACACCTGTACCAAATGACTTTTAATTCAGTGATCAGAACATCGGCTTTGTGATCTAGAGAAAGAGTGAAAGACTCACGTTGTTCAGCTTGGTTCAGGGATTTTTTTTTTTTTTGGTCCTTCTTGGGCTAAAGCTCCCGGCCAGGTCTACCAATAGTCAGGTTTTGCGTATACACTTTTTTTTAAATTTTTTTTTTTTTTAGCCTATCCTTGATTTAATTACGGTAGCTGCAGTACGACTTGGGGATAGTTGCAAATGTAGTTTTTTTTTTTTTACCTGGGGTGCATATTCATTGGACTTCTATGACTGACTGTATGTAGCCCAACTAGTCTTCAGTTTCAGCAACATTGGGTCCATGTTTGGTCCATCACACAGCGGATATATATATGTATGTATATATATATATATTATATTATATATTATTTTATATATTTTATATATTATTATTTTATATATTATGTATGTATATGTTTATATATTCTCTCTCTCTTTTATATATATATATATATATATATCATATATAATACATACATACATACATACATATAGACTATATATATACATATAATTATATTACAGTTTTGCAATGGTGATTTCTTCAACTTCCTGGTCCCTAAAGAGGGCAGACCTGTACCCATTTCCACACACACACACACACACACACACACACACAACACACACACACACACCACCACACACACACACCCACACACACACACGACACACAACACACCACACACACACACACACACACACACACACAACACACACACACACACACACACACACACACACAACATACACACACACACACACACACACACACACACACACACACACACACCACACACACGTATATACCTACACAGCACACAGACACAGACACAGACACAACACACACACACACACACACACACACACACACACACACACACACACACACACACACACACACACACACACACACACACACACGTATATACCTACACCACACACAGTATATACACAACACGTACACACAACACACACACACACACACACACACACACACACACACACCACACACACACACACACACACACACACACACACACATATAATACACGCGCGCCCTGTGTCCTAACGTGGTTCTGTTCTGAAGAGGACAGGCTCAACAGCGACAATAACTTCTGCCCAAGTTTGGAAACTTTATTTTTATTTTATTTATTTTTTTATTTTTTATTTTATGCTTTTATATCGAGGATAATGGGATAAGCACTCATGTGCTTTTTTTCATCCAGTCCCCGTGTGTATGCAGTTGTGTAAATATTGTCATCTGTTCCCACCGGCACACAATGACCTATTATTCCTCTCTTACGAAAAGCGGAACAGGATTTAACGTGTGCGCAAGATGTTCTGCGTGCGTTCGCACACGGGGCCTCCTCGATTTACAGTCTCATCCGAAAGGGGGAGAGTGGAGTCAGCACTGGTGTTATTAACTCCAGGGCAAAAATCCCCTCCAACAGGAATCGAACTCGGGTCGTCCAATTGCCAGCGCAATGTTCTGACCACTAGGCTATGGCGTCCCCCCTTTCCGTAGAAATGTAACTCTCCACTGTCCCTCAGCAGTTGGGCTGTCAATGCACAGA
>CM060346.1:31286543-31289202 GCA_030674155.1 Stramonita haemastoma | reverse complement strand
CAACACACACACGCACACGCACACACACAACACACACAAAACCACACACCCCAACACACACACACACACACACACACACACACACACACACACGCTCTTAGGTGGGGGCGGACTGAAGTTATCATCACACACAAACACACACACAACACACACACACACACACCACACACACACACACACACACACACACATACACACACACACACACACACACCACAACACACACACACACACACGACACACACGCAACGCGCGCACGCACACACACACCACCACACACACACACACACACACACACACACACACACCACACACCACACACACACACCGCGCGCGCGCGCGCGCGCGCGCGCGCCTCTTTGGTGGGGGCGGACTGAAGTTATTCATATTCAAAAGGAGCTTTCCTGCTATGGAAAGCCAATCTTCCCAAAAAAGGAAAATCTCAACACAACCATCAAAACACTGCAAATGAGAGTCTTCTGGCTACTCGCGGCCTGCCATACCATGAATATGCATGTGTCAATGAATATGCATGTAGCAATGAATATGCATGTAGCAATGAATATGCATGTCTATCTTAAGCATGCAGATCGATGCTCCAGAGGTAACACACCTGCTTAGAAAGCAAAAAAAGTGTGGTTCAATATCCGCTCGAGTACGAAATTCCACCCCTCTCAACATCCACTTGACCTTAAGGGGCGGTCTGGGTGCTAGTCTTTCAGAGGAGGCGATAAACCGAGGAGATCCCGTGTGCAAGACGTATGTGAAGCTCATGTTAGAGAACTCGTGTGTGTGTGTGTGTGTGTGTGTGTGTGTGTGTGTGTGTGTGTGTGTGTGTGTGTGTGTGTGTGTGTGTGTGGGGGTGTGTGTGAGAGAGAGAGAGAAAAGAGAGAGAGAGAGAGAGAGAGAGAGAGGAGAGAGAGGGAGAGAGAGAGAGAGGAGAGGAGTGTGTGTGATGTGTGTGTATGTGTGTGTATGTGGTATGTGATCATGTCAATCAATCAACTAATCAATCAATCAATCAATCCCATTCTTTTATTTCGAGGATAATGATAAGCACTCATGTGCTGTTGTTTTTTTGTTGTTGTTTTTTGCATCCAGTCGCTGCCCTTATCAGGGACATCATGAAAATAAACACAAAAACACCGACAACAAGAGAGATATATTTATATTTATATATTTTTTATATTTATTCTTTTATATCGAGGATAACAGAATAAGCAATCATGTGCTTTTTTTCATCCGGTCCCCGTGTGTATGCAGTTTTGTAAATATTGTCATCTGTTCCCACCGGCACACGATGGCCTACTCTTACGAAAAGCGGAACAGGATTTAACGTGTGCGCAAGTTGTTCTGCGTTTGTTCGCACACGGGGCCTCGGTTTAAAGTCTCATCCGAAGGAGAGAGAGAGAGAGAGAGAGAGAGAGAGAGAGGAGAGGAGAGAGAGAGAGAGAGGAGAGAGAGAGAGAGAGAGAGAGAGGAGCGAGGAGAGGAGAGAGAGAGAGAGAGACAGAAGACAGAGACAGAGACGAGAGAGAGACAAGAGAGAACAGAGAGAGAACAGAGAGGAGAGAGAGGACAGAGAGAGAGAGCAGAGAGACAGTCAGACAGATAGACAGACAGACAGACAGACAGACAGACAGACAGGCAGGCAGACAGGCAACAGACAGACAAACAAACAGACAGGAGCAGACCGAATGTAGAATAATAAGTCAGATAATATATATACTATATATATTTCATATATACTATATATATACTATTATACATAATATAGCAGACTCCCCCGCAACCTTTTTCAGTAAAAGGAACCCGCGAGTGTTATGCCATAAGCCCCTCGTCTCCCTCACCTCCCTCATCCCCTCATCTCCCTCATCCCCCTCATCCCCCTCATCCCTTCATCTCCTTCCTGCACGCACTGAAAAGCGAAATAGGCAGTCCAGCTAAGCCTAAGCCAGCCCTGTTGGCCTCTTTGTTTCACTTTGTTTGGGGTGGATGATGATCATTATCCTGTGTGTGTGTGGTGTGTGTGTGTGTGTGTGTGTGTGTGTGTGTGTGTGTGTGTGTGTGTGTGTGTGGTGCGTGCGTGCGTGCGTGCGTGCGTGCGTGTGTGTGTGTGTGTGTGTGCGTGTGTGTGTGTGGTGTGTGTGTGCGTGTGTGTGTGTGTGTGCGTGCGTGCGTGCGTGCGTGTGTGTGTGTGTGTGTGTGTGTGTGTGTTTTGTGTGTGTGTGTGTGTGTGTGTGTGTGTGTATGTGTGTGTGTGTGGTATGTGTGCGCGTGTGTGTGTGTATGTGTGTGTGTGTGTGTGTGTGTGTGTGTGTGTATGTGTGTGTGTGTGTGTGTGTGTTTATTTTGGTGTCTTTTTTGGATGTCGGATTACGGCTACCTTAAAGGTATCTACTTGGTAAAACCTCGGAGCTCTAGCCTAGGAAGAAAAATGGACAGAAAAAGAGGAATAAGTATATTAACTAGACAAATACTGTATTAAGAAAAAAGATGAAAAGGTAAGTAAATAGACAAATACATTTTATTTTTATTTTTAGAAAGATGGAGTAAGTAAATAGACAAATATATTTAGAAAAAGATGAAAAGGTAAACAGACAAGAACATTTAGAAAAAAGATGAAGAAGTAAATAAAGAAATACATTTAGAAAAAGAT
>CM060346.1:31248415-31271443 GCA_030674155.1 Stramonita haemastoma | reverse complement strand
AGAAGATAGGAAGTGAGGAAGAGAGGGGAGAGAGAGAGAAGAGTGAGAGGATAGAGAGAGAGGAAAAGGGGGGAGAAGAGAGAGAGAGAGAAAAGAGAGAGAGGAGAGAGAGATTTGTTTTTTGATTTGATTTGATTTTGATTTTTTTCTTTTTTATGGGGGATAAGGGAAAAAAACCTCTTGTTTTTTTTCCCCTTTTTTCCCCTGTGTAGGGCATTTTTTTTAAATGTAAATTTTTCCCCAAAAGGCACACGGGGCCCCCTACTCTTACGAAAAGGGGAAAGAGGTTTTTTTCGTGGCGAAAGATGTTCTTTTTTTGCGTTCCCCGGGGGGGACCTCTTTTTTTTAAAGTCTCCCAAAGGGAAAGGAGAGAGAGGGGAAAAGAGGAGAGAGGAGAGAGAGGGGGGGGAGGGGGGGGGGGGGGAGGAGGAGAGAAAATTAAAGAAAAGAGAGAGGGGGAGAAAAAAGGGGAAAAAAGGGAGAGAGAGAGGGGAGAAGGAATGAATGAATGAAAAAAATCTTTATTTTTAAAGGGGGGTAACGGTAAGTATTAATATTTTTTTTCACCCGGCCCCCCCCCTGATCAGGGAATAAAGCTAAGAAACCCCCTCCCTACCCTAACCCCGAAAACCCCCCCAGAAGCGTTCAACCAATATTTTAAAAAAAGAAAACAGAATCCCATTAAAAAAAAGCTTTTTTTAAAAAGGATACAATAAAAAAATTTTTTTAAACAAAAAAAATTTTAGCAAAAAATCTTTAAAATAGAAATATTTAGGCCCCCTGAAACAAAGGGCCCTTTAAAACAAATCTATAAGCCATGGGGGGGGAAAATGTGGTGTGTGTGGTGGTGTGTGTGGTTGGGGGGTTGGGGGAGGGAAAAGAGGAGAGAAGGGGAGGAGGGGAGAGAAAAGAGGGGGGAAAAAAGAGAAAGAGAGAAAAAGAGGAGAGAGAGAGAGGGAGAGAGAGAGGGGGAGAGGGGAGAGAGAGAGCGCATCTTCAATTTTCTTTCGTCTTTTAAAACAAACCAGCCTAAAAAAAATGTAAAGACTCAAAACTTTATTAAAAAAAAAAAAAAAAAAGAAAAAAAAAAAAAAAAACCTAGATCTATAACCACAATGGGCCAAACAAACCCAAGGAATAAAAAACCCCCCAAAAAAACACACACACAACCACACACAAAACACACAACAACAACACCAAAACAACACACAACAAAACCACACACACCCCACACACACAAAAAAAGGGAAAAAAAAAAAAGGGTTATATAAAAAAAAATGTCAAAAAGGGGCGAAGCAACATTAAAAATTTTAAAAAAAAAACAATGCTTTTTAAAAGATAATTTTTTATACTTATGAAAAAAAGGGAAAAAATAGCAATATTCATCAGGGGCCATTAAACATAAGGCATTTACAAATTATTTGGGCCCAAAAAATTCATTGAAAAAAAAATACTTTCCCCTGTGTGTGTGTGTTTTGTGGCGTGCGTGTTTTGTGCGCGGTGTGTGTTTTTTGGTGTGTGTGTGTGTGTGCGTGTGTGCCCCGTGGTGCGTGTGCGTGGGGTTTTGTGGGGTCCCCCCCGCGTGTGTGTTTGTGTGTGTGTGAGTGGTATGTGCGTGGTGTGTGCGGCTGGGTTCGGGGGCTCATTGTGTTTTTTTTGGGGGGGGGGGGGGGGGGGGGGGGGGGAAAAAAAAAGCAAAGAAGGCAAAAGGGGAAAAAGAAAGGCACTCGAAAAACCCAAAAATTAAAAAAACCCCTTTAAAAACAAAAAAAAACCCTAAAATTTTTTTCTTTATCTCTATATTTTAACAGTGAATTTCAATTTCAATTCAAATTTCAATAAAAACCCCAAAAATTCCTATCCAATGATAAGGTTAGGATTGCATATGTGGAAGGGAAGATGAGGGGGGGGGGGGGGGGGGGGGATCTTCTTACATGAAGATCCCCAAAAAAAACCAGTAATAAAGTTTTTTAAAGCACCCAATTTAAAATTCTATACCAATAATTATCATCAAAGAAACCTGTAAGTCACGCATGGCCCCCAAGCCTTTTAAAAAAAAAGAAAAATCCCGAAAAAAAAAACAAAAAAAAAAAAAGCAAAAATTTTAAAAAAAAAAAAAATAAAAATAGGAGCCAAACAACATTTAAGGTTATAAAAAACCCGTTTTAAATAAAATTTTTAAAAATTTGAAAAATTTTAAAAAAACTAAAAAAAGGGGAAAAGGGAAAAAAAACAAAAATTTTAGGACGATTGTATAAAAAGGGTTTTCAAATCTAAAAGCCCAAAACATTTATAGAAAAGTTAAAAATTCGTTTTTGTGGTGTGTGTTTGTGCGTGTGTGTTTTGGGGTGTATGGTGTTTGGTGTTGTGTGTGGTGGGGAGGGGGTTTTGTGTGTGGTTGGTGGGGTGTGTGGTGTGTGTGTTGGTGTGTTTCTTTGGGGCGGGGGTGCGTGCTGCTTCCCCTGCGGCGGGGGGTTTTGTGTGTGTGTTTTGTGGTACCTTTTTGTGTGTTTTGTGTACCTGTGTGTGTGTGTGTGTGGTGTTGTTGTGTGTGTTGTTTTTGTGTGGGGGGGGGGAACAAGCAAAAAAAGGCATAAAAAAACCACGCCACAAAAATATACAAAAGAAAAAAACCCCTTAAAACAAAAAAACTATTTAAAAATCAATTATATTTAAACAGAAAAAATTTTCCTTTTCATTCAATATAGGAACCCAAAACCCTATACAAAGATAAATCTGGGGTTTTTTTAAATGTGAGAGGTGGAGGGGGGAAAAAGGGAAAAAGGAAAAGGGAAAAGGGAGAGAGAGAGGGAGAGAAAAGGGGGAGAAAAGAGGGGAGAGGAAGAGAAGAGAGGGGGAGAGGGGAGAGAGAGAGAAAAGGGGCAAAAATTCAGCTTACATCATCAAAAAAACCCAGTCAATAAAGTATTTAAAACATCCATAAAAAAATTTTTTTTTAAAAAATAATTGAATCAATGAAACCTATGGAGATAAAAAAAAAAAACATAAAAAACAAAAAAAAAAAAAAAAAACCAACAAAAAAAAAAAATTTAAAAAAAAAACAAAAAACCACCATGAGAAGCAACAAACAAAAAAAAAAAAAAAAAAGCAAAAAAAAAAACAAAAAAAAAACTAAGAACAAAAAAACGGGTAGATAAAAAAAATACAAATAGCAACAAACGCTTTTTAAATTTTTTAAAACCAGGTTTAAATCAACAAAAATCTTTAAAATTTTTCTTATATATTTTTAAAAAAGAAGACTACCCCCCTTTAGGGCATGGTACACAAGGCACCCACATAATGCGAATATTTTTAAACAGAAATTCAAATTTAAAAAATAAAAATACTTTCCCCAAGGAATAGTAAGGAGACCCAAAAAAAAAGGAAAATACCCAAAAAAAAAGGGACAAAAAAAAAACCAAACAACAACAATGTAACTAAAAGGGGGGGCAAAACACTCAAGAATAGTTGTAAAAAAAAACATTTAAAAAAAAAATTTCAGTATTTAGACAAAATTTTAATACATTTTCAGATAGGCAATACATGATGAAAAAAAAGATAACATTTTCAAATAATAAAACATAAGATACAAATCAAATTCGCAACTAAAAAGTTTTACTTTTATTTTAAAAAAAAAAAAAAAGGTTGCCAATAACACGGGGTTCCAAAAAAACATCAAGTTTCGTCATAAGCATTTCTATTTTTAAAAGGGTTTGGGGGTTTGTTGTGTAATTAACAAAAAAACACTCAGTTTTTTAAACATTCTATTCATAACATGTATAGGGGCTTGTTGTGTCGAAAAATTAAGTTTTTTTGGGTGGGTTAAAAAAAGGCCCCTTTTTGAAAGTTTCTTTACTTGGGATGTTTTACATGTTTCCGGAACGTGTTCCCGAGAAAGCCCCCCCGGGGATGGGAAGGGTTTTTTAAACAAGTCCCTTTTTAGGTTTTTTTTGGGATTTTTAATTTTTTTTGGAGTATCGGGGGGAAACATATGGGAAAAATTTTTTAAAAAGGGGGGTTTGTGGGGCAAGTCCTGTCAGATTTTGGGGCATAAATTTCCTTTATTTATTGGGGGGAAATTTTTTTTAAAGGGGAAAAACCCCCAAATTTTTTATAGTCTGTCTCATTAAAGTTTGATAAATTTTTAAAAAACTGCTTTGAGTGTCTTTTGTAAAATGGTTAAGAGGTTTTAGGTTTTTGGCAAATGGCTTTTCAAAAAGGTTTTGAACAAAATTAAAGGGGAAAAAAAAATGTGGCATGTGGAATACTCTTCTGGTGTAGTTGATTTAAAATGTTTAATTTTTTTCATAATTGGTACACTTTTTTTTGGAAAATGTTTTGGAAATTTATTAATGTGCTATCCAAAAAGGTTGGGTTTTCAATCATTTCACCTAAAGTTTTGGTTATCAACTTCTTCAATAGTTTCATTGTTGATTGATATAGGGGAAAAATTTGGGTTTTCATGTTTTGTCTTTTTTGTTTGTTGTAATAAGCATGATTTTGGTTTTGTGGGGGTTTAAAATGACAAAAGGTTGTAATAAACCATTTTTCTTAAAGCAAATTTAAAGTATTTTTTAAAAAAAGGGTTTTTTAAATTTTTTTTAGGTGTTTGGCAGAAAGAATTTTAGGTCATCAAAAAAAAGGGGTTTACATGATTCCCTTTGATGTGGGGGGGGTCATTAACATATATAGGGAAAAAAAAAAATGGGCCAAAACAGCCCCCTTTTTGGGGGTTTCCCTATTTTTTAAAGGGAGTTACATGATTTTTTTGTGTTGAAAAAAAAATTTTTTTTTTGGGTTTTTCAGGGGAAAGATCTAATTTACATCATACTGTTTGCAGTATTCCATTTTGGGGCGATAGTTTTTTTGAAAAGCAAAATTTATGAAACAATGGGCCCTCAAAAATTTTTGGGGGGAAATCTAAAAAAAGAGTCCCCAAAATTTGTTTTAAATTTTTGTTTTTTGGCCAAGTATTACAATGCTAGTAAAGGGCTGTGTGGGGTTAAATTTTTTTAAATCCCGAAAGGTTTTTCAATTAAAGGGGGTAATGTTTAAATGTTGGCTAAGATATTTGTGTATAGTTTTTCAAATGGTTTAGATTTAATTGATAATATTGTTTTTGGGGCCCATAAAATTTCATGGGTTTTAATGTCACCAGATTTATAAAAGGGAATGATTTTGGCCCTTTTTAAAAAAATGAGGGAAATAACACTTTGAAAAAAAAGTTATAAATATAAGTGAGGGGTATCGTTAAAAAAATTTGGGGGGCGATTTTGTAATTTTTTTTTTCCCCAAACCCTCGGGGGGTCGACTGCTATTTGTTTTAATCTTTGGGGGGGGTTTGATAACTTCTGCTTGTTAAAAAGGGGGTATTTCATGTTTAATTGATATTTTTGGTTTACAAAAAGTTTTCTTTTTTCTAGAGAATTTTTTAAAATTTTTATTTTGTTTTAAAAGGGGGTTTTTGGGTTTTTGGTTTTGTGAAATGGGTATTTGGTGATCGGGAAAAAAGTTTTGAATAATGGGGTTTGAGATGATTTTTTGGGTTTTAGTTGATTGATATTTTCCACATTTTTTTCAAATTTTTTTTTTGATGAAGTCAGATTTTGAAATATTTTTGTTTACTTCTCGCTTTAATGAATTAATTTTTTCCTTTTGTGCTTTGTTTTTTTTAAAATTTTCCTTTTTTTTTTGGGGTTTTATCTCGATGACTGCTTCAGTCTTAAATTTTCCCATTCGTTAATTTTTGGGGGCCTTCTTATGTTTTACTTGTGGGTTTTAAGGGGATTTTTGTAAAAAGCGACGTGAATTTTTCCCCCCCAGGGGGTAAAGGTTCCTCGGGGATCAAAAAAATTGAAAACCCTTATTAAGAGGAGAATTTGGGAGATCTTTTAAAGGAAATATTTTTCATCAAATTTTGTAAATACGGAAAGTAATTTGGGCCTTTTTGCCTACTTTTGGATTTGTGTAACTTTTCTTTTCCCCTGGACACTTTTAAAAAAATTGGTCACAAAAGCCTGGATGGGTAACAAAATTTTCCCCTTTAATTATTTTGTTATTGTTATGAAAAAAATTTGGGGCAATTGGGTTTCTGCCAAAGCGGGGTTTTTCGTTTGGGTATCAAAAAATTTTGTTAGGTTATAGGTGCTAACTTGTTTACCCCTGAGGGTGGGGTTTTTTATAAGGGCTATTTGAAATCGAGAGAGAGAGGGGGAGGACAGGGGGGACAGACAACAGACGGGGCAACAGACGGGGGCAGACAGACAGACGACAGGCAAAAAAACCCCAAAAAGGGCAGGGGGGGGGGCAGGGCAAAACAGACAGACAGGCAGACAGACAGAGACAGACAGACGACAGAGAGACGAGAGACAGGGACAGACAGAAGAAGACAAAAACAGCCCCGACAGAAAAGGGGAAAGGGCAGACAGACGAGACAGACAGACAGAAGACAGAACAGAGAGGCAGAAAAGAGACAGAGAGCAGACAGGGGGGGGCGCAGACGGGAAGACAGACCGATGGGGTCTCCAAATAGCCCACCACAAAATGAGTCGCTTAGCCAAAAAATCCTTTTTTTTGCTAGGACCCTTTTTTTTTTTTTTTTTGGGAGGTGGGGGGGAGGTTGTTGATTTTAAAAGTTTTTTATTTTTAAAAAAATTTAGCACATACTTCCCTTTAGTGAAGAAAAAAGGCAAAATTTTTTTTTTCCTTTTGTTTTTTTAAACGTGCTTTGAAAAATCGAACCCCTCATTTGACCCCTATTAATTAAGACAAAATTTCCCCCCTTTCTAAATTTTGCTTTTTTCCGCTGTTTTTTTTTTAAAATTTGTAATAACTTTTGTTTGAATTTTCGTTTTTTTAGTCGGGTTTTTTTTTCATTGTATAGCCATTTCATTGCAAATAAATATAGATTCAATAACTAAAAAAAATTGGGCCCCCGGGGCAAAGCGATCCTTTTGTGGTGGGGCGCAATATGATGACCAAGTCATCCCAACACAGCTTCCCTACTTTTGTACCGCAGCCCCCCCCGGAAAAGTGGGGGGTTGAGGGGGAACCCCCCGAAAAAAAAGGGCCCATTTTAAACCCCAAAAAACTTTTTTTTTTTGGGGGAAATCGGGAGGGTGGGGGAAACCCCAAAAAAACACTGATGAACCCTTTATAAAGGACCGCTATCATGGCGAGAAATCGGGGAGAGTTTTTTTCTGGGGTTATGAAGCGAAAAAAAGGACTGGCAGGTATTTTTGAGCAATTTTCTAAAAATTTTGGGGCCCCCTTTTCCCTACCCCCCCCGGGGTTTGGGGTTTTTGGGATATTTCGTCATTAACTGAAGAGAGTATGGGTGAGGTGTGATTTTTTTTCCCTTGACTCCCCCTTCGCCTAAGTCATTTTTAGATGGGACCCTCCCCCCCCCCCCCTTTTTCCCCGCCCCCCCTCCCGCTCCCCCCCTTTTCCACCCCCACCCCCCCCAAAAAAAAAAAAAAAGTTAAAAGGGGGGGGGGCGCTTTAAAAATACAGTTCCCAAATTTTTTGAAGAAAAAAAAAAAAAAAAAAGGGGGTTTTTTTTTTTTTTGGGGTTTTTGTTGTTACTGGAAAAAAGGGGAAAATTTTTTGAGAAAATTGAAGCCAATGCGATGTTTAAAGAACTTCTTTTTGAAAAAAAAAAATATATTTTAACGTTTCCAGCCATGTTTCCTAAAAAATTGTTTTTTTCCGAAGCCGCAGAACATCTTGCGCACACTTTTTAAATCCTGTTCCGCTTTTCGTAAGAAAAAGGGGCCATGGGTTTGGGCCGTGGGAGCATTTGAAGGTACACACACACGCACAAAGCACCTAAAAAAAAAACATGTTAATAATGGTCAAACTACTGACGCGGGAAAAAAAAATGGGAAAAGAAGAAGAAGAAGAAAAAAAAGAAGAAGAAGAAAAGAAAAAGAAGAAGCAGAAGAAAAAGAAGAAAAAAAAAGGGGAACAAGAACAAAAAACAAAACAAGAACAAAAAAAAGTAGGGGCCCATTTTGGAATGATGGGGGACGGATACCCTAGTGGTCAGAACATTGGCTCACAATTTAAACGCCCCGGGGGTCGAGGGGTTTTTCCTCGGGGTTAACAAAAGTGCTGACTCCACCCCCCCCAAAGTCCTTCGTGAACTAAAAACCCCAGGCCTCGTGTCCCCAAGGGGAAGCAGAACTTTTTTGCGCAACGTCAAATCCTGTTCCCTTTCGTAAGAGTAGGCCTTTTTGTGCCGGTGGGAACAGTTACACGATTTACAAAAACTGCACACACGGGGGGGGGAAATGGTTTGAAAAAAAAGCCCATGATGTTTTTTTCCATTACCTGATATAAAAAAAAAAAATAAATAAATAAAAACTTATCTTGTTTTTGCCCAAAAATAAGAGGTTTAAAATTTGTTAGAAATTTTGGCAAGGTGGTTTTTCCCCTTTTTTTTCCCCCAAAAGTTTGTGGAATAAAAAAACCCCCCCAAAAATGTCAACTTTTGCGCACATCAAGAGCTTTTTTAAAAAAATTTTTATTTTATATTTTTATTTTATAAAATATATATATTTTAAAAATATAATTATAAAATACAAATACTCATCGGGGAGGTTGAAAGCTTTTTAAAAACCCCCAAAAAGACTTTATCCAAAAGACCCATATAAAAATTATCTCTCCCTTAAAACCCTTTTTGCAAGTGTGTTTTTTTTTTTTTTTTTTTTTGGGGGGTGTGTGTGTGTGTTGTGTGTGTGTGTTGTGGGGTGTGTGTTTTTTGGTGTGTGTGTGTGTTGAGTGGGTTGTGTGTGTGTGCGTGTGTGTGTGTGGGGTGTGCGTGTGTGTGTGTGTGTTTTGCTGCGTGTGTTGTGTGTGGTGTGGGTATATGTGTGTGTGTGTGGTTGTGTGTGTGTGTTGTGGGTGGGGGTGTGTTGTGTGTGAAGAGAGAGAGAAAAGAGAAGAGAGAGAGAGGGGGAGGAGAAGAGAGGGAGAGAGAGAGGGGGGGAGAGAGAGAGAGAATTTGTGTGTGGGGTGGGGTCGGTGTGTGCGGCAGGTACGTGCGTGGGGGTTTTGTGTGTCCCGGTGTGGTGTTCATCCCAACTTTTATGAATGTTTTATAAAAATATATATGAAAAATTTTTAAATTTTTACATAATAATTAAATATATATACAATATATTTTGCGTGGGGTTTTGGTGTTTTTGTTTTAAATCCTCGCGGTGCATGCGCACGGCGCGGGGGCCGGGGGCCGCGTTGTGGTGTACGTGTGGGGTGGGTTTTTGGTTTGTACATTTTACGAAAAACAGCAGAGAAAGACTAAAGAAGGGGTTTTGCCCAGAAATAGGACCTGACGGGCCATCTTCCTCCCAGGCAGGAAAAAAAAAATATGCAATGATCAAAGACCCAAAAAATTGATGGATACTAAGTGTCATGTCATGCCAAGAGTCCCCCAAAACCCAAGGCCCCATACCCCACGTCCTACAAAACCCCTACAATCATGTCAAAGCGACAGCGGGGGCCATAAAACATACGCACACCATCCTCCATACTAATTTTTACATTCAAAAGCAAGCGGGGGCCCCCTTTAAAAAAACTTTCCCAAAATCCCACCCCCCACGTCCATACAATTTCATACATGTAAAAGGGCTACAGCAGGGGAAAAAAAGAAAACCCCATCCCCCGTCCATATAATTCATAATAAAAAAGCGCCCAGAATCGTCCCCCCCGAAACTGTATGAGCTCCCATCAGCAATTTTAATGGGGGGCTTCGCAAAAGGAAGGGATGGATGGGGGGGGGGGGGGGGGCATGCGTGGGGGGGGTGGGTGAAATCGGACTTTTCAACAAGTGGCTCCTTTTGTTGAACAAAACATGTTGTGTCGGGAGAGGGGGGTGTAAACGCTCTCAACACGCGAACCCAGGGTTTTTCAGCACATAATGATTTCTCTTGCTGTGCTGCTGCTTGGGGGGGTGCTTATGATGATGAGATTGATGATGATGTATGAGGGGGGGAAAAGGGGGGGGAGGGGGAGGGGGAGGGGGGAGGGGGGAGAAGGGGTTAGATAAATGGTTTTGATGTGAGGTGATGCTGGGGGCTGCTGCTGATGTGATGAATGGGAAAATTTTTTTTTCCCTTAGGGTGAAACCCAAAGACGACGACAAGAAGAAGAAGAAAAAAGAAGGGAAAAGAAAGAAGGGAAAAAGAAGAAGGGAAAAGGGAAAAAGAAGAAGAAGGGAAAAAAAAAGAAAAAAAGAAGAAGAAGAAGAAAAAAGAAAAGAGCAGCAATGATAACAACAACAACAACAACAACAAAAACAAACTACTACCTACTACTTTTACACTAAAAATACATTTTTACTACTATATACTACTACTATATATTTACCCAACTACTATACACAACTACTACTACTACTATTTTTACCTGATAAGATGATAAAATTTTATGGAGAAATAATAATAAAAAAAAATAATGATGAAAATAATAATAATAATTTAAAAATAATAATAATTTAAAATAATAATAATTAATAATAATAATAATAATAAAAAATTAAAAAAACAACAAAAAAAAAGAAAAAAACAGCAGCAGCACGCAGCAAAAACAACAGAAACGCAAAACAACAACAACAAAAAAAAACAACAAAACAACAACAACAAACAAAAATAACAAAAAAATTGTTATATTTTGGGTAGACCCGGGGGGGTTTTATTGGTGATATTTTTGCGTATTTTTATTTTTTTTTTTTATTTTATATCGTATTTTTTCCACGTTGCGACCGTTTTCCCCACCGTGAAGGGTAGCGAGCGCATTCGACTTGGGGTGCATGCGGGTTTTTCGTTTTTCCCGTGATCCACAAACGCTGACGTAGATTCAGGATTTTTAAAACGTTCGTATTAATCTTCTGAATCCTACATAAATGATAATTAACACAAAAGGGATGAAGGCACTGGCAGGGTGCACGTGCATTGACCGGGAGAGGTAAAAAAATCCCCAAAAACCCTTAATTCAAAGACTGCCGAATTGAACTCACGAGACCCATTCTAACTGGCACAAATGGCCTACTTTGTGAAAGGAGAATCGACGGTTTTAAAACCTGTGGAAGATTTCTGCTTTTTTTTTGCACACCGGACCTGGTTTATTGTCTCCCTAAGGACTTTTGGGGGGAAGGGGTCGGTACGAAAAACAGCAGACTTTGGAAGAAGGAAAAGGGAAGGATCAGGCAATGGAGATGAATTTTTTCGCAAATCCTTGGCTTTTTTAAATAAGAGATACACCCCAAATGAAGAAGCGAAAACAAAAATAAAAAATGCCATCGGTCCATATGAAGAGTCCTAACCAGTGAAAAACGCAAAAAAGGGGGGTACGCCCCCCTTTTAATTGGACTGGCCAAGCGTCTTACGGGAACGAAAAAAGGGGGGGGGAGACGAAGGGCAACAGAGGAAAGGAGGGAAAACCCCCATCAAGAGTGGAGGACAGGCCTTGAGGGAAGACTCTATACGGGGGCAAGGACCGGGGGGAGTGGGGAGGCTGGTTTAAAAAATTTCAGTTGTGCCCCCACGGTCCACGGGGACACGGGACGGTAAGGGAAAAGGGAGTCGGCTCTTTCGACGTTAACTCCGGAGGAAGAAAAAAACCCCCCTTGAACGATTTTTGGGTTTTCACAGCTGTCGTTTTAACACAAGGACTGAAATTGAAAATTGTTTGCATGTTTATATTCACCGGAATTGGGTTAAAAAAAAAAAAAAAAGTTGTGTGCCGGTGGGACGATGACAATTTTACAAAACTGCATACCACGGGGACCGGGGGGGAAAAAAAGAATGATTGCTTTTTTCCCCCGATAAAAAAAGAATAAAAAAAAAAGAAAGAAAAGCGAAAACAACCGGGGTTAAACCACAAACAAAAAAAAAAACTGAAAAAAAAAAAGGAAATAAACAAGCAAACAGGAACAAAAAAATCTGGAATTAATATTTGTGTACATCGCAAAGTCTGATTAAAATATTAGAACAAAACTTTTTCCCTTTAAGATGTCAAGAGGGGGAGGGGGGGGGGGGGGGGAAATTCGCCCAACCCCCGGGCTTTTTATGACACGGCCCTTGGGGCCCCCCAATCAAAAGCAATTTGGGGCAAGGAAAGGGCTCCCACAAGTGTTGTTAATACATTACCTTCATATAGTAAAATTGAACCGACACATTGATTTTAAAAAACAAGCATTTACATCGCCTGACATGATCACTGTTGACCAAAAAACATACAACAATATTCGTAGACCACAAGTTTTGAAAATTGGGAACTCATCAATTTAAAAAAAAAGTTTACAAATTTATTTTCTTCTTTTTTAATTGCTGAAAAACATACGCGATAGATTATATGTGTGTGTGGGGGATTGTATTCGAGAGAGAGAGGAGAGAGAGGGGGGAGGAGAGAGGGGAGAGAGAAGAGGGGGAGGGAAAAAAGAGGGAAAGGAAAAAGAGGAGGAGAAGGGGAAAAGGGGGAGAGGAGAGAGAGAGAGAAAAAAAGAGGGCAAAAAAGAGAAAAGAGAGAGGGAGAAAAAGGAGAGGAGAGAGGGGAGAAAAGAGAGAGACAGAAAACAGAAAACAGAAGAAGACAGAAGGGGAGACAGAAGAAGAAGAGGGTAGAAAGAGAGAGAGAGGGGAAAAAAGAAGAAGAAGACAGAGAAGAAGGAAGACAGAAAAAGAGGAAAGGGAAAGGAAAAGAGGAGGGGAGAGAGAAGGGAAGAGAAGGGGAGAAGAGGAGACAGGACGAGAGAGAGAGAGAGGAGGAAAGAGAGAGAGGAGGGAAAAGGAGAGAGAAAGAGAGAGGGGGGAGAGAGAGGGGGGAAAAGAGGAGAGAGGAGGGGAGAGAGGAGAGTATGGGGGTCCCGGAAAAAGCTGGGTCTCTGACCCCTCGTCCCCCTAGGGCCACATAGGTTATGGAAACCCCGGTTTTTTTTTTTTTTTGTTTTTTTTTTTTTTTCCTGATCTGAAATAAACTTTTTTTGGTCCCTGAAAGGCGCCAATTTCCCCAAAAGGTCCAGCCCAAAAAATGTTCCTTTTAAAACTTGATTTGACCTGGGGTTTCCCTACCCATGCTTTATTGTGCGGGGCAAAAACGCTCGGTCTAAAAAGTACGTTCGGTTTTTAATTCATTCTGGTGTGTGGGTGTGTGTTTGTGTGTGTGTGTGTGTTGTGTGGTGGTGTGTGTGTGTGTGTGTGTGTGTGTGTGTGTTTATTGTGTGGGGGTGTGTTGGGGGTGTTTGGGGTGTTTGTGTGTGTGTGTGGTGTGTGTGTGTGTGGGTGGTGTGTGGTGGGGTTTGGGGGTAAGGGGGGAGTTTGGGTCTCTTAGTTATGACTTTTTTTTTTCTCTCCAGGCCCCAATGCTGGAATGAGAAAGGGGAAGCCAGTAAATTTTAAAAAATTATTTTCCGAAAAAAATTAAAAAAAAGGGGGGGGAGGGGAAAAAAAAATAAATAAATAAAAAAGGAAAAAAAGTTTGTCTTTGATGATGCCAGTTTCGAAATTTTTAAAAACCAAAAAATTTTCTGGGTTTAAAACCTGTTTAAAAAAAATTGAAATGCGCCCAGGTTGTCCTCAAAAGTTTGCCAAACTGTAATCTTTCTGGCATTAAAAAAAAAAACAACCTTTAGTTTCCAGCCGGTTTTTAACCCCCGTCAAACCCAAAAAAATAAGAAAAAAAAAAAAAAGGGGTTTTGTTTTTCCCCTTTTCCCAAATCTGAAACTCACCTTGATAAAATTTTCCCCCTGGGCCGGTTTTTTCATTATGGTTTTTGGAAATTTTCTTTCTGATATCGGGGATGACTTTTCAATTTTCAACCCCAAATATGCATGCATTATATATGTATGTGTATTTCCCCTGCGATACCGTCCCCTGGAGATGGGGGGGGGTGGGGGGGGGTCTGCTCCCCGGGAAAAAGGGGTTCCCCCCCAAACATACTTGCCCGGCTTTGGGGCTTTAAAAAAACTAGAGCGCAACTCCATAGTCTTCGAGGGTGATGAGTGCCTTCTGGCTACTGATAGGGGATGCATTTATATATTATTCATGCTGTATTAGGTAACGTTCTGGTGGCTCCTGCGGGCGGTTTTGGAAACCCTTTTTTTTTGGTTTTTTGCCTTTCCCAATGGATCATTCCCGCGGCCTTTTGGGGAGAGGGGGGGGAGGGGGGGTTGGGGGCATGGGGTTAAAAATTTTTGAGGGGAGAGAGGAAAAAAGAGAGGGGGGAGAGAGGGAGAAGGAAGGGGGGGAGAGAGGAGGAGGAGATTGAGGAAGGGAGAGGAGAGAGGAACTCGAACTCGAACTCGAACCCCCAACCCCCAAAAGTTTTTCACAAAAAAGGGGGCCTTGGCCCTAAATGAAGGGGGGTTTTTCCAAAAAAAGCTTAGTGTTTTGGTTGGGGAAAAAAAAACAACGCAATGAAAAAAACCAGAATTGTATTGCAAAAAAAACACAGTAGCAAAAAAAATGACTTACGATAATTAAAAAAATTTTTTTCTAAAGGGGGTTTTAAAAAAAATATTGAGTGAGGGGGGGGGCACAACCTCAGGTGAATTGTTTTCCCTTTTGGAAACAGAGTCTAAATGAAAAATTGGTGCTTTCTATATTTCACAGGAATGTAACTCTGCCTAACTTCCCCCAAAACTGGACGCCAGCCAAAATGCACCTTTTTTTTCGGTGCCCCTTCTTACTTTAAAGGGGGGTAGTAACCTGTGGTCATCAACATCAAAAACCCTGTATCTGAATTTAGAACATTTATATTTTTTTTCACCAAGTCTAAACTTTGACATAATTCTTTTCAAATGTATGTCCATATCAAGCTTTAAATAAGGTTTGATATCATGTGTACTTATAAATTGTCTATACATTTGATACCTTTCACTGGTTTGTATATGATCATTCCATTGCTGCCATCGGCAGTCAATCAGTCTTTGTCTGAAAGTGTTTATAAATTCTCTACAATTTCCAAGACCTTGACTGAGCCAAACAAATCCAAAACCGAGTTCACATAAACAGGGTGGGTATTTGTGTAGCCCAGTTGTTTTTCCCTTTCACATCTAGATCATAAAGCATCTTGTAATATTTAAAAGGTAGCCTGTTCTCATCCATATGTAGAATCTTAATCCAGTATCTAATACTCTTACAGCAGCATTAAACAGAGGAGGATATCTATTAGTTTCACTATACACAAGATCATTGGGCGGTTCGTCTATCTAAGCCTAAGATACTGCTTTAAAGCAAAGAGGTGCACTGATTCACAATGCGTTACAGCTGCATCCAAACCCCAAATTTCTGCACATATAGCACAGTGGGTTGTATTTGGGCGTCAAATATTTTTAATGAACAAGTCAAAGGAGTTATTATTCAATATTCGCAATTTTCTCAAAACCAATAACAAGCTTCGTTTACCTCGACTTGCCAGTTCTTTACATGCAGTTGTGAAACTAAGCTTTGTAGAAAAACAGATTCCTAATATTTATATACATTAATCACAGGCAAGACTTTTCCATTGTACAACCATTTTTCATGAACAGCTAAATGCCCACCTTTTCTGAATACAACGATATTGCTCTTATTCAGATTAACCTTAAGATCAAGAGCCGATGCAGCACTGCTCAAGCTATTTAACTGCTTTTGTAAGCCAACAACTGTTTCAGATAGCAGGATAACATCATCAGCAAGAAGAAGAATAAACAATTCTGTGACATCTTGGGAGAGAAAGTGGCACCATGCTTACCATTATTGATGACTTCTCTGGCTAACTCATTAATGAAAACAGAAAACAATAAAGGGCTACATACATCGCCCTGTTTAACACCAGTGGTACAGTATATTATGTCAGTCAGTTTAGTACCACATCTTATTCTGCTTTTGACATTCTGATACATGGCTCTCAAACAACGTATAATTTACCCCTCACACCATTTTTCTGGAGAATAGGCCACAACAAGTTTCTATTAACAGAATCAAATGCCTTTTCGAAGTCAATAAATGCCACATACAGTTTACGGTTATGAGTAAACTGTTTCTGAACAAACGCAAGCAGAGTAAACATATGATCTATAGTAGAGTATCCTCTCTTAAAACCAGCTTGGTGTTCACCTGTAATATCATTTTTCATAACCCATTCTTGTAATCTATTATTAATGATAGTACTATACAACTTACTACTTATGTCACTTAGAGAGATTCCCCTGTAGTTATTAGGGTTATCAACATTGCCTTTTTGTGTAATGTTAGGATTATAGATTCAGTCCAGTTATCTGGGAAAAGGCCATCATCAAAGATTTTGTTAAACAATTTTAGAAGGAAAAGCACTACATTTTCACCTCCATTTTTCAGCAATTCTCCAATGATTTGATCAGGACCTGCTGCTTTATCATTCTTTAGTTTTCTAAGTGCCCAATATATTTCACCTTTAGATATTGGACGATCAAAAATCTTCCTCACTTTCATCATAGTCAACATTAGCATTCATGGAGTTGTCTGATGAATCTTTCTCCAGCAGGTTTTTGAAATGTTGAAACCAACTGTCAACTGATATACTATTCTTTGGCTGACTATTTCTAAATGATGCCTTCTTAACACTCTTCCAGAACTGGACTTGAGAGGAAATTGAAGACACCATGTCTGCAAGTAATGACATATTATACTGTTTCCTTTTCCTTTCTAGCATGTATTTATATTCCCTTCTTAAGATGCAGTACCTGTTTTTGTCTTCGTTCTTTAACGTTTTTCGGTAAGTCTTCAACAGTTTTCTTACTCTATATTTCATACTTTTACATTCATTATCAAACCATGTAGCATTAGGCAAACCTTTATTAAGATGTACCTGTTTCTGTATACATTTAGCACTGGACTTTATGCAATCATTAAACAAATCTAGAGCTTCATTAATGTTCTCATCAATCATCTGTAAGGCACTTGAAAAATTTACACACATGTCCTCCTCACAAAGATTATCTTTATAAGCTGAGAGTTTGTTTTCATCCCACACAAACTTTTCCACTACAGATGGCTCTTCAGCTGTTACATATGTTTTACACGATGGATTAATATGTAATTCAACAGGAAGGTGATCTGAATCAGAACGTTCAGCAACAAACAAACGACATGAGTCAAAAATCTGAGAGAACAAATCATCTGACACTAAAAAATAATCATTAACACTGCATCCTCCATCAGAAATATAGGTAAAGCGTCCTTGCTGATCGCCATTACACACCCATTCAGAATTTGCAAACTAAGTGCAGTACACATATTCAATAATAACTTACCATAATTATTGATAACAGAATCTTCAGAATACCGATTACCACTGAGAGACATGCTTTTACTATAAGAATCTAAAATACAGTCATTCGCCACATGATGACAAGAAAAATTTGATGTCCTGCTATTTAAGTCTCCACACAATATTATATCAACTTCATCCAAAGTAACAGCACAATTGACTAAATATTCTTCCAACATAGCAATCCCGTTATCATAGTCAAACATGTTATAAAAAGGAGAACCTTCAGGTGGGATATACACACATACAAGCAAAACATTTCTTGAAGTACACAACAAAGATTTGTCACAGAGAAAAGAACAAATATTTAGGGTATGGAACATCTAAACATTTTACAAGAGCAGCTAACTCATGCTTTATGAAACAAACTACTCCCCCTGATCGCCTCCCTTGATGGCTAACTTTAATTGCCGACTTACAGAAGGCCTTATAGCCACTAAACACATCTGGCTGAATATCTTCTAGGAACGTTTCTGTCAGACAAATAAAATCGAAGCTACGCACATACGATACAAAATCTCCATCGGAGAGTTTTGAAAACAACCCATTAATGTTCCAGGACAAAAAAGAAAAAGTTTTATTTGTTTGATTTGTAATGTCACAATCCAGTTGAACTACTACATCATCTACACACTCAATTTCAATAATTTCATTAATAGTACAAGACACGGAATTAATACTTTCAACAGTACCAAGATCATCATTTAAAGAAGACTCTTTATTTAAACAAGGACTACAACATGACTCATAGATATGTTGGGTTGGGTCTACACCTAGGCCAAGTGTACAGTGGTCTTTGTCTTCGTCTCCTCACTTGAAACAGCACAAAGCCGTCTTACGTGATTATCAGTCTGACGCTTCATGACCGGTGTACTTCTACTTTTGCTTCCCCCCTGTGAATTGCCTCCACCGTACGATGTGTGTATGGGCCGGCCAACAAGCTATTCCTTTCTTTCGAGATCATGAAGGGTCACCCTTTCACCATCAATGATCAAATGATCAAATATCATTCTCACATTTTTTCCTTCTGCTCGGGCACTCTTCAAATACGGGGGGAGTTTGCGTCTAACTTCTCTAACAACTTGGGAAAAATCTTCGTCTACGAAAATCTTTGAACCCTTCAGCCCCGTCTTTGCCTTCAGTATGCTAAGCTTATCTTGATAAAAACAACACCTAGCAATAATGGGAGAGTTGGGTTTCGAATTTATCCTGTGCACTCTATCGAATTTCACATCTGCTACATCCATTTTTTCTGAGAGAAGACTTTTTACAACCCTCTCACAGTCAGCTCCAGACTCATCAGCTCTCCTATCTAAACCATGAAAAATGACGTTGTTTCGTCTGGACCTTCCTTCTAGATCTTCAGATTTCTTTTCCAGCTTTTCAACCCTATCTAACAATTCTGTATTTGACTGTTTTAAGTCTAAATTTTCAGTTCTAAGATTGTCCAAGTCTTGTTTCAGGCTACACATTTCTTCTTTCAACACACCCACACTGTCTGTTAACAATTTTATCTCATTCTTCAAACTGTCCGTTGTAGTTTTCAGCAGGTTTTCCACTTTCTCGATTTTGGCTGTCATGGTGTTGAAGGACAGTTCCTGAGGAGAACCAGCAGAAGAGGAATCCTGGCCACGGTGTATGGTCGTAGGCGTGTTGGTAAAGGTGGTCACATCAGCCCTAGTTCTGGTTTTCCTGGATGCTGTACCTGTGATGGTGCTACGACCACCAGCACCACCAACCAAACTGGTCTGCCTCAGCTTGCGGCCAGTAGATCCAGGAGCTGGAGGGGTGGGTCCAGGGTTGGTCTCCACATCACCACACCGCAATAAAAGCCCCCCCCAAAATAGAAGGGTGAGGGTCAGTCCTAACAGGACACCGTCACGCCGGTTTCTCAAAGTCAGAATGGAGTTTCTCATGGCTGATTTAAATTCTGCCCGTTTGGACATGAAGGTGGCAAATACTGCGGCAAATGTCCCACACACGGCTCTGTATAACTGCACGGATATGCCCATCCTTCTGATCTATCTATATACAATCAATGAAAATTTACAGACACTTAAAAACTAGCTATTAAGTCACAAAAACACTAGAGCGATTTCAGTGCATCTTGTCCTTCACATCACGTAATTGGCCCCCCCCCCCCCCCCCCCCCCCCCCCCCCCCCCCCCGAGAGAGAGAGAGGAGAGAGAGAGAGAGAGAGGAGAGAGAGAGAGAGAGAGAGATTTATTTATTTATTCTTTTATATCGAGGATAACAGAATAAGCAATCATGTGCTTTTTTTCATCCGGTCCCCGTGTGTATGCAGTTTTGTAAATATTGTCATCTGTTCCCACCGGCACACGATGGCCTACTCTTACGAAAAGCGGAACAGGATTTAACGTGTGCGCAAGATGTTCTGCGTGCGTTCGCACACGGGGCCTCGGTTTAAAGTCTCATCCGAAAGACTTTTGGGGAGAGTGGAGTCAGCACTGATGTTAACTCCAGGAAGAAAATTTCCTCGACCGGACTCGAACCCGGGTCTTCACATTGCCAGCGCCAGAGAGAGAGAGAGAGAGAGAGGGGATAATGAATGAATGAATGAATGAATGATCTTTATTTTTCAAGGGTTACAGAGTAAGCATTATATACTTTTTTCATCAGAGAGAGGAGAGAGAGAGAGAGAGAGAGAGAGAGAGAGAGAGAGAGAGAGAGAGAGAGAGAGAGTGTGTGTGTGTGTGTGGTTGTGAGAGAGAGAGAGTGTGTGTGAGAGAGAGACAGAGACAGAGAGAATGAATGAATGAATAATGAATGAATGAATGATCTTTTATTTTGCAAGGGTAACAGATTAAGTATTTACATTATTTTTTTCTTCCGGCCCTTGCCCTGATTTGGGATTAGAAATGAGGACCATAATTATCAACACAGGAAAAAAAAAGCTAAAACGCAAAGATAAAGCAGAAAGCAAAAAAAAAAACAAACAAACAAGAAAGAATAAAACAAAATCACAATCACCAAGAATAGAAGTTCAACCTGTAATTGTAAAAATGAGATAAAGAATACCATTCAACAAATGCATAATCCCTACTGGGTACATTCACACTTATTTCAGACAAAAGAGATAGATATGTATTCAATAAACACCCTACTGGGTACATTCACACTTATTTCAGACAAAAGAGATAGATATATATATATATATATTCAATAAACACATAATCCTTTACCGATGGGAACATTCATGTCAGGAGATAACACTGGTTATAATCAAATCAAATCGATTAAAATTGAGAAGACACAGCAAGAGAAGAAGAGAGCAGCCCGAACAAAAAGGTTACATAATTATTAAAACATGCTGATGTTGACAAATCCTTCTTACTTATAAAACAATATCATGAAGAAAAAGAAGAAAAACAACAACAACAAAACCAAAACCAAAACCAAAAAAAATTCGACCCCCCCCCCCAAAAAAAAAAAAACCAACAGAAAAAATAACAGCCAAACAAACATTTGATCAACAACATTTAAGATGTTACGCCCAAACATAGCAATTTTCAAGACGAGTTCAAGAACATGAGTTTAAAGAATAATAATTAAAAAAAGCTTTACATATATGTGAGGGAAAAAACTAACAGGGAAAGAAAATCCAACCAAACTACCAACCAAACACAGCCCATCCTTATTTAGATGGCAAGAATACTATTTCATAACGAAAACATTTCTATTTAGTGATAAGTTTAGGATATGATATGCAAAAGTGGAAAATAGTAGGTAGGTAGGTAGGTAGGTAGGTTGGTAGGTAGGTAAGTAGGTAGGTAGAGAGAGAGAGAGAGAGAGAGAGAGAGAGAGAGAGAGAGAGAGAGAGAGAGAGAGAGAGAGAGAGAGAGAGAGAGAGGGGGGGGGAGATTATTTAATCGAGAGAGAGAGAGAACTCGAACTCGAACTCGAACTCGAAAGGTTTATTTCATGAAAAAAGGCCATTGGCCCATACATGAAGGGGGTTGCCGAATAACGATAACATTGCTTTAAGCTGACACACGACGCTACTCCAAGCCATGGAAACCACAGCATTGATTAGTAATGTACATCGAGACACGAAACTCTTTACTGTCCAGATATGTTACGGCATTCCGAGCCTTTCTTTCATCCAGTCTTTGTCACACACACACACCCTTAGGTCTAGGCTAGGCCTAGCCAAGAAACCGCTGTAATAGTTCTCTAAGTGTCGCTAAGTCCCTTGAAGCACACGATAGGGTCTCCGTGTGTAGTGTGTTCTGGATTCGCTTCCCATTCCGCAAACTGGCGAGTTTGACACGTTCCTCTTTTAGCATGTTTTTCTCTTGCTGTTTGACAAACCAGTACACACATACTGGCTCAGTGTCTGGTTGGCATGCGCACTGGATCACAATGTCGTCTGACTCACACGTCACAATAATTATCTTCACCTTCTGAATGATGTAGCACGGATTTTCTAAAGTGTGTATTTCTTTGTCTGTCTCTTAGCCTTTTCTGTACGGATCTATCAGTTAGAGTAGCCACGTACTGTTTGACATTTCTTGTGTCGAATGCACCAACAATATTATCATCGTTCACCTCAGGCTGCAAAACACACATATCAGCACACATATCAGCACAGTCACTACAAACAGACATACAGGGAGGTTCTAAATCAACCGATGATGGCAACTTAACTGATGTTTTTGTGTTGATGTCCAGTGTGTGTGTTGTTGGTAGGTCTATTCCATGTGTATCTACACATGCTGTATTCCCCTGTTCTACTTCACTGTCAGGCAGACTCGAGGCACTGAGGACACAGTCACTTTCACACACAACACTTGCCTGCTTCTCTTTATGCTTTCGAGAGCGCTCAACATCTCGTCGTCTTTGAGAAAACGATTTTTTCCTGTAGTACTATGCTTGTGTGCTGCATTCACTGTTGGATCCGCCATGTTGGTTGACACTGTTGTGTCCACTGGTTTCAGTCGCAAGACAAAAACCACGCTGTCCCCTTCTCCTGCCACTTTCCAGCTGGAAACTGCATTGTCAGTCAGCAGGGTGCCTAAGGTCCTCTCTACAGCCGCTGGAAGTCCAGTAACTTGCATTTTTGAATGAATTTCTAGTTTTACTGCTGCTCACAGAAAATGTACGCCCTGTCCGCTTCACTTCTCGTGACCGCCCCGAGAGAGAGAGAGAGAGAGAGAGAGAGAGAGAGAGAGAGAGAGAGAGAGAGAGAGAGAGAGAGAGAAGAGAGAGACAGAGAGACAGAGAGACAGAGAGAGAGAGAGAGACAGAGACAGAGACAGAGAGACAGAGAGACAGAGAGAGAGTCTTTGCCTTCAATATGTCAATGAGCTTATCTTGATAAAAACAACTCTCAGCAATAATGGGAGAGTTGGGTTTAGAATTTATCCTGTGTGTATTCTATCGAACTTGACATCTGCTCTATCCATTTTTTCTCTGAGAGAAGACTTTTTACAATCCTTTCACAGTCAGCTTCAGTCCCATCAGCTCTCTTATCTAAACCATGAAAAATGACGTTTATTTCGTCTGGACCTTCCTTCTAACTCTTCGGATTTCTTCTCTACCTATGTCCTTGTTTTCGAGAGAGAAAGAGATAGGGTGAGAGATTGAGATTGAGATTGAGAGAGAGAGAGAGAGAGAGAGAGAGAGAGAGAGAGAGAGAGAGAGAGAGAGAGAGAGAGAGAGAGAGAGAGACAGAGACAGAGACAGAGACAGAGAGACAGAGAGACAAGAGAGAGAGA
>CM060346.1:31218415-31225915 GCA_030674155.1 Stramonita haemastoma | reverse complement strand
CACCGAATGATGGAGGCCTACTACTGTAACTTGTATGAATTTTAAAATTTTTATTTTATACCACTTTATGTCACAGCAGATTTCTCTGCGTGAAATTCAGGCTGCTCTCTCTCTCCCCGGGGAGAGCGCGTCGCCACAAGTGCAGCGCCTGCTCATTATTTATTTATTACTTTTTGTATACAGCCCTGAGCCGCCCAAGGGACTCCAACTCCCCGAATTTTCCTCAGGGATGGTGTCTAAACACGAAACCTGTGGGCATGCTTTTTTTTTTTTTGTTTAAAAAAAAAAAAAAAATTTGTCATCGGCCCCTACCAGCACACAATGGCCTCATTTTGCGAAAGGCAGAACGGGGTTTTAACGTGTGCGCAAGATGTTCTGCGTGCGTTCGCACACGGGGGATCAGTTTATAGTCTCATCCGAATGACTTTGACATTCTGTTCGATTTTTTTTCGGTCAAACTGGGAAGAAAGGATGAGGCTGGGAATCGAACCCAGAACCTCACGGTTTATTTGTTGGCAGGCGAACGTCTTAACCATCGTGCCACCTTCCTGACCTGACCACTAGCCTATCTCGTCCCCCTTGTGTGTGTGTGTGTGTGTGGGGTGTGTGTGTGTGTGTGTGTGTGTGTGTGTGTGTGTGTGTGTGTGTGTGTGTGTGTGTGTGTGTGTGTGTGTGTGTGTGTGTGTAAAACTGTGATCTACCTCGTGTCGTGTTTAGACATCATTTCCAAGACCGAAGGGCCATTAAAATGTTTAGAGTCCTCTCTCCCTCTCTATGTCTGGGGGACGGGATAGCCTAGTGGTCAGAACATTGCGCTGGCAATTTGACGACCCGAGTTCGATTCTCACTCGAGAGGGATTTTTCCTCTGGAGTTAACATCAGTGCTGACTCCACTCTCCCCAAAAGTCCTTCGGATGAGACTATAAACCGAGGCCCCGTGTGCGAACACACGCAGAACATCTTGCGCATACGTTAAATCCTGTTCCACTTTTCGTAAGAGCAGGGCCATCGTGTGCCGGTGGGAACAGATGACAAGATTAACAAAACTGCATACACACGGGGACTGGATGTAAAAAAGCACAAGAGTGCTTATCCCATAATCCTCGATATAAAAGAACAAATAACTAAATGTAAATCTCTCTTCCTCCCTCCCTCCATCCCTCCCTCCCTCCCCCCCCCTCTCTCTCTCTCTCCTACCCCCCCCCCCCCCCCTCTCTCTCTTCCCAAACCTGTTTCCATATCGTGTACAACAAAGCTTTTACGTCGATTAAGCTGAGAGAAGCTGGTAATGATTTGGACATCGGGAACTACTTTGCTTCGAATGACGGCGTAGGTGGAGAGGCTTAGCACAGAAAGATCAGCTTACAGGTCATTCTGTGTGTTCAGTGCCAATCCATGGGCGGAATTTCGCAAGTCCAGTCTTCGCCTGTTTGTGTGAAATGCAGACACCAAGAGCAGTTAAGTGGCGGGCTTTACTTTCCCCCTTCCATGTGTCAAAGCATGTAGGATTTTCCCCTATTAGGGGTTGCTGTTTATCTGTCCAAAAAAAAAAATCCCAGTCGCTTGCTTCTGGATAGCCATGTGTCATAGTCTAGCCCTGGCTTTAGGGCGGGTGTGTTGTTTTCTCTCTCTCTGATTCTGCAATCTGGTGATTGGTGTGCAGCTAGGATCTGTAACCTGCGACTGGATTATTTTTGAAGCCATGTCTGCATATAACACGATAGTTCAGCAGTCAGAGCACTTGCTCTACCCAAGCTATTTTTATTACTTAATTTTTCAAAAAATATATTCTTTTATAGCGAGGATCATGGAATAAGCACTCATGTGCTTTATTATTCTTTTTTTTTTTACATCCAGTCCCTGTGTGTCTGCACTTTTGGACAATCTTTTTCATCTGTTCCTACCGGCACACAATGGCCTACTCTTACGAAAAGCGGAACAGGATTTAACATGTGCGCAAAGATGTTCTGCATGCGTTCGAACACGCGACCTCGGTTTCTAGTCTCATCCGAAGGACTTTTTGGGGAGAGCTTTTTTTGGGGAGAGCGGAGTCAGCACTGATGTTAACTCCTGGGGAAAAAATTCCTCCTCCAACGGGGAATTGAACTCGGGTGGGTCGTCAGATTGCCAGCGCAATGTTCTGACCACCAGGCTATCCTGTTCACTGAGTCAGCACAACTCAATGGCCATTCTTCTGGCATTGGTGCAGTTTGCACAACTCATGGCCATTCTTCTGGCATTGGTGCAGTTTGCACAACTCATGGCCATTCTTCTGGCATTGGTGCAGTTTGCACAACTCAATGGCCATTCTTCTGGCATTGGTGCAGTTTGCACAACTCATGGCCATTCTTCTGGCATTGGTGCAGTTTGCACAACTCATGGCCATTCTTCTGGCATTGGTGCAGTTTGAGTCAACCTGCAATGGCTGTGTGTTCACAAGGATTTGAGGATGATAAACTAACAATAGCGTTGTTTTCTCTGCTCTCCAACCTGACAGAACTTTCTGACAACAGACCCTGTGCCCTGACTGTCCTACTACTACTACTACAGTGAGGACCTGTCCTCAATGCTACTGCTTTGAGGATCGTGTTTCTGATTTCCTAGCAGGTGCACGCGCGCAATTCACTCAGGCTGCAATTTGAATTTTGATGCTACTCATTGGATGCGGTATTATTTTTGTTATTGTTATCTGAATCACTCCGAGTTAAGTTAATTAATTATCTTTCACGATCGATTTTGATATCTCACCTTAGTCCGGGGTCCTTTCTGTTGTGATTTCAGTGCTGTTAGTTTTGCAGACAGCTTAGCTGTCAGTGAAAAGCAAGACTTGAGGTTTGCTGACAAAAAAGAGAATGCCACTGCTTTAGTTTTGAATTACTTCAGGAGGGATTTGTCATGCTAGTTTAGATTTGAAACTTTTCCCCCGAATTCAGATTGTGGCTGCCTTCATGGTGGGCAAAACTGGTTTGCTTTTGTAACATCTCAACCATTGGTGAACCTCAAAGCCCTAGCCAAGGTAGAAAAAAAAAAAAGAGAGAGAGAAAGATGCAAGGTTTTGAAGCACATCGACTTGTTAGTTTTCTGCTCAAGATTATCATAACTGATCCCGGCTTTTTGTCTAAGAGCCTGTGCTGTCTCTCTCTCTCTCTCTCTCTCTCTCACTCTCTCTCTCTCTCTCTCTCTCTCTCTCTCTCTCTCTCTCTCTTCTCTCTCTCACAATCCTGTTCCGCTTTTCGTAAGAGTAGGCCATCGTGTGCCAGTGGGAACAGATGACAAGATTTACAAAAACTGCATACACACGGGGACTGGATGAAAAAAAGCACATGATTGCTTATTCTGTTATCCTCGATATAAAAAAATAAAAAATCTCTCTCTCTCTCTCTCTCTCTCTCTCTCTCTCTCTCTCTCTCTCTCTCTCTCTCTCTCTCTCTCCAGGCACACCAAGAGCTGCGATAAATTTTGGTTAAAAAACCGATTATATCCAGCACTATGCCCGTTGTTGGATTACCCACGACGCTGGAAGTGACCTTAGGTGCCCTGCTACATAAAAGTCACCTGACCTCCTGGAAAATATGTGGAGAAGGAGACAGCACGACTGTTGTTATCAGGCTGAAGACCGGTTCTGACACTGTCAACATGGCGGGACAACAAACATCAGTCCGGCAGTGTTACCGAAAAAAGCCTCCCAGTCAGCGTGACAGGGACAGAAGAAGGACGGAGGAGAGAAGACAGGCTGAGCAGAGAAGACAGGCAGAAGAGGAGGAGAGGAGACAGGCAGAGGAGAGGAGACAGGAAGCAAGGCAAGAAGATTTTCAGACCATCGAAAATGAAAATTTTGATTGTGAAAATTCACTCGGTCTATTTATGTGTACGCCTCCCCCAAACCGCAGTGTTCCGCACAGCGACACGCCCATGTCTCCAGACCACACTTCGCCGCATGGCCTGCGTTCTGCACGTGAATTTCACGCCATGGCCTCTGATGTCACCCAGGCTGAAACCGACACAGGCGTTGATAATCAAAACAAAACTGACCTTGTGTGTGTGCCTGCAATGGATACAGAGGGGGACAGTGACTGTGACGATGCACTACAGAAGGCTGAAGACTTTGGCTACAGTGTGGATGTCATCAGAGACTATGTCAGTGAACTGACTGATAGATCTCTACAGAGAAAACTGCGGAACACTTCAAGGAATCGGGACTTTCGCCGTGTGTTGGTTTCTGAAGATAGGCCCTCTACAGTGATTTGTGAAAGTGACGACGTGGTATTCCAGTTTGACTGGACAGCTGAAAGTGGCGTGCCTACCAATATCTTTTGGTTTGCCAAAAGGAACACTAAACGCATGAACCAGAAAGAACGGGAAATCGACGCCAGACTGAAGCTGTGGACACCTGCTGACCGCAAGAAGATCAAAGACGGGATCAGCACAGGGCTGCACGACTTACACATGGTTATGGATGTAATCAGATTCATTCTGGGATAAGCAGGCTTCCCAACACGTCCAGTAACCAGCCAGCAGTAGGCCTACAACCACGACAGTTCTTCGGTCCCTGCTTCGACATCCGTTAGCCGGTTATTACCAGTGACATTCACACATATGCGTAACCATGTATAAACAATACCGCGTTTTGGTTACCGATCGCGAAGAATCATTTATATTGTACGGTGTTCAATTTTGTTGTACCTTTCGATTTCGGTCCCTTTCCCCAACTACCCGTTTGTGAATGGGCTGAAAAGCCTAACACAAATAAAATCTTTGTCATTGTCATTGTCATTGTCTCTCTCTCTCTCTCTCGTTTCTGTTCCTGTTCCTGTTTTTGTGTGTGTAGGCAATTCGAGTCCTGCCTCCTTTTGCACTAAAACACTAACTCTCTTCATTGCCCTATCATTAGAAAAGGAAGGTAATGATAGTGTTGAAACGGAAAAGATTAACCTGGCTTTGAAACAAATCAGTTAGGGATCCACCACGACTCCTGCAGCTTCATGGCTCGGGGGATCTAGAGGTAACACACCTGCCTTGAAAGCAAAAAAAGTCCATGTTGGATCCATGCTTCCACTCAAACCTTCCCCCCCCCCCAACCACTAGACCATGAGTGGTGGTCTGGGTTCTAGTCTTGTACTGTGCATGAGACGATAAACCAAGGTCGTGTGTGTGCTACACGCATTTAAGTGAACGTAAATGAACTCACAGGAACAAGGGAGATGTTCCTGGCAAAAATTCTGTAGAGAAAAAAAAAGCCACTCTGACAAGGAAACAAATTGCACCGCGCAGACAGGAGAAAAAACAAAGGGCAGCACTGCTCTTGTGGCCAAGCACTCTCCCTAGGGAGAGCGGCTCGAAATTCATCGCAGAAAAATCTGCGAGACATAACAATATAAATAGCTTCAATGGAAGAATTTCTCACGAAAAGAGCGCGGAAGAAGAATGACAGATTTTTGCCATCACTCAAGCTGCATCTTCAGGAAGAGTGCAGCGGTCAGAGTGATAGTATTAATTTCAAAGTAGGTCGTCCATACAGCGCAAGTGAAGGGAACTCATAAGCATTGATAATTCACAGATATAATACCCATGCTAGGGGACGAGAGCTGTGGTCAGAGAGCTCGCTTTACCCCTCCCCCCCCCAGCCAAGGTTAAGCAGCGTCCAGCCTGGTTGCCAATTGGATGGGTGACCGTTTGCACGCCTTGGCTACAGTACAGTTCCTCCCCCAGTTCACCCAGCTGTCAATGGGTACCTGCCTTCTTTAGGGTCGGGAAGGCTAAAGCAGCGAGGGAGAGGAGATGGGCGCCACCGCCCTCAACATGCTGGCCCTTAGAGAAGCTGAGGTCTCTGACGCCTCGCTCCCCTACGACCACACAGGTTATGGAACGCTTATAATAATACCCATGTTATACTGATATATAAAAAAATGAAACCCACATGTAACTAGGTTACAAGTTACAAGCACAGGAAAACACCAGGCACTACGCATTCCACCCAACCTGGCCAGATTGTCAACACCGCCATTTCAAAGACGCTTGAGTCTAAACACTGCAAAGAAGCCTCACTGAACAGAACACTTAACCATGCAGATAGTTACAAAGGAAGGAAGGAAGGTGGCAGGATGGTTAAGACGTTCCCATGCCAACAAGTAAACCGTGAGGTTCTGGGTTCGATTCCCAGCCTTGCCCTTTCTTCCCAGTTTGACGAAAAAAAATCGAACTGAATGAACAGTCATTCAGGATGAGACTATAAACCGAGGCCCTGTGTGCCAACGCACGCAGAACATCTTGCGCACACGTTAAAACCCCGTTCCACCTTTCGGAAGAGCAGGACCATCGTGTGCCGGTAGGAGCGGACGGATGACAAAATTAAAAAAAAACAAACCCAGCGTGCGCATAGGGGTTGTGTTTAGACACCATTCCTGAGGAAAAATCGGGGAGTTGGAGTCCCCAGGGTGGCTCAGGGCTGTATAACACACTAACACACTACACAACACACATACACTACACACTAATCACACACAACAACATATATATATATATATTATAATAATGGATAGGCGCTGCAATTGTGGCGACGCACTCTTCCGGGAGAAGAGAAGAGAGAGAGAGAGCGAGAGAGAGAGAGAGAGAGAGAGAAGAAGAGAAGAGAGAGAGAGAGAGAGAGGAGAGAGCACCCGAGAATTTCACGCAGAGACATCTATCTGCAGAGACATAATAAATAGTGGTCTAAAAATAAATAACAAATAAAATAAGCCGCCACTGCTGACCAAACATGTAGGCCTACTATGCATGCAGTTCCTCTCAGAAGATTAGGAAGGCGTAGCCCACAGATGGCAAAACTCTTTCTTGTCATGCTGTAACACATCACAGAGAAAAAAGAACATCAAGAGCTTAACCGTCATTACTGTCCGCATTTCACAAGAGCGCGGAGGAACTTGCGAAAGCTGCCGGAAGCTGATCGCCGCTGAATATACAGAGAAACCTGCAGGCGGACTTTTCCCCCCCCCTCCCCCCCGCGCTAAGCCGAACAACGCCTCTCCTCCACCTACGCTGTGATTTGACCCGAAATATAGTTCCGTGTTTGCCCATCATTATCAGCCTCCCTGACCCAGCTGTCATGAAAGACTGTGTGTGTTACACGACACAGAAACAGACACGGGAAGGAAGGAAGGGGAGGGAGGGAGGTGGAGGAGAGAGGGAGGAGAGAGAGGGTTTAGAGAAGACGTTCTGATTGATGCTATTCACGGAAGACATCATGAAAAAAAAGGGCAAACGAATCTCCGAAAGTAGATCCTGGCCTGATGTCTATATATTATTCCTGAATGTGATTTGTGAGGATAAGATGTGAAAGTATTGTTGCTACTGTACTGACCGTATGATGATGAAGGTGGTGTGGTGGTGGTGTGTGATATGATGATGGTGATGGTGATGATGATGATGGTGATGATGATGATGGTGATGGTGATGATGATGACGATAGTGATGATGATGATGATGACGACGATGACGGTGATAATG
>CM060346.1:31200915-31210915 GCA_030674155.1 Stramonita haemastoma | reverse complement strand
AATTTTCTTCCTGGAGTTAACATCAGTGCTGACTCCACTCTCCCCAAAAGTCCTTCGGATGAGACTTTAAACCGAGGCCCCGTGTGCGAACGCACGCAGAACATCTTGCGCACACGTTAAATCCTGTTCCGCTTTTCGTAAGAGTAGGCCATCGTGTGCCGGTGGGAACAGATGACAATATTTACAAAGCTGCATACACACGGGGCCGGATGAAAAAAAGCACATGATTGCTTATTCTGTTATCCTCGATATAAAAGAATAATAAATAAATAAATAAATAAATAAATAATAAATAAATAAATAAATAAAGGCTTATGCAGTTTGTCCTGATGACAGACCATAGCCTAAAACTGACCACTGTCCTGCTGCCAAAGCTCTGAGTTAAAAAAAATTCTTTATATTTTTTATAATCGAGGATAATGGAAGAAGCACATCAGTGCTTATACCATTATCCTCGAATTAATGAAGACTAAATAAAAGAAAAATGACTTAAAAAAATAAAAATAAACATGATGAACTGCTGTACTTTTGGGAATACAAGACAAAAGAGCATTTTTTGTCTTGAATGTCTCCAGACTTTTTACAGGCTGAAACTTGTACCTGTCTAAAGTGGCAGGCTAGCCGCCGCTGTAGTCTAGTGGTTAGAGCGTTGGACTCGTAATCTAAAGGCTGCGGGTTCGATCCCAGCTTTCTGCTATGGCGTTGTGCCCTTGGAAAAGGCACTTTGCGGCTATTTTCTCACCCCACCCAGGTGTAAAAGGGGTACCAACCTTGTGTTGGGGGTTAACCCTGCGATAGATTTGGCGTCCTATCCAGGAGGGGGAGTCTATGACTCTCAGTCGCTTAACGCCACAGAAACGGGGATAAGCACCGGCCTGATGAGCCTTAAGCTCGGGACAGACTTTTACTTTTCAAAGTGATAGGCACAGGCAGCTCCTATCGATGTCCTCATGCTTTTTTTTTTATTTTTTTTTTTACCATGTAGCTATCTAGGTATATGGCAACGTTCTGGTGGCTCCTGCAACGGTACTGGAACCATTCGTATTGGTCAATGCCCTTCCAATGGATCATTCCAGTGCCGTGGTGAGGGTGGGTCTGCTGCATGGGTAACAGCTTGCCCTCCATACATACTTGCCCAGGCTTTGCGCTCTAAAGACTACAGCGCAACTCCATAGTCTTCCGAGACTGATGAGTGCCTACTACTACTACTATCTAGCATTGGCCAACATAATAAATTATGAGCGGGAAAGAGCCTAGTGGTTAGAATGTTGCATGCACTCGCAATTTTGGTGCCTGAGGATCGAGCCAGAGTTCGAGCCACACCCCCCACCCCCCACCCCCCACCCCACCCAGTCAAGGGGATTTTTCCCCCTGGAGGGTTTTTTTTTCTGGGCTGGGGGGAGGGGTAGGGAGGGGTTGTTTTGGTTTGTCATCCGTTCTTACTGGTATACAATGACCTACTCTTTCAAAAAGGCGGAACAGGTTTTGAATTGCGCGCAAGATGTTGTGCGTGCGTTCGTACATCGTACACATGGGACCTCGATTTCTATCTAGTCTCCTCTGGAAGACTTTGAAGGAAGTGGGCTCAGTACTGAAGTTTGAACTCCAGGGGGGGAAAACTGCTAGTGTAAAGGCGTCTCCTTGGTGGCTGCATTGATCCCAGAACGTCAAATGACCGATACGATGCTCCAACCACCAGGCTACCCCCTCCCTCCCTCCCTCCCACCCAGGAGGACTGATAGCCTAGTTAGTGGTCAGAACATTGCGCTGGCAATTTGACGACTTTGGGTTCGAGTCCGGTCGAGATTTTTCTCCTGGAGTTAACTAACATCAGTGCTGACTCCACTCTCCCCCCAAAAAGTCATTCGGATGAGACTTGTAAACCGAGGCCCCGTGTGCGAACGTACGCAGAACATCATGCGCACGCACGTTAAATCCTGTTCCGCTTTTCGTAAGAGTAGGCCATCGTATGCCGGTGGGAACAGATGACATGTACAAAAAACTGCATACACACGGGGACTGGATGAAAAATGCACAAGAGTGCTTATTCCATTATCCTCGATACAAAAGAATAAATCAAATCAAAATCAAATGAAACCAAACCACCCCATTATTGTCTCTTTCTACAAACCTGGCTATATTGGCAGCCGCGCTCCGATTTCAGAGTTTTTATTTTATTTTTTATTTTTTTAAAGGGACGGTAACAGTGAAGGTGGTGGTGGTGGTGGTGGTGGTGGTGGTGGTGGGGGGAGGGGGGCAACGGGAGGTGTGGTGTGCTGTGCTGTTGCTGTTGTGTTAAGTGCAATTCCACTTTTGTTTGTTTGTTTGTTTGTTTTTGAAAGGCGAGGGAATTCCAGAGTACATGCAGATCAAGTGTGTACCAGATTCGTGTAGGCAATGGGGAGTGTCAGTTTGCAACGTACGTGTGCTTGAAAATGTCAGGCCCTATGATTGTCTCTGCCTGTCTGTCTGTCTGTCTGTCTGTTTGTCTGTCTCTTTCTGTCTGTCTCTTTCTGTCTATTTCTGTCTGTCTGTCTGTCTCTTTCTGTCTATTTGTCTGTCTGTCTGTCTGTCTGTCTGTCTGTCTGTCTGTCTATTTCTGTCTGTCTGTCTGTCTGTCTGTCTGTCTGTCTCTTTCTGTCTGTCTATTTGTCTGTCTGTCTGTCTGTCTGTCTGTCTGTCTCTTCTGTCTGTCTATTTGTCTGTCTGTCTTTTTCTGTCTGTCTCTTTCTGTCTATTTGTCTGTCTGTCTGTCTGTCTATGTCTCCCCCATCATTTAAATAAATATATTTTCGATTTTATCCCTTTGAAACGTATACAGATAGACAGACAGAGAGACAGATAGACACCTACACACATAAACACGCACGCACGACCGTACGTACGCACGCACGACCGTACGTACACACGCACGCACGTACGTACGCACGCACGCACACACACACACACACGTACACACACACACACATCTTGCGCACACGTTAATCCTGTTCCACTTTTCGTAAGAGTAGGCCATCGTGTGCCGGTGAGAACAGATGACAATATTTACAAATCCGCTTACACACGGGGACCGGATGAAAAAAAGCACATGATTGTTTATTCTGTTATCCTCGTTATAAAAGAATAAATAAATATAAAAGAATAGATAAATAAAGAAAGAAATAAAGAAATAAATAAAGAACACACACACACACATGCACACACACACACACACGTACACACACACACACACACACACACACACACACACACACACACACACGTACACACACACACACACACACACACACACACACACACACACACGTAACACACACACAAAGTACACACACACACACTACACACAACGTACACACACAACACACACGTACACACACACGTACACGTACACACACACGTACACACACACACACACACACACACACACACACACACACACACTACACACACACACACACACACACACACACACACACACACACACACACACACATGCTAATGTCTCAGTGGCGTGAAGTCTCTCAGTTACAAACGAATCACGATTTCCCTGGGCAAAACATTTGCTGGTGCAGTGAAGACGAAAGTTTGAATGTTTGTTTGTTTGTTTGCTTGTTTGTTTGTTTGTTTGCTTGTTTGTATGTTTGTTTGTTTGTTTGCTTGCTTGTTTGTTTCCTTGTTTCCTCAGTCATGTCGTACGTTTCAAGGTGTTTAAAAAAAAAAGGCTTGAGAAAACTCTACTGACAATTTCAACAAAAAAAAAAACAAAGGATGCTTTTCTATTGAGAGACAGACAGATAGAGAGACAGATCGAAACAGACAGACAGATAGACAGACAAACAGCTAGCTAGCTAGATAAATAAACATAGATACAAAAACATATAAAGAGTACTACATATATATAGATACATGGATAGATAGACACAGGACAGACAGACAGACAGACAGACAGACAGAGAGATAGAGAGTGAACAGATTGATAGACGATAGACAGACAGACAGATAGATAGATAGATAGATAGAAATAGATAGATAGATAGATAGATAGATAGATAGATAGATAGATAGATAGATAGATAGATAGATAGATAGATAGATAGATAGATAGATAGATAGACAGATATACAGAATGAGCGTATGCGAACGCTTTTGCAAGTACGCGCTCTTTTCGTGTGTGTGTGTGTGTGCGCGCGCGTGCGTGCGTGCGTGCATGCGTGCGCGCGTGCATGTGCGCGCGTGCGTGTGTGCATGTGTCTGCGTACATGCACACGCGCGCGCACCTGCCTGTGTGTGCGTGCGTGCGTGTGTGTTCTCCGCGCGTGTGTAGAAGCTATTAATTTGTCAAAGTGCTATTCATTGCCAGTACATGTGCCATAGCACGAGGCTGGACAGTTCTTCAAGCTTCTGATCTGAGGAGAAAGAACTAGGCAGAGTCAGGATTCTGGAACCTGAAGACTCCAGTTCCCCCTGTGCACACAGCTGCCTGAGCCGCCGCTGCAGTCTAGTGGTTAGGGCGTTGGACTCGTAATCTAAAGGTTGCGGGTTCGATCCCAGCTTTCGGTTATGGCGTTGTGCCCTTGGAAAAGGCACTTTACGGCTATTTTCTCACCCCACCCAGGTGTAAAAAGGGGTACCAACCTTGTGTTGGGGGTTAACCCTGCGATAGACTGGTGTCCTATCCAGGGGGAGTCTATGACTCTCAGTCGTTGCTTAACGCCACAGAAACGGGGATAAGCACCGGCCTGATGAGCCTTAGGCTCGGGACAGACTTTAACTTTTAACACAGCTGCCTGAAAGACTGACAAACACAAAACAAGTTCTGCTTAATTCACCTACTGCTGTCCAGGGGGACAGGACAGCCTAGTGGTCAGAACATTGCGCTCGCAATTTGACGACCCGGGCTCAATTCCCGTTCGAGGAGATTTTTTTCCTGGAGTTAACTAACATCAGTGCTGATTCCACACTCCCTGAAAAGTCTCTACGGATGAGACTAGAAACCGAGGCCCCCGTTGTGTGAACCGCGCGCAGAACATCTTGCGCACACGTTTAATCCTGTTCCACTTTTCGTAAGAGTAGGTCATCGTGTGCCGGTGGGAACAGATGACAAGATTGAGAAAACTGCAGACACACGGGGACTAGATGTAACAAAAAGCACAAGAGTGCTTGATCCCATAATCTTCGATATCAAAGAATAAATAAATAAGATAAAATAGAAAAAGCCTCGAAGCTTTGGTGGCGAGCTGGCAACCACTGGGCAAGTCCTTCGGATGAGACTTTAAACCGAGAGGCCCCCGTTGTGTGAACCGCGCGCAGAACATCTTGCGCACACGTGAAATCCTGTTCCGCTTTTCGTAAGAGTAGGCCATCGTGTGCCGGTTGGGAACAGATGACAGTATTTACAAAAACTGCATACACACGGGGACCGGATGAAAAAAAAAGCACATATGATTGCTTATTCTGTTATCCTCGATATAAAAGAAATAAATAAAAATAATAAATAAATAAATAATATAAATATCCTGACTTTCTCTCTTAGTGCTTTGGTCACAGTGTGGGATGGATCGGTGGTCACTATATAAATTCCATATAATATTATGAACAGATCAAATGAATAATCTTTATTTTTCAAGGGTAACAAAGTAACCATTTACATACCTTTTTTTTTTTTTTTTTTTTTAAATTTCATCCGGCCCTTGCCCTGATTAGGGAATTAGAAGAAGACCAAAAAAAAAAGAAGAAGAGAAAAACAAACAAAAAAAAAAACAGAAAAAGAAAGAGACCCTACCAACACAGGAGTAAAAGCCAAAAAGCCAAGAGAAAACAGAAAGCAACAACAAGGAAAAAACAACATCCCCATCACCAAGAAGAGAAGTTCAACCTATGGTTGTGTAAAAAAAAAAAAAGGAGGTAAGTATACATTCAACAAATGCATAATCCCCACTGGGTACATGAATACTTTTTTTTTTAAGACAAAAGAGATAGATACGTATTTAGTAGTAGGCACTCATCAGTCTCGGAAGACTATGGAGTTGCGCTCTAGTCTTTAGAGCGCAAAGCCTGGGCAAGTATGTATGGAGGGCAAGCTGTTACCCATGCAGCAGACCCCCCCTCTCCACGGCACTGGAATGATCCATTGGAAGGGCATTGACCGATACGAATGGTTCCAGTACCGTCGCAGGAGCCACCAGAACGTTGCCATATACCTACAACCCCGAGCCGCTCTAGGATCCCAACTCCCGATTTTTCCTCAGGGATGGTGTCTAAACACAACACCTGTGTGCATGCTGGTTTGTTATAATTTTGTCATCCGCTCCTACCGGCACACGATGGCCTACTCTTCCGAAAGGTGGAACGGGGTTTTAACGTGTGCGCAAGATGTCCTGCGTGCATTCGCACACGGGGCCTCGGTTTCGAGTCTCATCCGAATGACTTTGACATTCAGTTCGATTTTTTCGTCAAACTGGGAAGAAAGGGCGAGGCTGGGTACGAACCCAGAAACTCACGATTTACATATTGGCAGGCGAACGTCTTAACCATCCTGCCACCGTCCTCCTTTCCACCACACATACGTATTTAACAAACACATAATCCCTAACCAACCAGACATTCATGTCATATCAGTGGTCTAGAGGTAACGCGCTTGCCCAGAAAGCAAAAAGCCTGCCCAGAAAGCACTGATGTTAACTCCAAGAGAAAAATCTCCTCGACCGGAATCGAACCCGGGTCGTCAAATTGCCAGCGCAATGTTCTGACCACTAGGCTATCCGTTCCCGAGAGAGAGAGAGAGAGAGAGAGAGAGAGAGAGAGAGAGAGAGAGAGAGAGAGAGAGAGAGAGAGAGAGAGAGAGAGAGAGAGAGAGAGCAAACGCGTACCCCCTCCTCCCCCCTCCCTACTGGTAATGGTTTGGTAATCATTCAAAATTGAGAAAACCACCGCCAAATGATCTCGACTTCCGTATGCATACTCGCGCACGTACACACACACACACACACACACACACACACACACACACACACACACACACACACACACACACACACACACACACACAGACACACACGCACGCACACACACACACACACACACCACGCACGCACGCACACACACATGCATAGAGCTAATGGGGAAATGATAGGTGAGAGCATAAAAAGTAACACCGCAGCAGAAATGGAAAAAGACTTTTGTGTGTGGTTTGGGTTTTTTTTTTTTGGTTTCTTTTTTCCCCCCTTTCTTTGCTCTTTAATTTCTTTGCGCGCGCGCGCGCGCGCGCGCGTGTGTGTGTGTGTGTGTGTGTGTGTGTGTGTTTGTGTGTGTGTGTGTGTGTGTGTGTGTGTGTGTGTGTGTAAGTGTGTGTGTGTGTGTGTGTGTGTAAGTGTGTGTGTGTGTGTGTAAGTGTGTAAGTGTGTGTGTGTCTGTGTGTGTGTGTATTTGTGTGTGTGTGTATGTGTGTGTGTGTATGAGTGTTTAAAATCTTTTATTTCAAGGTCACCAGAATAAACACTCAACGTGCATTTTGTCACATCCCGTCCCCGTGTGTATGCGGTTTTGTCAATTTTGTCATCCGTTCCCACCGGCATACAATCAATGGCTTACTTTTCCGAAAAGTGGAACAGGGTTAACGTGAGGGCAAGATGTTTTGCTGGTGTTCGCGCGTGACACCTCGGTTTATAGTCACATCCAAAAGGACTTTTCGTGTGTGTAGGGGTTCTTGTTCTTTCTTTCTTTATTTTTTTTTTATAGTTTTTTTCTTCTTTTTTTTTGCTCTTATTTCGTCCCTTCTTTCTATCTTCCTCTCTTTTTTTTTTTTTTTTTTTTACTTCTTCTCTGGCTCCTTTTTGCTTTTTTTGTTGTTGTTGTTTGTTCCTTCTTTTCTTCGTTCCTGTCTTTTGTTGTACACTCTTCTCTCACTTCAACCTGTTGACCAGCTTCAACTGTGAGAAAGATTCAAGAGAAAGCAGATGTAGACACTTTCATCATTAAGGTTTGGTTTTTACAAACTTCAACTTAACCATCCCCCCTACTCCCCCCTCCTCCCCCATTCTAAACGTTTTCATGATTTGAATTTGTTCACAGATTTTAAATGAACCTCCCCCACCCCCTCCCCCCAAACCACCACCACTATTATTCCTTACTTTTCCATTCTAACATTTTTTTTTTTATACCAGAAGGGCTGATACTGATTCGGCAGAGAATCGAAATTCCTATAAAAAAAAGGAAGTGAAGATAAACTAACTGATAGCAGTAAAAAAAAAACAAAAAAACAAAAAACAAAAACGGGAGTTTGATATGTACAGGGAAAAGTCTGTTACATGAAAGTAGGACTCTTGCCTCTCTCTCAGTCAGGAATAAAAGAAAGATGCTAGCTACTCCATTATTCATTTGTCTTCAATTTGATCATTATTGAACGATTTGACTTTTCCCATGATTATTGCCTACCTGGTCACTACAGAGAGAGAGAGGTCAGCATGCTGACAGGTCACTACAGAGAGGGGTCAGCATCCTGCCAGGTCACTACAGAGAGAGTGGGTCAGCATGCTGACAGGTCACTACAGAGAGTGGGTCAGCATGCTGACAGGTCACTACAGAGAGGGGGTAACATGCTGACAGGTCACTACAGAGAGGGGGTCAGCATGCTGACAGGTCACTACAGAGAGGGGGTAACATGCTGACAGGTCACTACAGAGAGGGGGTAACATGCTGACAGGTTCACTACAGAGAGGGGGTAACATGGTGACAGGTCACTACAGAGAGGGGTAACATGGTGACAGGTCACTACAGAGAGGGGGTAACATGGTGACAGGTCACTACAGAGAGGGGGTCAGCATGCTGACAGGTCACTACAGAGAGGGGGTAACATGCTGACAGGTCACTACAGAGAGGGGTCAGCATGCTGCCAGGTCACTACAGAGAGGGGGTAACATGGTGACAGGTCACTACAGAGAGGGGGTAACATGGTGACAGGTCACTACAGAGAGGGGGTCAGCATGCTGACAGGTCACTACAGAGAGGGGGTAACATCCTGACAGGTCACTACAGAGAGTGGGTCAGCATGCTGACAGGTCACTACAGAGAGTGGGTCAGCATGCTGACAGGTTCACTACAGAGAGTGGGTCAGCATGCTGACAGGTTCACTACAGAGAGTGGGTCAGCATGCTGACAGGTCACTACAGAGAGAGGTCAGCATGCTGACAAGTCACTACAGAGAGTGGGTCAGCATGCTGACAGGTCACTACAGAGAGGGGGTCAGCATGCTGACAGGTCACTACAGAGAGTGGGTCAGCATGCTGACAGGTCACTACAGAGAGGGGTCAGCATGCTGACAGGTCACTACAGAGAGGGTGTCAGCATGCTGACAGGTCACTACAGAGAGTGGGTCAGCATGCTGACAGGTCACTACAGAGAGGGATCAGCATGCTGACAGGTCACTACAGAGAGGGGGTCAGCATGCTGACAGGTCACTACAGAGAGTGGGTCAGCATGCTGACAGGTCACTACAGAGAGGGATCAGCATGCTGACAGGTCACTACAGAGAGGGGTCAGCATGCTGACTGGTCACTACAGAGAGGGGGTCAGCATGGTGACAGGTCACTACAGAGAGTGGGTCAGCATGCTGACAGGTCACTACAGAGAGGGGTCAGCATGCTGACTGGTCACTACAGAGAGGGGGTCAGCATGGTGACAGGTCACTACAGAGAGGGATCAGCATGCTGACAGGTCACTACAGAGAGGGGGTCAGCATGCTGACAGGTCACTACAGAGAGGGGGTCAGCCTCCTGACAAGTCAGTTCATTGATCGTGGTGGTCTCCCCTTCAGAGAGTCACTCACTCACTGGTGAGCCTGTTGTGCATGTGACCTGTTTCACCCCAGCCCCCAACTTTTGGGCAGCTGCATTCCGACGCCGTGGGAATGGTATCTAAATAGAGACACACCAATGTCTTTGACTTTTCTTCTGAATTTTAAAAAAAGTAATATTTTTATTTTTTTTCAATGGGAGGTCTACTG
>CM060346.1:31194193-31195815 GCA_030674155.1 Stramonita haemastoma | reverse complement strand
ATTACAGTGAACTATATTTTGTCAGTATGCTTTATCTCAACATCATCGAGTAAGTTAAACTGAACACCAATTTCTCAGACAGCAAAACGGTTCAGCCTTTGACAAGTACCATGCTAAAAATAGGCTGAAAAACAAAAACTTGTGTCAGATAGGCTAGTAGGCCTATTGTGTATCTAGAAAATGCACTAGGCTACAGATGAGAAATCATGTTTAAAAAAGTGTGTGTGTGTGTAATTTCATGTGTGTGTGTGTGTGTGTGTGGTGTGTGTGTGTGTGTGTGTGTGTGTGTGTGTGTGTGTGTGTGTGTGTGTGTGTGTGTAATTTCATGTGTGTGTGTGGGTGTGTGTGTGTGTGTGTGTGTGTGTAATTTTCATGTGTGTGTGTGTGTGTGTGTGTGTGTGTGTGTGTGTGTGTGTGTGTGTGTGTGTGTGTGTGTGTGTAATTTCATGTGTGTGTGTGTGCAAATGCTGAGTTTCATGTATGTTGGGGGTAGTGTGTAGTGGTGTGTGTGTGTGTGTGTGTGTGTGTGTGTGTGTGTGTGTGTGTGTTTGTGTGTGAAAAATGTCATGTGTTGAAAAACTATGTTGCTGTTTGATTATTTTATTTTAATCTTAAGCAGAACTCTGGCTTCAGTTTTTCAATTAAAAAAATCTTGATTTTTACAAAATTAATTTGATTCTGGGAAAAAAATCAAGAAAAGATAGTAGTGAGGAAGGGGATCAGAGTCAAGAGTACAGGATGCAGTTTGTGTATACTGTGTGTGTGTGTGTGTGTGTGGTGTGTGTGTGTGTGTGTGTGTGTGTGTGAAGTCAAATCAAAATACTATTCACTGCCCAAATATCAAATTTTATCATTCTTGGTCATCTCACTCTCAAAAGAAAAAAAAAATTGTACACAAAACTGCTTCATACAGTTTGACTATTATAAATCATTTCAAAATAAGACAATAAAATATGAAAACAAGAACTACAAGTGCATCAGTTAACTGTGAGACCAGAAATATGGACAACTTACCTGGAAATAACAAAAAAAATCCAACCAAAACAAACTAAACATGAAATTAATGGAGAACATATACATACATATACATGCATACTCATCAGGGAAAGAGACACATGAATCAGGGGTAGTGGATGAGAGATGATAAAAATATTTAGTAACACATGATATAAACAGCTGATAAATGTTTAATTCTAGAAGAATGAAAACTAGTTTACACTTGCTTCACTGTGTGTGGTGTGTGTGTGTGTGTGTTGTGTGTGTGTGTGTGTGTGTGTGTGTGTGTTTGTGTGTGTGTGTCACTATAGTATGTGCACATTATGGCTTTATCAGTTTTATGTGTAGGTAAGTGTTGTTCAAAGCTGTGGCTAAAGAAATTACAGTATAAGAATAATGAGTTTTCAGAGTCTAATTTTGGCTAGGGGAAGAGACTGGCGTTTTGTGCATGTTCACATTATCATAAAACTTTGAATTAATTTTCAATGTCTACAGTAGTGCCTCATTCACTGTGCAAATTCTCTAGCAAGTATTCCCCTGAAACCTTGCATGTAGATGCAAAAACGACTTCTGAGATAAATGCTATATTCAAAAATTTTTGGTCCATCAAAGTTTTAATTTTAAGC
>CM060346.1:31169193-31174193 GCA_030674155.1 Stramonita haemastoma | reverse complement strand
GATAGATAGATAGTAGATAAAACAGAATAGATAGAATAGATAGATAGATAGATAGATATGATAGATAGATAGATAGATAGAGGAGATAGATAGATAGATAGATAGATAGATAGATAGATAGATAGATAGATAGACAGACAGACATACAGATAGATAAATAGAGAGACACACAGATAGATAGACAGATAAATAGAGACAGACAGACAGACAGATAGATAGATAAATAGAGACAGACAGACAGACAGACTGACAGACAAATAGATAGATAGATAGATAGATAGATAGATAGATAGATAGATAGATAGATAGATAGACAGATAGACAGACACACACACACACACACACACACATATATATATATATATATATATATATATATCGATACATGTGTGTGTCTATATATATACAGAGAGAGGGAGAGAGAGAGAGAGAGAGAGAGAGAGAGAGAGGAGAGAGAGAGAGAGAGAGAGAGAGAGAGAGAGAGAAGAGACAGAGACAGAGACAGAGAGGGGCAGACAGACAGACAACAAACAGACAGACAGAGACAGAGAGATAGATAGACAGACAGATAGATAGATAGACAGGTATACAGACAGTCAGACAGATAGATAGATGAAAAGACAGACAGGCAGGCAGGCAGGCAGGCAGACAGACAGACAGACAGACAGACAGATAGATAGACAGATAAATAGAGAGACAGACAGACAGACAGATAGATAGATAGATAGATAGATAGATAGATAGATAGATAGATAGATAGATAGATAGATAAATAGAGAGACAGACAAACAGACAGATAAATAGATAAATAGATAGACATATATATATATATATATATGTATAATACAGAGAGAGAGAGAGAGGCAGACAGACAGACAGACACACAGACAGATAGATAGACAGATAAATAGAGAGACAGACAGACAGACAGATAGATAGATAGATAGATAGATAGATAGATAGATAGATAGATAGATAGATAAAGACAGACAGACAGACAGACAGACAGACAGACAGATAGACAGATAGATAGATAGACAGACAGACAGATAGCTAGCTAGCTAGCTAGATAAGATAGATAGATAAGATAGACAGACAAAATTATACTCTTAGGATTGAACATGTCGTTTTGAGATTTATCTTCATTGATTCAAACAATCTCGAAGTGCAACATCCTCCATTAAAATATGAGGTATCAAAAACCCTCTGGATTGAGTATGACTATATATATTATGCGAATGGTATACTGGTAAAATAAAACAAACAAGAATACACGCCAACTACCTCAGTACCTGTGTCTGTCTCACTGTGATCCTGTCTGTCAAGTCTCGATAGTTATTCTCTTTTTCACTCTATCTGTCTGTCTCTCATTACCTTCTGAGTCTGGGTTGCTATCATTATGGCGATGTACTGTAAAACTAAACAACCAAGATACACGCCAATCTCCTCAGTCCTGTCTGTCTCACTCGTGAGAATCCTGACTGTCCAAGTCCATCAGATGTTTTTTTCTTACTTCCTCTCTCTTCTTCTCTCTCTGTCTGCTGCTCTGTCTTCTCCCTTCTGTCTTCTCTCTCTGTCGGATGAGCTGTCTGTCCGTGTCTGCCTCGTCTGTCTGTCTGTCTGTCTCTGTCTCTGTACGTCTCTGTCTCTGCTCATCTCTCTCTCTCTTCTTCTCTCTTTCTCGTACTCTACTCTCTTCCTCTCGGATGAGACTTTAAAACCGATGGCACCGGTGCGAACGCACGCAAAATCTTGCGCACAAGTGTTAAATCCTTATCCGTTTTCATAAGAGTGGCCATCGTGTGCCGGTGGGAACGAGATGACATTTACAAAACTGCATACACACAGGACTGAGTACTGTAAAAAAACAAAATTGCATTTTCATTATCCTCGATTAAAGTAATCAATTCTCTCTTCCCCATGCCCTTCGAGGTCTGATTAAACAACTACAATGTAATGCTTAATCTATTACCTTCTGAAAATAAAAATTTTTCAATTGTTATCAAAAATTTTCTCTGTCTCTGTCTCTCTCTCTCTTTTATCTATCTCTATCTATCTATCTATCTATCTATCTATCTATCTATCTATCTATCTATCTATCTATCTATCTATCCATCTATCTATCTATCTCTCGTACTTCTATCTACTCTGTCTATCTTCTTCTATCTATCTTCTTCTGTCTGCTACTTCTATCTTCTTCTTTCTTCTTCTATCTTCTATCTCTCTCCTCTCTACTCTCTTCTTTCTCTCTTCTTCTATCTGTCTTCTATCTATCTTTTCTATCTATCTTATTACTATCTATATTATCTACACATATTATCATCTTCTATCATCCTGTTGTTCTGCTCTGTCTCGTGTCTGCTGTCTTGTCTCGCTGTCTGTCTTTGTCTCTCTGTCTTCTGTCTGTCTGTTGTGCTTGGTTGTTGTCTCTGTTGTTTGTGCTGGTGTGGGCGTTCCCGTGCTTAAGCTGGCAAACGCTCAGCAACAACAATACCACCACCACCACCACCACCACCACCACCACCACCACCACCACCACCACCACCACCACAACACAACAACACAACAACAACAACAACAACAGTATATTGCTGTTCATGATGACAGCAAAAGGAAAACAGAATCTGTTGTTTTGGGAATGGTTTGAAACTAATACGAGGCTACAAAACAGCTTTAAGACATTACATCACACCCACGCCGGAGGTTGACAGAGAGAGGAAGAGAGAAAGAGAGAGAGAGAGTGGAGGAGTTAGAGAGATAGAGAGAGAAACGAGAGATAGAGAGAAGAGAGGAGTGAGAGAGAGAGAGAAGAAGAGAGAGAGAGAGAAGAGAGAGAGAAGAGAGAGAGGAGAGAGAGAGAGAGAGAGACAGAGAGACAGAGAGAAGAGAGACAGAGAGACAGAGACAGAGAGGACAGAGGAGACAGAGACAGAGACGGAGAGACAGAGAGCAGAGAGAGAGAAGAGAGAGAGAGAGAGAGAGAGAGAGAGAGAGAGAGAGAGAGAGAGAGAGAGAGAGAGAGAGAGAGGAGAGAGAGAGAGAGAGGAGAGAGAGAGAGAAGAGAGAGAGAGAGAGAGACGGAGACAGAGACAGAGAGACAGAGAGAGAGAGAGGGACACTGGACACTTTAATTGACATCAGTGTTTTACAGTCCCATAGCAAGAGGGATGGATTGCCTCCAAACACTGACAAAAAAACAGCAAAATAACGCCTCCCCCCCCCCCCCTTAAAAACACACACACACACACACACAACACACACACACACACACACACACACACACACACACCACACACACACACACACACATACACACACACACACACACACACACACACACACACACACACACACACACACACACACAACAAAGCAAAGAGAAGCAACATTCCCCCGAAAAAAAAAAACCACAACAAATTCCCAAACAAACATCAAACAAAAAATCCAAACAAACATCAAAACACAAAAAATCCCAACCAAACTGAAAACCCGAAGTAAACAAAAAAACAACCTCCCCCCCTCCCCCAACTAACCAGCCAACCGACCCACCTAACCAACATTCCCCCCCCCCCCCCCCCCCCCCTGAAAATATATCAAACCAAGAGCAAAAAAGGATCATGTATGTCATAGTCATACTACAGAAGAGGCTAGTATGTTTCTTTAGGTATATACTGCGGGTTAACACACAGAAGAATTTGAAGAAGAAGAAGAAGAATTTGAAGAAGAAGAAGAATTGCCAAGAAGAAAAAGAATTTGAAGAAGAAGATATTGCGAAGTAGAAGACGAATTGCGAAGAAGGAGAAGAATTTGAAGAAGAAATGCGAAGAAGAATTGCGAAGGAGAAAGAATTGCGAAGAAGAGTGTGAAGAAGAATTGCGAAGAAGAATTGCGAAGAAGAAGAAGAATTGAGAGAGAAGAAGAATTGCGAAGAGAATTGCGAAGAAGAAAGAATTGCGAAGAAGAATTGCGAAGAAAATGCGAAAATGAAAGATAAGAAGAATGCAAAGAATGCAAAGAAGAAGGAGAAGAAGAAGAATGCGAGAGAATGCGAGAAGAAGAAGAATGCAAAGAATGCAATGAAGAAGGATTGCGAAAAAGAATTGCGAAGAAGAAGAATTACGAAGAAGAAGAGGAAGGATACAGAGAAAAATCAAATAAAAATAAGAAGACGAAGAATGCATAGGATGTGAAGATGCAAAGAATGAGAAGAAGAAAAATGACAAGAAGAACAAATAGAAGAATACAAGAAACACAGAAAAGGATGCAAAAAAAGAAGCTGAGAAGAATACGATTTAAAAAAATGCGCATTGCGAACAAAAGAATTAAAAAAAAAATGCTAAGAAGAAAAACGCAAAGAAGAAAAAGAACGGAAAGAGGAAAAAGAATGCAAAGAGAAGTGCAAAAATGGATACAAAGAAGAATAAGAAAGAGAAGAATGCAGAAAAAAGAATGCAAAGGAGAAGAAAAAGCAAGCAAAGAAAAGGAAGAAACTTGCAAAGAAGGCGAAGAAAAATAAGAACGGAAAAAAGAAAAATGCAAAGAAGAAGGCAAAGAAAAAGAATGCAAAGAAGAATCATAGAAGAAGGCAAGAAAAGAAGCAAAGAAGAATGCAAAAGAAGAATGCAAGAAGAAGGCAAAGAAAAAGAATGCAAAGAAGAATGCATAGAAGAAGTAAAAGCGGCAGAAGAAGAACTAAAAAGAAGGAGAAGAACGAGTTGCAGAAGAAGAGTTGCGAAGAAGAAGAATTGCGAAGAAGAATTGCGAAGAAGAAGAATTGCGAAGAAGAAGAGAAGTGCAGAAGAAGAAGAATTGCGAAGAAGAAAAATTGCGAAGAAAGAAAAGAATTGCGAAGAAGAAGAATTGCGAAGAAGAAGAATAGCGAAGAAGAAGAAGAAGACGAAGACGAAGAAGAAGAAGAAGAAGAAGAAGAAGAAGAAGAAGAAGAAGAGAATTGCGAAGAAAAAGAAATGCGAAGAAGAAGAAGACGAAGAATTGCGAAG
>CM060346.1:31161693-31166693 GCA_030674155.1 Stramonita haemastoma | reverse complement strand
AGTCTCATCCGAGGACTTTTTGGGGAGAGTGGAGTCAGCACTGGTGTTAACTCCAGGGGAAAAATCCCCTTGAATGGGAATCAAACCGGGGTTGTCAGATTGCAAACGCAATGTTCTGACCACTAGCACAAGGCTATCCTGTCCCCTTTGATCTAGGTAAATAAACAACAACAAGAAATCCACACAAACAACAAGACCTTTATTCTTTGTTTCATTGTTGTCATTGTATTGACTTACCTTTGAAGAAAAAGAGAAGAAAGAAAAAAAAAAAAAAAGGAACAACGACAGAAAGAAAGAAAGAAAAGTGCAAAGAAGGAGAAAAGGGAAAAATAAGACAGAAAAAGACAGAAGAATAAAATAAAAACAAAAAAGAAGGAAATTTATAAAGAAAAACAGAAAGACAAAAGGAAGGAAGGAAGGAAGGAAGGAAGGAAGGAAGGAAGGAGAAGCAAGAGAGAGAGAGAGAGAGAGAGAGAGAGAGAGAGAAGAGAGAGAAAAGAGAAGAGAGAGACAGAGAGAGACAGAGACAGAGACAGACAGAAGACAGAGAGAGAAGAAGCAGAGACAGAGAGGAGAGAGAGAAGGAAAAGGAGAGAAGAGAAAGAAAGAAAGAAAGAGAGAGAAATAAAGGAAGAAAGAAAGAAAGGAGGGAGAGAATGCAAGGAAGAAAATTAAGAAAAAGTGAAAAAATGAATGCACACAGCTTCAAAAATACGAAATGCAAACAGTAAAGAATGGAAAAAATACGTGAAAAGGACTAGAAAAAAAAAAAGAAGAAAGAAAGCAGAAGAAAGAAAGAAAATAAGAGAGAGAGTAAGATTAAGCCATACACTAAAAAAAAATTGAAAAGAATGAAGAAGAAAAAAAAAGGAAAAGAAGAAAAAGAAGAAGGAACAAAAAGTAAAGAAAAAACAAAAGAAAGAGAAAAAAAAACTGGAAAAAGAAAAGAGAAAGGGGAGAAGAAAAACGTAACAAAAAAAAAGAAAAATGAATAAAAAAGAAAAAAGAAAGAAAGAAAAGTAGCAAACAAGAAAAAAAACTGGGAAAAGAAAAGAAAGAAAAAGGGGGAGAAAGAAAAAGGAAGGAGAAAAGATGGAAAAAGACGAGGCTGGTTATGATGATAGACCAATAAAAAAGAGAGGAGAAATGAGTTCATTAGGAAATGGCTTCAAATTTAACAACGTCACAAAAATCTTCTTCATTACAATTTTACACAGCCTCTGGCACACACACACACACACACACACACACACACACACACACACACACACACACACACACACACACACACACACACACACACACACGACCGCGCGCGCGCGCGCGCGCGCGCGCGCGGCGCAAACACAGACATTAACACAGAGAGAGAGAGAGCGAGACGAGGAGAGAGAGAGAGAGAGAGAGAGAGAGAGAGAGAGAGGAGAGAGAGAGAGAGAGAGAGAGACAGAGCAGAGACAGAGCAGAGAAGAGGAAGAGAGAGAGAGAGAGAGAGATTTTTATATCGAGGATAATGGAATAAGCACTCATGTGCCTTTTTACATCCAGTCCTAGTGTGTATGCAGTTTTGTAAATGTTGTCATCTGTTCCCTTCGACAATGGCTTACTCTTACGAAAAGCGGAACAGGATTTAACATGTGTGCAAGATGTTCATCATGCATTCGCAGACGGGGCCTCGATTTATAGTCTCATCAAAAGGACTTTTGGGGAGAGACAGAGAGTAGGAGAGACAGAGAGACAAGAGAGAGAGAGAGAGAGAGAGAGAGAGAGAGAGAGGAAGAGAGAGAGAGAGAGAGAGAGAGAGAGAGAGAGAGAGAGAGAGAGAGATTGACTGATTAGTTGATTGATTGAAAATCTGATACTGAAGGGTTACAGATAAGTAATTAATACTTTTTTCATCCGGCCCTTGCCCTCAGAAGGGCATATCCTTAATAATTGGTAACAGTTTCAAGTAAGACAGAGTATAGAGATAAAAAGAAGAGAGAGAGAGAGAGAGAGAGAGAGAGAGAGAGAGAGAGAGAGAGAGAGAGAGAGAGAGAGAGGAGAGAGAGAGAGAGAGAGAGAGGAGAGAGAGAAGGAGAGAGAGAGAGAGAGAGAGAAATAGAGAGAGAGAGAGAGAGAGGAGAGAGAGAAGAGAAGAGAGAGATAGAGATAGAGAGAGAGATAATAGAGAGAGGAGAAGAGTAAGCATAAAACAAGAAATGAAAGAGACAAAAGAATGAGAGAGAAAGAGGCCAAAATAAAGGAAAGAGACAGAAAAAGAGAGAAGAGGGAGAAGAGAGGAAGAGAGGAGAGAGAGGAGGAGAGAGAGAGAGAGAGAGGAGATAAAGGAGAGAGAGAGAGAGAGAGAGAGAGAGGAGAGAGAGAGATAAGATGAGGAGAGAGAAATGAGAGAGAGAGAGAGAGAGAGAGAGTCAGAAGAGAGAGGCAGAGCAGAGACAGAGACAGACTTAAAGATATCATTGTTTTAAAGATTTCAATAAGCCTATTGTTGGGCTTGAAAGCTAGCAATAAAACAAGCTACAAATGAACAGACAAAAAATTAAAAAAAAGGGCCTAAATAAACAGGGAAAAAACAAAAAACAGGCCACCATCGTTTAGTCTTAACTTTTGAACTTGCAGTTTGGATGCATCTTGTGACTTTTTATATGGCTGTAGTCACTATATTGAGGAAAGAAGATGAAGCAGAAGAAGAACAAGGAGAAGATGGAGAGGAAGAAGAGGAAGAAGAAGAAGAAGAAGAAGAAGAAGAAGAAGAAGAAGAAGAAGAAGAAGAAGAAGAAGAGACGACGAAGAAGAAGAATTGCAAAGACGAAAAAGAAGAAGAATTGCGAAGAAGAAGAAGACGAAGAAGAAGAAGAAGAAGAATTGCGAAGAAGAAAAAGAAGAAAGAAGAATTGCGAAGAAGAAAGAAGAAGAATTGCGTAGAAGAATTGCGAAGAAGTATTGCGAAGAAGAAATAGAAGAATTGCGAAGAATTGCGAAGAAGAAGAATTGCGAAGAGAAGAAGAAGAAGAAAAGAAAGAAGAGAAGAAGAAGAAGAAGAAGAAGAAGAAGAATGCAAGAAGAAGAAGAAGAAGAAAAAGAAGAAGAAGAAGAAGAAGAAGAAGAGAAGAAGAAGAAGAAGAAAAGAAGAATTGCGAAGAAGAAGAATTGCGAAAAAATAATGCAAAGAAGAAGAAGAAGAATGCAAAGAAGACGAAGAATTGCGAAGAAGAAGAAGAATTTCGAAGAATTGCGAAGAATTGCGAAGAATTGCGAAGAAGAAGAATTGCGAAGAAGAAGAAGAATTGCGAAGTAGAAGAATTGCGAAGAAGAAGAATTGCGAAGAAGAAGAATTGCGAAGAAGAAGAATTGCGAAGAAGAAGCATTGCGAAGAAGAAGAATTGCGAAGAAGAAGAAGAAGAAGAAGAAGAAGAAGAAGAAGAAGAAAGAAGAAGATTGCGAAGAAGAAGAAGAAGAAAAAGAAGAAGAATGCAAAGAAGAGAATGCAAAGAAGAATGCAAAGAAGAAGAAATGCAAAGAAGAAGAAGAATGCAAAGAAGAAGAAGAATGCAAGAAGAAGAAGAATGCAAGAAGAAGAAGAATGAAGAGAAGAGAATTGCAAGAAGAAGAAGAATGCGAAGAAGAAGAATTGCGAAGAAGAAGAACGAAGAGAAGAAAGAAGAAGAAGAAGAAGAAAGGAAAGAAGAAGAAGAAGAAGAAAAAGAATGCAAGAAAGAAGAAGAAGAATGCAAAGAAGAAGAAAGGAAAAAAGGAAGGAGGAGGAGGAGGAGAAGAAAAAGAAGAAAAGAAGAAGATGATGATGATGATGGTGATGATGACGGTCATAATGATGATGATGATAATGATGATGATGCGAAGAAGAAGATGGTGAAGAAGAAGAATCAAAGAAGAATTCAAAGAAGAATACAAAAAAAAGAATGCAAAGAAGAAGAATGCAAAGAAGAAGACGATGATGAAGATGAAAAATGCAAATAAAAATTGCAAAGAATAATGCAGTCAAGACTGCAAAGAAGAATGCGAAGAAGGAGAAGAGAGACAGGACAAATATTTTTTTTAATATGAAAAAGAAGATTGTATGAATGACTGAAATAACGGTAGGAAAGGGACAAGAGAAGAAGATAATAATGAAGAAGATAATAATGAAGAATAAGAATAAGAAAGAGAGAAATAAAGAAAGAAAGGCAGAAAGATAAAAGAAAGACGGAAAGACAGACCGGCAGGCAGACAGAAAAAAGAAAACAAGAAAGAAGAAGAAAAAAGAAAAATAGAAATAACACACACAAAAAAACAGACCCCCCCCCCCAAAAAAAAAAAAAGATTAAAAAAAAGAGTGTAAATAAGACAAAAGCAAGGATAAAGAAGACGAAGGAGAAGAAGAAGAAGAATGCAAACAAGAAGAAGAATTGCGAAGAAGAAGAATTGCGAAGAAGAAGAGAAGAAGAAGAATTGCGAAGAAGAAGAATGGAAGAAGCAGAATGCGAAGAAGAAGAATTGCGAAGAAGAAGAATTGCGAAGAAAATGCGAAGAATTGCGACGAAGAAGAAGAAGAAGAAGAATGCAAAGAAGAAGAAGAAGAAGAAGAAGAAGAAGAAGAATGCAAGAAGAATGCAAAGAAGAAGAATGCAAAGAAGAAGAATGCAAAGAGAGAAGAAGAAGAGAAGAAGAAGAAGAATGCAAAGAAGAAGAAAGAAGAAAGAAGAAGAAGAAAGAAGAAGAAAGAAATTGCCAAGAAGAAGAAGAAGATTGCGAAGAAGAAGAATTGCGAAAAAGAATACGAGGAATGCGAAGAAGGAGGAGGAGAAGAAAAAGAATGACAAAGAATTGCGAAGAGGAAGAAGAAGAATGCAAAAAATGCGAAGAAGAAGAATTGCGAAGAAGAATGCAAAGAAGAAGAAGAATGCAAAAAAGAAGAATAAAAATGCAACGAAGAGAAGAAGAAGAAGAAGAAGAAGAAGAAGAAGAAGAAGAAGAAGAAGAAATTGCGACAAAGAATTTGA
>CM060346.1:31154193-31156693 GCA_030674155.1 Stramonita haemastoma | reverse complement strand
ACTAGCACCCAGACACCCCCCACCCCCCTTCTTGTCGAGGGACTATGTTTAACAGTCATACTTCAGCAGCGGAAGATGTCTTTGGTTGTAGACTTTCTATTCCAGGACACTGGCGAGTCTTTGACGAGAAAGATTTCTCTACATTTCCGAAGGTCGTTCGAGAAATTTGGAAGTGTAATCTTCAACACTTCTTCAATTAGAGTTTTAAATGCTGTACTTTGTCAGTGGCATGCATAGTTTGCCCCTTTTTTTGACATTTTCACTTTTTATTTTTACCTTTTCTCCGATTCACAGTTTGTCCTAAACCTTGCTTTTCCCTTGTGGTTCCTCAATCATTATCTCTTTCGAACTTCAAACTTCAAATCTTCGACAACACTTGATTATCTCACAGACAGAGAAATTCAAGCGGGTACAAGCCATACATTTAAAACGGTAAACATAGTGGTAGTAGTAGTAGTAGTAGTAGTAGTAGTAGTAGTAGTAGTAAGTAGTAGTAGTAGTAGTAGTAGTAGTAGTAGTAGTAGTAGTAGTAGTAGTAGTAGTAGGTCAGTAGTAGTAGGAATATCAGTCTCAGAAGGCTATGGAGTTGTGCACTAGTCTTTAGAGCTCAAAGCATGGGCATGTATGCATGGAGGGCAAGCTGTTACCCATGCAGCAGACCCCCCACTCCACGCCACTGGAATGATCCATTGGAAAGGCGATGACCGATACGAAGGGTTCCAGTACCGTCGCAGGAGCCGACAGAACGTTGCCATATACAGCCCTGAGCCGCCCTGGGGACCCCAACTCCCCGATTTTTCCTCAGCGATGGTGTCTAAACACGACACATGTGTGCATTCTGGTTTTTTGTTGTTGTTGATAATTTTGTTATCCGTTCCAACCTGCACACAATGACCTGCTCTTCCGAAAGGCGGAACGGGGTTTTAACGTGTGCGCAAGATGTTCTGCGTGCGTTCGCACACGGGGGCTTCGGTTTACAGTCTCATCGGAAGGATATATGATTATATAAAATTGGTTTCTCCTAATACAGCTGAGATCAGCTTTGGAAATATGGGGTCTCCTTGCCTAACGCCTCTTCTGGTGTTGAAGCTTTCAGGCCTGTGAAGATGGAGATGTGCCCTGCTGATGCTTCTGTGCTGTGGTGGTTTCTACACTTGGACCCTAGTCTGCACATCATGGGTTTCTTCCTTAGAGAGTAGGAAGGCAGCGGAATGTTCCACGGAATCCAATCCAATGCTTTCTTACACTCTATGAACTACAAGGGACAGGAAGTCCACGATCGCTTTTACATATTACAAGGTAGGAAGACAGCGGAATGTTCCACGGAATCCAATGCTTTCTTACACTCTATGAACTACAGACAAGAAGTAGGAGGAAGACAGCGGAATGTTCCACGGAATCCAAGGCTTTCTTACACTCTATAAACTACAGAAAGAAGTAGGAGGAAGACAGCGGAATTTCCACGAATCCAATGCTTTCTTACCTCTATAACTACGAAAGAAGTAGGAGAAGACAGCGGAATGTTCCCGGAATCCAATGCTTTCTTACACTCTATGAACTACAGATAAGAGGTAGGAGGAAGACAGCGGAATATTCCACGGAATCCAAGGCTTTCTTACACTCTATGATCTACAAAGAAGTAGGAGGAAGACAGCGGAATGTTCCACGGAATCCAAGGCTTTCTTACACTCTATAAATACACAAAGAAGTAGGAGGAAGACAGCGGAATGTTCCACGGAATCCAAGGCTTTCTTACACTCTATAACTACAGATAAGGAGGAGGAGGAAGACAGCGGAATGTTCCACGGAATCCAAGGCTTTCTTACACTCTATAAACTACAGATAAGGAGGTAGGAGGAAGACAGCGGAATGTTCCACGGAATCCAATGCTTTCTTACACTCTATAAACTACAGATAAGGAGGTAGGAGGAAGGCTGCGGAATGTTCCACGGAATCCAATCATTTCTTACACTCTATGAACTACAGATAAGGAGGTAGGAGGAAGACAGCGGAATGTTCCACGGAATCCAATGCTTTCTTACACTCTATGAACTACGACAAAGAAGTAGGGGAAGACAGCGGAATGTTCCACGGAATCCAATGCTTTCTTACACTCTATGAACTACAAAGAAGTAGGAGGAAGACAGCGGAATGTTCCACGGAATCCAATCCAATGCTTTCTTACACTCTATGAACTACAGACAAAGAAGTAGGAGGAAGACAGCGGAATGTTCCACGGAATCCAATCCAAGCTTTCTTACACTCTATGAACTACAAAGAAGTAGGAGGAAGACAGCGGAATTTCCACGGAATCCAATCCAATGCTTTCTTACACTCTATAAACTACAAAGAAGTAGGAGGAAGACAGCGGAATATTCCACGGAATGGAATCCAATGCTTTCTTACACTCTATGATCTACAAAGAAGTAAGGAGGATGACAGCGGAATGTTCCACGGAATCCAATCCAAGCTTTCTTACACTCTGCGAACTACAGACAAA
>CM060346.1:31144193-31146693 GCA_030674155.1 Stramonita haemastoma | reverse complement strand
CTGTACCCTGTATCCTATACCCTGTATCTCATACCCTGTACCCTATACCCTGTACCCTATACCCTATACCCTGTACCCTATACCCTGTACCCTATACCTATACCCTGTGCCCTATACCCTATACCCCATACCCTATACCCTACACGCTGCACCCGATACCCTATACCTATACCCTGTGCCCTATACCCTATACCCTGTATCCTATACCCTATACCTGTATCCTATAGCCTGTAGCCTATATCCTATACCCTGTACCCTACAGCCTATAGCCTATATCCTATACCCTATAGCCTATAGCCTATATCCTATACCCTGTACTCTACAGCCTATAGCCTATATCCTATACCCTGTACCCTATATCCTATATCCTATACCCTGTACCCTATAGTCTGTAGCCTATATCCTATACCCTGTAACCTATAGCCTATATCATATACCCTGTACTCTACAGCCTATAGCCTATATCCTATACCCTGTACCCTATAGCCTATACCCTGTAACCTATAGCTTGTAGCCTATATCCTATACCCTGTACCCTACAGCCTATAGCCTATATCCTATACCCTGTACCCTATAGCCTATATCCTGTGCCCTGTACTCTATAGTCTGTAGCCTATATCCTATACCCTGTAACCTATAGCCTATAGCCTATATCCTATATCCTGTACCCTGTACCCAGACAATTGCTGTATCATGTGAGGACGCCCACTATCACGATGAAAGCGACATCAGTAATGGATCAATGGCGTTGGCCATACACTCCAATTCTCGTGCACCCAAAACACACACACACACACACACACACACACACACACACCACACACACACACACACACACACACACACACACACACACACATACATACACACATACACACGAGCGCGCGCGCACGCAGGCACGCACGCAGGCAAGCACACACACACGCACGCACGCACGCACGCACACACGCTCACAGCACGCACGCACACACGCACGCGCACGCACACACACAAACACACGCACAACACGCACGCACGCACACACAGAAATCGCAATTAGCACATATTCTCTCTGTCTCTCTCTGTCTCTCTCTTCTCTCTCTGTCTCTCTCTGTCTCTCTCTGTCTCTCTCTCTCCCTCTCTCTCTCTCACTCTCTGTCTTCTCCTCCTCTCTCTCTCTCTCTCTCTCTCTCCCTCTCTCTCTCTCTCTCTCTCTCCCTCCCTCCCCCCTCCTCTCTCTCTCTCTCTCTCTCCTTTCTGTCCCTCTCTCTCTCTCTCTCTTTCTCTTTTCTTGAAACAAAAAAAATAGTGTATGTGATGTAAACTGAATAAGTAAAGGCTTTGGGGTTTCATTGAATGCTATACAGCTTTTGAGATTAAAAAAAAGAATACGAATCCTCCTCCCGATTTTCTTCTTTCCTCAGCCAGAGCTCTAAAGATCCCCAATGGTGAGATTTTGTGTATGTGTCCGTTTTTTCCAAATCATCCCAAAGTTGGAATGTGGCTACCTACTGGCTCCTGCTGGCTCTTTGTTTATTAGCGGTTTTTTTTGTTGTTGTTGTTGTTTGTTTTTGTTTTTTGTTTTTTGGGGTTGTTTGTTTGTTTGTTTTGTTTCTTTGTTTCTTTGTTTGTTTGTTTGGGTTTTTGTTATTTTTTTATTTTATTTTATTTTATTTTTTTGTTTGTTTGTTTATTTGTTTGTTTGTTTTGTTCTGTTTTTGTTTGTTTGTTTTTTTTCGTTTCTTTTCTTCTTCTTTAATAATCCAAATTATTTTATTGTGACTTCTGATTTTCTCTCCTGAATGAGTGCACCTTTCTCACCTTATTATATGTAGTGTACTGTCGCATTTCTCTTACCTTATTATATGCAGTGTACTTATTTCCGTATGTTGTTTGGTACTGCGTATAGTTTTATTGTTTAATATCTTTTTTTTGATGTTATCCCTGAAAAGGGCGGGGACTGGATGTAAAAAAGCACATGTGTGCTTATCTATTATCCTCGAATAAAAGAATTTGTCTTGTCTTGTCTTGTCTTGTCTTGTCTTGTGAGAGAAAAAACGGTCGCACACGCAATTTTTTTTTTTTTTAAATCGAAGTATTGATGAATTTTGGCACACTATACTTAAACCAAAAAAAACGAAAACAGAAAGAAGGCTAGTAAGAATAATAAGAGGTTTGCAAAATGGATACTGCTGTCAAAATAACCGACCACTCATAGTTCAAGAAATGAATTTAAGTTTGCTTGTATTTTCTTGTTTTCGGATGGTTTCATGTTGATGAGAAGCCTACACGTTGTGATCTGCATGTTGTGTTTTTTGAGTTTATTGGTCTAGTATTCTTTTCGTTTGTGCCTTAAATTAACCCCCCCCCCCACCAGACCTCCCCCCCAAAAAAAAAGAAAGAAAAAAAGAATGACACAAAATTGGAAATGTGCGTGTATTCCTGTAAATGAATGGTGTGAATCAGAATCAGAATCAGAATCAGAATCAGAATCAGAAATGAATCATTGACACAACAAAAT
>CM060346.1:31135888-31141593 GCA_030674155.1 Stramonita haemastoma | reverse complement strand
CAGCTTGTGGTAATATGAGGACGTTTTTCTTACACAGAGATAGGGCGAGGATTAGATCCCAAACACAATAGGCATTCACACACACACACACAACCACACCACACACACACACACACACACACACACACACACACACACACACACACACACCACAACACACACACACACACACACACACACACACACACACACACACACACACACACACACACACACACAGGCGCGCGCTCAATTTTCTATTTTGATTGCTTTTGAAAGAACATTGTAAAGTTTTTACTGGCTTACAACGTCGTTTTGTTTTGGCGCCAGAAATGCTCAAAATTCTAAATATGATTTCGGATCAGAAATACTTGTACAAAACAGATATGAAATGAAAACTTCTGGAAATGTACACTCGGCTTCAGACGTTTGTTGTGATGCAAATCTTTGCCATAGTCATTACTGGTATAGCATCGCCTATTTCACATAAACAAATCATTTTACCTCGACTTAAGAGAGAGAAAACTATGCACAAGCTGAGTGCAGGATGTTTGAAGAAAGAGCAGTACTTCTCCCGATACTCCTTTTACCCTGTAGTGCTGTTCCCTGGAGCTGTCAACACTCCACTCTAACCCTAGTTCTTGCCCCATGCCGCAAATCCTAACACTTCACCAGTTTGATCCTAACTATTAACTCTTTGACACCGATTCCTTAACTCTGACTCAGTTCTGCGGTATGGGAAACAGCTGTATAAGGGAACAGCAGCACAGGGAAAGAGGGGTTTGGGGGTACTGACCGCTTGGAAATATTTTATTCCGGAGAAAACCGTGATAGAGACATAATTTGCAAAAAGAGATGATATGCAGAAAAATAAATAATGATTATAGCATCCTTATGCTTGCATAGCACTGATGCTTCAAGAATTGTTCTATTTTTAGTTTTCTGCAGGACCAAAGTAGGATGGCTTGCGACCACAGTCCATAAATCGGATATCTTCGCTGGTGCTATATAACAACAGAAAAAAACAGTGTTCTGATAACATTTGAAAATAACGGCAATACTGAAAAAGTGCTTAATGTATGAGAGTTATACGGTTTTACCTCAATAGCTTGACACGTAGTTTTGACTTCAAATTCTACTGGTTGTCAAGTATAAGGTTTTTTTTTTTCTTTTACATTAAGTCACTTGGTTGGTTAGTGTAGATCTCTTTCCTTCCTCTTGAGTTGTCACTAAGTTTGGGTTGTTGTGTTTTTCGTTCCATGAAATAAGTTGGTGTCATAGAATAGAATTATCCCCTTGCTATTGAACAAGTTGGCTCAAAGAATAAAGTTCCAAGCTTGGTATCAAGATGGTTATCAAACTGTAAACTTTTTTCTTCAGATTCAGTTATTACAAAAGTATATAGCTCCCCCTTTCATATTTCTTTGTTTTTTGTATCAGAGTATAAAGTTTTCCCCTCCATATTCATTTAGTTGGTGTTAGCAGGTTCTTCCCTTTATATTTAGTTCTATCAAAGCAAAAAGTTCTTTCCTTCAGGTTGAGTTCGCTGGTACACGTGTAAAAGGTTATTTTCTTAATATGGGTTGGTGTCAAAAAAAGTAAAATTGTTCCTTGGAATGAGTTGGTTTATATCAAAGAAGTTATTTCCTTTATTCTAGTTGTTATTGAGCCAGGTGTTATTAGGTATAAAACTCTTCCCTTCATATTGAGTTGTTGTCAACCTAGTTACCTTCACATTGATTGCATTGCTTGGAACAACAGTTGCATGAGAGAACAACACTAAAGGGAAAGAGGGGTTTGACTTACTGGCTAGCGGAAAATACTTCATTCCTCAGAAAACGGTATAAGCGCTATATAAATCCCATATATCATCATCATTATTAGTGTTTCTATTTGTGCAAGAGAAAAGACATGCAGACGAATGTTTTTTGTTGTTGTTTTTTAAATTTTTTTTATGTTATTATTATTATTATTTTTTTTTTAGACAAATGTTAGTTTAAGCTAAAGCTAACTCTTGACAGTTGTAGTACTGGGGAAAAGGGCCTGCTGTAGTGTATGGAGTCCATGCCCTGTTTCATCTGTGTCACTTTCCACGTGTAGATTTTGATTCAGATTAATCTAGTTCTTTCAAGGTTTACAGTTCTTTCCTGTGTAGTAAGTTGGTGTTGTATGAAGCTTTTCCCTTCCTATTGAACTAGTTGTTATGAAGTATTAACTTTCATTCCTATTGAGTTGGTGTCATGAAATAAGGCTACTCCCTTTATACTGAAGAGTTGATCACCATGTAATGTTCCAAAATTTTCTATTGACTTTGTTTATACATAGGTTTCTTTCAAGATTTTTTTCTTATAAAGGTGTTGAAAAAAATATTAAAGATACTATTATAATAATTATTGATATAAACAGATTTCTTTTTTCAATTCCAAAAGTTTTCATAATCCTATAAATGACCATTGCTAAAAAAAAATAATAAAAATAAAAAGTTTTCCTTTTTTCTATTTCATCAATCCGTTGAAAAGTGCTTGGGTGCCCTGATAGTTTTGTTAGGTTTATTAGTTATAAATTACGAGTTTCCTCTCGTTTTATTCTGGTGGTATGATTATAAAGCTGTATATATTTTTTAAATCTTTAGATGGTTTGATATAAGCTGGGCTAGAGATTATTTGAGGGCTTGTTTCCCCAAATTTCGGATTGGATAATGGCTTTGAAATGATTTTTTTTAGTGTTTGCAAAACTCCAGAGGGTTTTTTTGGCGCTGTTTTTGTGAATTCAAATGAAGTATTTGTCCATATGCGTTTACTTCATAGTCCCATTGTGAACCTTGTTATATACAGTCCCTGATATCAGGTCATCTCTAGCTCTATTTTCCCTGAATGCATTCAGATGATCTGTTTAAAAATGAAGTCTGGTATAGTCTTGTCACAACTGATGTTAGGTCAGGAAATAGTCATCTTTGTTTGTAGTGACCACGCTGCAATACCCGCTGAATGAATTTCGAGAGCAGAAGGTTGTGAAATAAATACAAGTGTGGTTGCCCCCCCCCCCCCCCCCCCCCCCCCCGAAAAAACCCAACTAGGCCCAGGAAAAACAAAGGCACAAAATTGTCAGGAAAGCATGCAGCAAAAGCCAGAAAAAAAGAATTAAAGGATAAAAACTTAACACTACCACAAACACACTAGAGCAAACATAAACCCAGACAAATGTATATCACTCATTTACAGGTGTAGAAACGCATGCAGCAGCAGCACACACTAGAGCAACAATAAACCCAGCCGACTGTTCACTGCCGCTGAACATGAATAGACACAGGCAGCAATTCACACTGGGGCAGTTAGTGCTCTGGACGTAGGTAGGTAAGAGAAGTGCTGACTCGGTTCATGGATTGTCGACAGGGAAAAGAAGGGAAGGGAAAGGGGCACATTTTTCCTTTTTTGTTGTTGCTTTTTTGAGTGGGTTTTTTTTTTGCCAATGAAGAGAGACGTGTGAAGCGCCCACCAAAAAGATATGAAAAAGATGGTGCTCCATGATCTGCATGCAACTGAGGCCTTAAAAATAACAATAAATAATAATAATAAAATGTGTGCGTGTGTGTGTGTGTGTGTGTGCGTGTGTGTGTGTGTGTTGTGTGTGTGTGTGTGTGTGTGTGTGTGTGTGTGTGTGTGTGTGTGTGTGTGTGTGTGTGTGTGTGTGCGCGCGCGCGCGCGCGCGCGCGTGTGTGTGGTTTATTTCGAAGATAATGAAATAAGCACTCGTGTGCTTTTTTGCATCCAGCCCCCGTGTTTATGCAGTTTCGAAAATTTTTGTCATCTGCTCCCACTGACACACAATGGCCTATTCTTCCGAAAAGCAGACGTAATGATGGCGGTCGTTTCTTTATTTGTTTAAAGGACAAAGCGCATTTGAGTAAACAAAAGCACTGCATTTGAAAAAGAAATCTGTTTTGTGATCACTTTTTTTTTCTGTTTCTATACATTTCGACTGTATGTGTGTGTCAAATCAAATCAAGTCGAATTTTTATTTCCAGATGGTACATTGAATAAGCTTTGATTTGCTTTTTTTCATCAAGCCATCTAACTAAAGAAAGAAAGAAAAACAAAAACCCCTAACAAACCAAAGAAAGAAAAAAAGAGAACCCCCCAAAACAATTCACCAACATTATCTAACATGATTTCAACAGCCTTAAAAATAAAATATACCTATAGATAATACAAGCAACACCAATAACAACAAAAACAACCCTATAAAAAAACCCACTCAAAAGACACGCACACAAGCACACACACACACACACACGCGCGCGTTCGCTCGCTCGTCCACACAGCACGTATGCACGTACGCGCATGCACACATTTAAAGTTTTTTTTTAAAAATCGTATAGTGTGAAATAAACAGCTTATATCTGTTACAATGTCACCAATACCATTATTTAAGACATAAAAAAAAGAATCTATGAAATAATGTGTGTGTGTTCTTGCGTGCGTGCGCGCGCGTGTGTGTGTGCGCGTGTGCATAATTATAGAAAGGAAGTGTTCCACTTGGCTGGACAGTGTAAGTTGCTTAGGTCAGAGGTTTTAAAGAGGGATTACTGTTTTCTTGTTAGTTTCTCTCCATCAGAGAGTTGATTCAACTGCTAATTTGACACAGCCTTTTAACACATCACCTAGGTATACCTAGGTCCCATTCTAACCCATCACTTAGAGATGAGGCAGCTGGCATTTCCTCCTGTCAATGTTGAGAGGCCAGTGGAGGTGATGTCAAAGGAAGTGGCAAGCCCAGAGTTAAGCCCTGCTGTTACCTGTGCTGGGGTGTGGCAAGCCTAGCCTAAACACGTTAAGTAGCTAAAGATGGCATAAGTGTCCACAGTATCCTAGGAGATAATCCCCCCACCCCTGTGTTCATCTCAACCTGCCTCTCCTATCAGGTAAATAAGGGGGGGGGGGGGGGGGGGTTGTTGTGTAATTAGCTAATAAATGGTCTTAGTTATACTGTGTGCTTACCTACCTGCGTGCATGCGTGTGTGCACGTGCGTGTGTGCGTGCGTGCGTGTGTGTGTGTGTTGTGTTTTTGTGTTGATGTGTGTGTGTGGTGTGTGTGTGTTATGTTGTGTGTGTTGTGTTGTTATGTGAGTGTGCGTGTGTTTTGTGTGTGTGTGTGTGTGTTGTGTATGGTTTGTGTTGTGTGTGTGCGTGTGTGTGTTGTGATGCGTGTGGTGTGTGTGTTGTGTGGTGTGTTGTGTGATGTTTGTGTGGTGTGTTGTGTGTGTGCGGTGTGTGTGTTGTGTGTGTGTTGTGTTATGGGTAGGGTCTAGAGTATCACCGATGGAACAATAGAATAATTACATCTTCGATTTAAATCGGAATAAACAGAAATCACGGGAATAGAAAAACTGATAGAACTCTATAACAGCAAACATATAAGACAGAAAACATGAATCAAACAAAATATGAACTTACAAAATTAATTTGCAATGACAGATTTGATAAACAAACATAAAATTGGGAGAGATGGGAGAAAGAGAGAGAGAGAGAGAGAGAGAGAGAGAGAGAGAGAGAGAGAGAGAGAGAGAGAGAGAGAGAGACAGACAGACAGACAGACAGACAGACAGACAGACAGACAGACAGACAGACAGACAGACAGACAGAGACAGAGACAGAGAACCTTCTTTCTCAGAGTTGAAAAAATCGGAAATATAAAGTGATAGACTTATGTATGCGTTTTGGGGTTCA
>CM060346.1:31128388-31130888 GCA_030674155.1 Stramonita haemastoma | reverse complement strand
TGTTCTGCGTGCGTTCGCACACGGAGCCTCGGTTTATAGTCTCATCCGAAAGACTTTTTGTGTGGGAGAGAGTGGAGTCAGCACTGATGTTAACCCCAGGAGAAAATATCCCCTCGAACGAGGAATAAAATGTTTTCCTCTGTTTCTCTTGTCTGTCTGTATCCTTTGTCTGTCTTTTCTGTCTGTACCCTCTGTCTCTCTTTCTGTCTCTCGTTTCTGTCTGTCTGATGTCTGTATCCTCTGTCTGTCTTTTCTGTCTGTCTGATGTCTGTATCCCTCTGTCTCTCTTTTCTGTCTCTCTTTTCTGTCTCTCGTTTCTGTCTGTCTGATGTCTGTATCCTCTGTCTCTCTTTTCTGTCTCTCGTTTCTGTCTGTCTGATGTCTGTATCCTCTGTCTCTCTTTTCTGTCTCTCGTTTCTGTCAGTCTGATGTCTGTTTCCTCTGTCTCTCTTTTCTGTCTCTCGTTTCTGTCTGTCTGATGTCTGTATCCTCTGTCTCTCTTTTCTGTCTCTCGTTTCTGTCTGATGTCTGATGTCCGTGTATCCTCTGTCTCTCTTTTCTGTCTCTCGTTTCTGTCTGTCTGATGTCTGTACTCCTCTGTCTGCTTCTTCTGTTCTGTCTCTCTTTTCTGTCTCTCTTTTCTGTCTGTCTTTTCTGTCTGTCTGATGTCTGCTTCCTCTGTCTCTCTTTCTGTCTGTCTGATGTCTGTTTCCTCTGTCTCTCTTTTCTGTCTCTCTTTTCTGTCTCTCGTTTCTGTCTGTCTGATGTCTGTTTCCTCTGTCTCTCATTTCTGTCCTCTCTTTTCTGTCTCTCTTTTCTGTCTGTCTGATGTCTGTATCCTCTGTCTCTCTTTTCTGTCTGTCTGATGTCTGTTTCCTCTGTCTCTCTTTTCTGTCTGTCTTTTCTGTCTGTCTGATGTCTGTTTCCTCTGTCTCTCTTTTCTGTCTGTCTGTTGTCTGTTTCCTCTGTCTCTCTTTCTCTGTCTGTCTGATGTCTGTATCCTCTGTCTCTCATTTCTGTCTCTCTTTTCTGTCTCTCGTTTCTGTCTGTCTGATGTCTGTATCCCTCTGTCTCTCTTTTCTGTCTGTCTTTTCTGTCTGTCTGATGTCTGTTTCCTCTGTCTGTCTTTTCTGTCTCTCTTTTCTGTCTGTCTGATGTCTGTATCCTCTGTCTGTCTTTTCTGTCTGTCTGATGTCTGTTTCCTCTGTCTGTCTTTTCTGTCTGTCTGATATCTGTATCCTCTGTCTGTCTTTTCTGTCTGTCTTTTCTGTCTGTATCCCTCTGTCTCTCTTTTCTGTCTCTCTTTTCTGTCTGTCTGATGTCTGTATCCCTCTGTCTCTCACTTCTGTCTCTCCTTTCTGTCAAATTGCGAGCGCAATGTTGTTGTGACCACTAGGCCACCCCGTCCCCTCCCCCCCCCCTCTGCCCCCCCCTCTCCCCCCCCCCCCACACCTAACATGCTATTAGCGTGGCACAAAGTACAGAAAAGCCTCTAGAGATGAGAGCTACAACCTCAACTTCACTGTGACTAGTGCATCGATCAGTACAGAAGAAGAGGACAGGACTGACATCGTCAGCTTCATTGACCAGGCTACATTACCGCGGAAACTCAAAGTTTCGGGTTCACATTACCACGGAAAGTGAAAGTTTCGGGTTCCATTGAAACTGCCTCATAACACCCCCGCCCCCCGTTTTGTACCTCCGCCTCGAAGAAAAACAAAGCTACATGCACATAAACATGTATATGTATGGGTTTTACACACACACACACACACACACACACACACATACACATACACATGCACACACACACACACATACATACACACACATGCACACTCACACTCACACTCGCGCGCGCGCGCACACACACACACACACACACACACACACACACACACACACACACACACACACACACACACACACACACACACACACACACACACACGTACACACACATGCACAGTCACACTCGCGCGCGCACACACACACACACACTCGCGCGCGCGCGCACACACACACACAAACCCCTCTCATGCATGCATGCATGCGTGCACACACACACACACAACACACACACACACACACACACACACACACACACACACACACACACACACACACACACACACACGACTGAATGAATGAAGGAAGGAAGGAAGGAAGGAACAAATGAAATCTTTTCAGCCCGGGTAACACTCTCTATACTGTAAACATGACTGCATGAATTTTTTAAGATTAATAAAAAAAACATCTATCCGGTCTTTTATCATGAGGATAATGGAATAAGCACTCGTGCGCTTTTTCTACATCCAGTCCCCGCGAGGATGCACTTTTGTCATCCGTTCCCACGGGCACACAATAACCTACTCTTACGAAAAGCGGAACGGGGTTTTCATGTGTGGGCAAGATGTTCTGCGTGCGGTCGCACACAGGACCTCGGTTTAGAGTCTTATCCGAAAGACTGGCAGTTGAAGATACAGAGGTGTAGATCCAG
>CM060346.1:31120888-31123388 GCA_030674155.1 Stramonita haemastoma | reverse complement strand
TTGCTTCATTTGTAACAAAACTTTAAAAAAAACACCTTTTTTCTGTTAAACTTGATTTTTGTCGTTATTGCTATTCTGTTACCTCTGTTCTAGTATTAATGAAGATACTCAAGATAAATGTAACTCTACACCGTTTTTTTTCCCCAAAAAATCCCTTGCAAGATAATTGAAATATTGATAATTATGTGTAACACAATCATAATGTCAGAAGGCTACACACTGTATTGGCATTGAACATTTTGTTGTTTGTTTTCGCTTTAACATCTTCCACTTTAAGTGATATTGGACGATAAATGAACGTTTTGTATTGATGAAGATGTATGTGCTTTATGAGTGAATATAACCTGCAATGCAAGGTAAAAAAAAAAAAGAAAAAAAAAAAGAAAGATGGGTGGGTTTGATTCCCGTTGCACCCGAACTTCCCCTCTCTCCCCTGCCCCCCCTTTTTTTCGTTAAAGTTTGGGTTGTGGTCTGGATACTAGTCTTTTGGATGGAATGATTTTAAGCAAAGGTCGAGAGGGCAACATGCAATCAGTGCACGTAAACGAACCCGTGGCAAGTTAGTTTTTACGGGCAACGTTCTGTAAAAAAAAAAAAAATCAAGAAATTAAAAAAAAAAAATGCATTCAGAGAGAGAAAACCAGCAAACCAACCAACCAACAAGCAAGCAAGCAAACAAACAAACAAACAAACAAACAAACAAACTAACTAACTAACAGACACTGCCTAAAAGTAGTTGGGGACAGCATGTGCTCTATCCACTGAGCTATCCGGGTCCTAAGTGTGTTGACTTCTTTTAGAAAAAAAAAGAAGATTTTTTTGGATTGGCATATACTTCAATATTTTTCCACAGACAATTCTTTTAGAATTGCGAACAAAACCTAATCAAGGAATGCTAGCGAATGATAATGAAGAGATGACATAGAGCATAGGAATGATAGCGAATGATAATGAGGAGATAACATATAGCATAGGAATGATAGCGAATGATAATGAGAGATAACATAGAGCATAGGAATGATAGCGAATGATAATGAGCAGATAATATATAGCATAGGAATGATAACGAATGATAATGAAGAGATAACATAGAGCATAGGAATGATAGCGAATGATAATGAGCAGATGAATATAGCATGGAATGATAGCGAATGATATGAACAGATACATAGAGCATAGGAATGATAGCGATGATGATGAACAATGACATAGAGCATAGGAATGATAGCGATGATGATGACAGATGAATAGCATAGGAATGATACGAATGATGATGAACAGATACATATAGCATAGGAATGATAGCGAATGATATGAACAGATAACATATAGCATGGGAATGATAGCGAATGATAATGAGCAGATAATATAAGCATAGGAATGATAACGATGATAATGAACAGATAACATAGAGCATAGGAATGATAGCGAATGATAATGAAAGATGACATATAGCATAGGAATGATAACCAATGATAATGAAGAGAGTAAAAAAGCATAGGAATGATAGCGAATGATAATGACAGATAACATACAGCATAGGAATGATAACGGATGAAATCAACAGATGACATAATTATAGCCTAGGAATGATACGAATGATAATGAAGAGATGACATACGGCATAGTTCAATGATCCACGCATCCATCACCAATGAATAGCTGGATAAGCCGTTCTAGTAGTAGGCCTCCGTCAGTCGTGTCGACTATGGAACTCGCACCAGAAGAAAGGTCATTTGTTCAGCGACAACGCCGGCTGTGGCTGGTCAGTCCGATGCGGGAGTGGCAGTCTCTATTGCATCTATGCAGATGGGGCCCTTGTTGAGGTGGCTGGAGTACATGCCTTCCGCTTGGCTCTCTTTTCGTATGCTGCGGTGTGGATCTTTTCTTCACCACACTTCAGCTGTTTGTGGAGAACACTGGCCATTTGCTGCGGCAGCCGCTGCCTCCTCCCAGTTCTCTGTGTTGATGTCCAGGGCTTTCATGTCACGCTTGCAGACGTCTTTGTAGCGCAGTTGGGGCGGCCAATGCTTCTCTTGCCGGAGGCAAGTTCCCATAGAGGAGATCTTTAGGAATGCGTCCATCCTCCATCCTTCGCACGTGACCAAGCCATCTGAGTCTGCGTTGTCTGAGGAGTGTGTACATGGTGGGAAGACCTGCAACCTCGAGGACATGAGTTATGGTAACTTTGTCACTCCAGTGGATGCCGAGGATGCGACGGAGAGAGCGCAGGTGGAAGCTGCTTCAGATTGCGCTCCTGTTTGGAGTATGTTGTCCATGTTTCACTGGCATAAAGGAGAGTGCTGACGATGCAGGCATTGTACACTGCCGTCTTGGTGGAAATTGTCAGCTTTGGGTTCTCCCAGACGCGGGTGGTGAGGCTCCTAATGTCGTAGCAGCCTTGCCGACGCGCTTGTTGATCTCGGCATAAAAGGACTAGGTTGTCACTATGGTGGATCCCAGGTATGTGAACTGTTGTACGACATCGAGCTCGTAGTTA
>CM060346.1:31098388-31100888 GCA_030674155.1 Stramonita haemastoma | reverse complement strand
TCCTCGATATAAAAGAATAAATCAATCAATCAAATCAAATCAAATCAAATCAATCAATCCTTGAAATACAAATATAGATTAAAAAAAATTAAGGAAACAATCCGTACATTGTCTCTCCGTTTCTTGTTCATTCCTTACTCTGTTTTTATTTTATTTATTTTATTTATTTATTCATTTTTATATCGAGGATAACAGAATAAGCAATCGTGTGCTTTTTTTCATCCGGTCCCCGTGTGTATGCAGTTTTGTAAATATTGTCATCTGTTCCCACCGGCACACGATGGCCTACTCTTACGAAAAGCGGAACAGGATTTAACGTGTGCGCAAGATGTTCTGCGTGCGTTCGCACACGGGGCCTCGGTTTACAGTCTCATCCGAAGGACTTTTGGGGAGAGTGGAGTCAGCACTGATGTTAACTCCAGGAAGAAAATTTCCTCGACCGGACTCGAACCCGGGTCTTCAAATTGCCAGCGCAATGTTCTGACCACTAGGCTATCCGCCTCCCCCTGTGATTGAGATAGGAGGACTCAGTGATGTTCAAAATACAAAAAAAAGAAAGAAAAAAGATTCAAAGTAAAGGGGAGTCCCCACAGTGCCCCAGGAGAGTATACAGTTACCCCCCCCCCCCCCCCTGACTTTGGAATGGTTCATTAATTTTTGAAATTTTTTTAAATTTTTTTATTTTATACCACTTTATGTCACAGCAGATTTCTCTGCATGAAATTTGGGCTGCTCTCCCCGGGGAAAGCGCGTCGCCACAAGTGCAGCGCCTACCCATTATTTTTTTTCTCCCTCTAAACACGACACCTGTGTGCATGCTGGTTTAAAAAAAAAAAAAAAATTGTCATCCGCTCCTACCGGCACACACACGATGGCCTGCTCTTCCGAAAGGCAGAACGGGGTTTTAACGTGTGGGCAAGATGTTCTGCGCGTGTTCGCACACGGGGCTCGGTTAAGAGTCTCATCCGAATGACTTTGACATTCAGTTCGATTTTTTCGTCAAACTGGGAAGAAAGGACGGCGAGCTGGGTACGAACCCAGAACCTCACGGTTTACATAATTATTGGCAGGCGAACGTCTTAACCATCCTGCCACCTTCCTTAGTATTATCACTGGATGGGAACAAGCACCAGTAAAAACCTGCAGTAGCAGTAGACAGCCTACTCAGTTTGGTGACCTGAGAGTAGCCAAACACTGACTACACGCATGCTTTCTTTCTGTGGGTCCTTTTTAATGACTGGGAGACTATACAACACATAATAGCAAGCTTGGGAGTGGTTGGCGAACGTCTTAACCATCCTGCCACCGTCGTAAACCGTGAGTTTCTGGGTTCGTACCCAGCCTCGCCCTTTCTTCCCAGTTTGACGAAAAAAATCGAACTGAATGTCAAAGTCATTCGGATGAGACTCGAAACCGAGGCCCCGTGTGCGAATGCACGCAGAACATCTTGCGCACACGTTAAAACCCCGTTCCACCTTTCGGAAGAGTAGGCCATCGTGTGCCGGTAGGAGCGGATGACAAAATTATAACAAACCAGCATGCACACAGGTGTCGTGTTTAGACACCATCCCTGAGGAAAAATCGGGGAGTTGGAGTCCCAGAGCGGCTCGGGGCTGTAGGTATATGGCAACGTTCTGGTGGTTCCTGTGACGGTACTGGAACCATTCGTATCGGTCAATGCCCTTCCAAAGGATCATTCCAGTGCCGTGGAGAGGGGGGGGGGTCTGCTGCATGGGTAACAGCTTGCCCTCCATACATACTTGCCCAGGCTTTGCGCTCTAAAGACTAGAGCGCAACTCCATAGTCTTCCGAGACTGATGAGTGCCTACTACTACTACTGGGAGTGGATGTGGGGCTGAGATTCGAACGAACGGCGTGGGATGGGATACAGAGCACTGTCCTGACTGTGACGGATGAGGAAACAACGTACATAAAATATCTACAGGGAGACGGACAGCCTAGTGGTCAGAAGAACACTGCGCTGGCAATTTGACCACCCGGGTTCGAATCCGGTCGAGGAAATTTTTTTCCCCTGGAGTTAACATCACTCCTAGACTCCACTTTCCCCAAAAGTCCTTCGGATGAGACTTTAAACCGAGGCCCCCGTGTAGCGAACGCACGCAGAACATCTTGCGCACACGTTAAATTTTGTCTGTTCCGCTTTTCGCAAGAGTAGGCCATCGTGTGCCGGTGGGAACAGATGACATTTACAAATCTGCATGCACACGGGGACTGGATGTAAAAAAGCACAAGAGTGCTTCTTCCATTATCCTCGATATAAAAGAATCAATCAATCAATCAAGAAATCAACCAATCAATCAATACAGGCAAATAAGCACAACGTGCCCTTTAAAAAAAAAAAATTTTTGTAGATGTTCTTCTCCTCATTATCTCAACACGATAGACAGCCAGCTACGCACCAAATGTAGACTTGCACAAGTGAAGCAGGTCAGTTGACCACACTTTAGAGGCAGAACTTAACACCCAGAAAACCCCACAC
>CM060346.1:31093388-31095888 GCA_030674155.1 Stramonita haemastoma | reverse complement strand
GTACCTACCGTACGTTTCGTACTGTGTTGCAATGCACTACATCAATTTTTCGATGTGTGTTGCTTTGAGATCCAGATGGTGTTCAGTTTTGACGGTGCTGTTATTGTCTGTGCAATTCTTGCATAATTACTACCTCTGGCTTTGGACCCCTTGTCTGATACGACTTTCCTCAAAGTGCTTGAAGCTTTGAACAGTTTCCAGCTTCTGGTCATTGACCCTGATATCAGTGCTGATGCCCTTGGCGTTATTGGTCATCAGTTTGGTCTTCTCTACACTAATTTCCATGCCGTATGTTTTAGAGGCCTTGTTTAGGTGTTCTGTTAGGCTGGCAAGCTCTTGTTCTGATCCTGCTAGTCCGTCAATGTCATCTGCGAAGCAGAGATTTGTGACTGTTCTGCCACCAATGCTGACTGATCCTTTATGGTGTTCCAGTGCATCAGCCATGATTCTCTTAAGGAAGATGTTGAAAAGAGTGGGTGAAAGTAGACAGCCCTGCCTTACTCCAACTGTTGTTCGAAACCACTCTCCAATGTTGCTCTTGTAGCACACTGCCCTGGTGGCCTTGATGTACAGCTCTTTGTTGACTCTAAGTTTGCATTGATGCTGTACAAATTCATGGTTGCCCACAAAGCTGCATGCCACACCCTGTCGAATGCCTTCTTAAAATCAATAAATACGTAGTAGAGGTCTTGTTGGTGTCAAAGGTACCGCTCACAGAGTATTCTGAGGTTGAATATCTGTTCTGGTGTGCTACACCCTGCTCTGTAACCTGCTTGTTCCTCAGCTAATGATAGTCTCTGCTTGTGGCTTCAGTCTGTTCAATATAATCTTCAACATGACCTTGCTTGGATGGCATATCAGGCTGATTGTGCGGTAATTCTGGCACTGCTGAAGACTGCAAAAATATCTCACTCAACTCCAAGTTCAGACTAATACGCTCCTTTGTCATATCCATATTTCTGTATGCCTGTGAATCTTGGACCTTGACTGCAGATTTAGAGAGAAGAGTACAGGCGGTAGAAATTAGATGCTTCCGGAGACTCCTTGGCATCTCTTACAGAGACCACATAAGCAACAAAGACGCGCATAACAGAATCCAGCAAAACATTGGTACTTACGAAAATCTTCTATCAGTCATAAAGAAGCGTAAACTTAAATGGTACGGGCATGTAACAAGAACAAAAGGACTTGCAAAAACAGTACTGCAAGGCACTGTTCAAGGAGGAAGAAAAAGAGGCAGACCAAGGAAGAGATGGGAGGACAACATCAGCGAATGGACAGGCCTAGAACTCAACAAAACCTGAGAAAGGCAGAACAGAGAGAGGAATGGAGGGAACTGGTTGTCAAGTCTTCAGGGGTGCCCCCACGGTCGCCAGACTAAAGGATTGAGAGATAGAGAGATAGAGAGATAGAGAGATAGAAAGATAGAGAGATAGAGAGATAGATAGATAAATAGATAGATAGATAGATAGATTGATTGATAAATAGATAGATAGATTGATTGATAACTAGATAGATAGATAGATTGATTGATAAATAGATAGATAGATTGATTGATAAATAGATAGATAGATTGATAAATAGGTAGATGGATTGATAACTAGATAGATAGATAGATAGATAGATAGACAGACAGACAGACAGACAGATAGACAGACAGATAGATAGATAGATAAATAGATAGATAGATAGATAGATAGATAGATAGATAGATAGATAGATAGATAGATAGATAGATAGATAGATAGGTAGACTGATTGATAAATAGATAGCTAGATAGATCGATGCATTGACTTTTGCTGTGTTATGTTGTGATATGTTGTGTTGTATGTCAGTATTGTGCATCAGGCTTTTTTTTTTGGTAACGTGCTGTATGTGAGGACTGCTATTATCCTAGTTATTGTGTTACCTTGTGCTTGTCGTACTGTATGTGAGGACTGCTATTTTCCTAGTTCTTGTGTTACCTTGTGCTTGTCGTGCTGTATGTGAGGACTGCTATTATCCTAGTTCTTGTGTTACCTTGTGCTTGTCGTACTGTATGTGAGGACTGCTATTATCCTAGTTCTTGTGTTGCCTTGTGCTTTTCGTGCTGTACAGCCTCATTGCATTGTGTGCATCACATTACATTGACCATACGAGAGAAACATGCTGAGTGGTGGCTACCCTGTATGGTCAGGTATCTAGAAGCAAGCTCACCTGAAAAGTTCCCATCCCCATTGTACTTTCAGAGTGACTTTGAGGTGAGATGATGGTTGTAAGTGAACAGGGGGACCCGACAATGTTCAAGATTGGGAATACTTAAGAAAAAAAAAAGCCACGAAAATTGCCAAGAATGCCAAAAAAAAAAATGCAATGAACGCAAAGAAGAACGTCAAAGATGAAGAAAAAGAAAAAAAAAACAAGAGACAGAAGAAAAACACCAAAAGGAATAAGGAGAAGAATGCAAAGAAGAAGAAGAATGCAAAGAAGAAGAATAAGAAGAATGCAAAGAAGAATGCAA
>CM060346.1:31070888-31080888 GCA_030674155.1 Stramonita haemastoma | reverse complement strand
GAGCGGTGGCACGCAGGACAGGGGGCATGCTCCCTGGGATAGGGGGTGTTAGTTCTCCTCGGAATGTTGCCCTCGCGTTTGTCACCACCGGCACTCCCACCACTACCACCGTGACGACTTCGATGACATCCGTTTCCGTGACTTCGGTCTCCACTTCCAGAGGGAAGGGTGCAGGGGCACAGCCCCTGAGTATGCCTAGTAGGTCTAGACTAGGTGGAGGGTTTGCTCAGCATCCCTCTGAGGTGAGAGGGCCTGCCTCACCTCCGTATGTTGCCTCTACTCCGTCTCAACCTGTGGGAATGGAAGCGTTGCTTCTGTGGTTGAGGGAGCGTAGCGAAGAAGACGAGAAAGAGCGCGTCCGTCGCGAGGAAGAAAAGAAAGAGCGCGTCCGTCGCGAGGAAGAAGAGCGGAAAGAGCGCGTCCGTCGCGAGGAAGAGCGGAAAGAGCGCGTCCGTCGCGAGGAAGAAGAGCGGAAAGAGCGCGTCCGTCGCGAGGAAGAAAAGAGAGAGCGCGTCCGTCGGGAGGAACTGGAGACCCAGGAACGTCTTCGCCGCGAGGAATTGCGCGAGAGGAAAGAGGAGGAAGAGCGGAAAGAGCGCATCCGTCGCGAGGAGGAAGAAAGGAAGGAGTGCGTACGTCGCGAGGAGGAAGAGCGGAAAGAGCGCATCCGTCGCGAGGAACTGGAATCCCAAGAACGTCTTCGTCGCGAAGAATTGCGCGAAAGGAAAGAGGCAGAAGAGAGACAGGAGCTTCTTCGCCGCGAGGAATTGCGCGAGAGGAAAGAGGTAGAAGAGAGACGGGAGCTTCTTCGCCGCGAGGAATTGCGCGAGAGGAAAGAGGAGGAAGAAAGAAAGGAGCGTATCCGTCGGGAAGAGTTTGAGCTTCTTAGGGAGCAGATTGCTCAGAGCTCCCAAGCAAGGTCAGCCAGTCAGACTTCTGATGCTGGCATCAGATTTCCGGCCTTAAAACTCCCACGGCTGCGCGATGGGGATGACATAGATCAATTCATAGATCATTTTGTCTCCGCAGCTGAGGTGGGTGGGCTCAATGATGACCAAAAGAAGGCCTACATGGCAAATTCTTTGACTGGTAAAGCCAGGGAGGCTTTCAATGCCCTCCATTCAGAGGCATCTTTTCAGGAACTTTTAGATGCTCTCAGACGAAAGTTTCATCTCACCCCTGAGGCGTATCGGTGCAAATTCCGCGAGGCTTGCAGGGAGGAGGATGAGTCTTTCTTTGACTTTGGCGAGCGCCTGAGACGTGTTCTCAACCTATGGGTGAAGCTCTCTGGAAAGGATCTGAGAGAGTTGATCCTCACAGAGCAATTCTACTGCGGGATCACTGATCAGTTGGCAATGGAAATCCGGTGCCACAATCCAGACGGCTTTGATGGCATCATGAAAAAGGCCCAAGTTATCTGGGAGGCCAGAGAGTTTAATCCGGGTGGCCTTAATCCACCCAGAACCACCCAATTATCTACAGCTGAGTCTTGGACAGATGAAGGAGAGCCTTCTCGAGCTCCAAGTGTGTCATTGTCCCCAACAAATGAAGTGAGGGCACGTGCCTTGAAGGAACGGGGCTGTTTCAAGTGTGGTAAAATGGGCCACCGTGCCAAACGTTGTCCAGCTACCACTAAGCCCAGGAGAAGGCCGAGTTCTGTCACTAGTGGGGATTCGAACATATCTGCAGCTGGCTCTTCTTGTGATGGGGATAGTGAGCTTCCAGCCGTTATAGCGGGAGTGGCCACAACAAAAGCAGCAGCTAAGAAGGATGGATTCCCATTCAATCCAACCAGAGGGCTGAATCAGGAGGGGGTCGACCTCAAGGTCGACAGGAAGACCCTGATCAATCTTCAGAAAGGGGACCCCTCACTGAAGACTCTGTGGGCCAGGGTACAAGCAGCTGAGGATCAGAAGGCGGGCCCTGGGGTACAATATGTTGTATCCAAGGGAGTCCTTACCCGCATCTTCTGCAAGGGACTCCTCAGACAGAGGCAACTTCTGGTGCCTCAGGGCTTAAGAGAAACGGCACTCAGAGCGATTCATGTCACCCCCACAGCAGGACACCTGGGTGCAAGGCGCACTCTGAAGCGCCTATGGCAGCAGTTTGCCTGGCCAGGTATGACCAGGGATGTCAGGGAGTATTGCCGCTCTTGCGTGGTCTGCCAGAAGACACCCAGGGGGAAAAGCAGCAAGACTTTTTTAAGGTCAGTACCCCCAGCAACTATCCTATGTGAGATGGTGAATGCTGGCTTGATGGGTCCCATCCTATCCTTTGTTGGGAAAGATGCGGCGGGCATCTCTGGATGGCGAACACAATCCACTCCAGTGTTCCCATCGTTTCTGCCCAGTAGGCCGCCAATACCTGGGATGGACCATCAGACTTTGACCTCACTCATTCAGCCTCTGATCCATCAATAGAGTCGACAATGTGGGAGGAGACTTTCTTAATGGGATGTTTGCTGGAGATTACTCCTCGAAATGTGACGCAGGTAGGCATAGTGAGCCATAGGGAGTGTGAGCTCTCCTGCTTACTCACACATAGATTTAGGGGGTTGCTATAGTGAAGCATAGGGAACTGGACCCTCCCCGTTACCAGTAAGAGACGTTAAACCCAATATGACCATTCCCCTCAACTTGAGACACTCCCTTTAGGAGGGCTTTGCCGCACCCTCCGACCTTTGACCTCACAAAAGGGTACTAGTCCACCCTGGGGTCAGTTCTATTGCAGGCGGGCCCATGGGAGAGCCGGTAGCTTCCCTTGGTAGGCCTGTTTCTTTTCCCAGTTCCCTACCTCCCCGGAAGCTCCACGCCAGGTGGCGTCATCCATTAAGAGGGCTGAAAATCCGGGAAAGGTATGGGAGGGATTGGCTGTCATGGCTTTGCCTACACAACTGGCATAGACCCTCAGGTGGGTGAGATGCCGGTGCTGGGCCTGGTAGTGACGGTCACTCCTATGGGAAGCGGCGGAGGATCGACCTGGGGTGAGGTTCTGGCGACCCTCACTTTTGGTGGGGGATTTGTCACGAATCGACCCAGGTTCGAATCCTCACACCCCTTCACCACCCCACTTACACCTCTCCTGACCGCCAGGGTGAAGGACTAGCGCCCTGGACACGGAGGGAGAGGTGTGGTTTTAAGGGGACTGACGGGAGGTCCTTTACCTCCACACCATTTTTTTTCCCACCCTCCCCACTTTAGTTTTTTATTGTTATCCATAACCCTGAGCGCAGGCTAGCGTGCGCATGGGATTTTTAAATGTAATATGTCCATGTGTAGCATGCGTAAAACTCCCTGAGTGGCCGCGTACGAGGTGCCCGTGCGTGGCGGGGTTTTCCGCCGAAACCGGGGTGAGAGCTCACCTGAGTTCAGGTGATAGAAGGCATATATTGCCTGTCGTGATGCCACCCCGGCGACACCTTGTGCTCGGTAGCCAAGGTGCAGCGACAGAGCTCCTTGCCGACGCAGGAGTGGTGGTGCCGCGATCGGCACAAGACTGTTATCCACACGAGCTGTTTGAGGTATGTAGTGTGTGGCAGAAATCGAATTTATTTTCTTTGGTTTAGACACTCGGAAGTGTCCAACATTTTTTCGGATGCATGCAACTTATTTGTTTAAATTATTTACTCATTTCCGCCGACTGGAGTGAGTGGGTGTTGCACCGGGGTTTCGAACCCACGACTTCACCACTTTATGTTTTGGTTCCAATATTACTTCTCTTGAACTCTGCCTTGGTGGGGGAAGAGAGAGAAGGTAGGTTTTTTCCGAACATGCAGATTCCTTTTGTTTCCAAGACTTTATTTTCAGCGCTTCATTCTTTTGTTTCTTTTTATGATTCTGGGGTTTTCGGGCGGTCGCGGTGGATTGAAACTGGAGGGGACCGCAGGTTCACCGGCGTCGTCTGATTGAAGCACTATCCCCAGTAATCCGTCCTGTTCCTCTGACTGTAGGGATATATATGTTGCATTCAGAGGTTATGTCGTGTTTATTTGTATGTCTGGTTGACAGCTTATTTGAAGCGATTGATGGTCGTAACCTCATGGAGGAGTTACTATGGAAATTGTTATTATGGAAATTGTTGTGGATTGTTAAGGTGGGGGAAGGCAAGGGATGGAGGGGGGTTGACACTCATTATGTGACCAAATATTAATTCCTGGGCACAGCTTGTTGTTGTTTGTGTGTGGGCAGGCGGCAGCAGGGGCCGTTTGTGTTTTGGGCAGACGGGACTGAATGTCGGGTGGGACAGACCTCGGGTCTGGACAGCGTGTCGGGCAGAACACCGCACCCGGCGTTCCAGCGGACCTCTCCGGGCCATCGTAGCAGAGAGGATGACGAGTGGAGCGGGCACTTTCCACAGCATGCTGGGAGCCTGAGCTGGACACTGGCGTCCAACGCGTCCAGCGCCTCAGTGTCAGCACTGTGACATTTTCCAAAGTTGAGTGTCCCCCCACGTTTCCCGTCCTGATGCCTTTCCCCCGCATTGTGAACAGTCTGTGAGAATGTGTGTGTGAGAGAGTATTATTTTCATTTATTTCTTTTTCTTGTTCATATATTTGTGTAGGGGGTTAGGGGTGTTAGGAAGGGCGGAGGGGGGAAAAGGGGCATGTTAGCTTAGAATTGTTTAAATGTGTATGAAAGTGAAATAAAGCGTCTTGTTTGTAAATGTTTATTTTTGCCTTTTGAGTTGTGCTTTGAGAGATTGCTGTGACCGCCACCCCTTTTCCGGACGAATTTTAACGAGCTAGTTGCAGCAGAAAATCTAACCTCGTCCTTTTTGGGCGCTGGGGATTTTGTGTTGTGACAACCAGAAACCGTGCAAAACAAAAGCAGGCAAAAAAATGACAGCAACCTTCTTGTCATAGCTTGGGCGAAACAACAATTCTGGTCTTCTTTGTGTTCTAGTAAAATATCAAACCATAAAGACATTAACAAAGTTTGGTAAAAAAAAAAAAAAATCACGAAATGAGAAAAGGTGTGACTTTACCCAACTTGTCCAGTTTAACTAAAAAAAAAAAAAATTGAAGTCCTATCCAATGCAGAAAAGGCGGAGGCTTTTGCATGTATGTTTTCAGAGTCCATGCGTATTGAAGGTCTCTCACCTTAAAAGCAGTCAATACAGAAAAGCTGAAGAGAACAAAAAAAAGAAAATGAATACCGAAGTCCTATTAATAGTTAATACATTGAACGCCCCAATGATAATCAATGAAATAAAAGGTGCATTATTTTCACTTTCTAATAAGAAAACATCTGTTGGATTAGACGCCATAATTATATAATGGCATGCTTAACCATTTACCCCAAAACTTCATTCTTATAAAGCATAAACTTTTTTGTCAAAAGTGTTGGACTGAAGGTGTCATGCCAATAAACTGGAGGCAGTCTATCATTGTTCCCATGCATAAACAAGGAAAGCCTAAAACTGATAAAACTAGTTACAAGCCCACAGCACTGACTTTTAACACTAGTAAGCTTATGAGAGAATCATCCTAAAGAGAATTATGTATTATTGTCAGCAAAATAAGTTTGTTCCTGTTAATCAAGCAGACTTTCAAAAAGGTAGATCTGCCATTGGTGATTAAAGTAAACTAACAGCACATGTCGAGCAACAGTTTGCAAGAAGAAAAAAAATGTGCTTGCAACATTCTGTGACATAAGAAAAGCTTATGATCAAGCTTGGCAGACTAATTTACTGCGTAAATTGAAGACTATCGGCTTTTCTGGGCATTTCTATCATTATGTCAAAAAGCTATTTTTATGTAACAGAAGAATGCAAGTGAGAGTAGGGAATGCATATTCGAACTTTAGGTCTTTGCATATAGGTTTACTACAGGGTTCTGTTATAGCCCCCTTTCTTTTTAATGATTTGTAACGATTTTTCCAAAAAAGGCTCAGCATATTTCGTGTTTAACGCATGATCTACCCACAAAACTGTCTAAAGATGTAGTTCTAGTACAGTATACTGACGATGTATGTATATGAAAGAATGTCACTATGAAGTACACTAGAACAAAGAGGATGATAAATTATACCAGAAAAGTTTATCAAAAAGAGCTAAACAATTTACATTATTATATTTTTGAAAATGGTCTGACATTACCTACAGGAAAAAACGCACATCAATACTTTTTAATAATGGCAATGATCCAGATACACTGTCGCAGTTTTATGATTAGATGGAGCCTATTCAGTACAAAAATGTGGTCAAATCTTTAGGTATTCAGCTTACATCAAAATTAACTTGGAATGCTCATATTGGATACATTTTAATAAAAGCAAGAAAACGTATTAATTTTCTTAAAATAGTTAGCAGACAGCCCTGGGAACAAGATATCTTCACTCTTAAAATTAATTTTATCTACAACACTTGTATGTTCCAAATTGTCATAATATGGCCCAGACGTTTTTTTTTCAGTGATCCTAGTAACTTACTTAAAACACTTCAAAGGGTAGATTGTAAAGCATACAAACTTGCACTTTGGTGTTCCATTCCATGCATCCATCCTAAGAACTTAAAAGGAAATGGGGAAACTTCCCTTAGCTGAATGCTGACAACTTTCATGTGCCAAATATGCATTACGAGCACAAATAACGGCTTCTAGACATTATTTCGTGTTTAACGCCTATTGGAACATATGTATCTGACCTCTTTCAAAAATCCGAACTACATCAGTATGATTTAGAAACACAAAAAGAAGCTTTGATATGTCCCTCATGGGGGATAAAGCATATTTTGATATAGAATATACTAATGAAAAAAGAATGAAAATCAAAAACATCGTGGCTGTAGATGTCCATTCACATGTTGAAAATAAGCATGTTGACTATTTAAAAGTATATAATCAGTTTTTTAAAAATCATGAAACTGGATCAGCTTTTGTCGTACCAACTCTAAAAACAGAGAAATCGTACTATGTGGTAAACACCATTCAATATAATATACAGCTGAACTTACAGCTATTCTTATGGCTCTTAACTATATCCTTGATTTCCTTTATCACATCTTACTTTGTGTAGACTCTACATCAGTATAGAATGCTATAAAATCCCCAAATTTGAAGAAGGTATCCAGAATTATTTTTGAAATTAAATACGTCAGACATGTCCTAAGCTTAAGAGTTATTCCTGTTACCTTTTGTTGGGTACCTTCTCATGCTGGATTTTTTTTCCCAATGAGTGGGCTGATAGAGCTGCAAAACAGGGGAAAGACATAATATGGAATCCAAAAAATGCATGTTCCCTTTTCTATACAGGAGGGATGCCCTTTATTAGAACAAGCCTCGTGGGGAAAGTTTAAAGAATCTGGTCATCTCAAGGAAGGATCTTTAAAGAGTTGTCCGACTATTGTCCATATTTCTCGTTATATGGGGCAGGATAGCTAAGTGTTCAGCGCACTCACTTTCCCCAAGTCAAGCAGCGTCGAGCGTGGTTACCAGTTGGATGGGTGACGGTTTGCGCACCTTGGCTTTGGTACAATCCCCCAGTTTACCCAGCTGTAAATGGGTACCTGCCCTCTTTAGGGTCAGGGAAGGTAAAGCAGCGAAGGAGAGGAGATGGGCGCCCCCCTCATTATGTATCTATGTATTTCATTCTCTCTGTTTCTGTCTCTCTCTTTCTCTTTAAATACACACACACACGCGCGCGCGCGCACACACACACCGCGCGCGCAGCACACACACACACACACATATATATATATACATATATATATATATATTATATATATATATATATACAATATATATATATATATAGTATATATATATATATATATACATATATATATATGTATATATTATATATATACATATATATATATATATATATATATATATATATATATATAATATGTAATGTACGTACATATTGCACATATCTATTAAAAAAAAAAAGATTATACACGCATACGTATAGTTATACATATATAGGTATACATACTATATGTATCTCTATCCTTACTATGACTTAATTTCTTAATTTTGACCGCTTTATGGGTAGTAATCAAATTGTCAATAATGAATAGATAAAAGACACAAGAGAAAGACAACGTGTTCTTCATTTCGAGAATAATAGATAAAACCTTCATGATATATTTTTTCCTTTTTTTTTCTTTCTTTCTGTTCTTTTCTTTTCTTTTTATTATTATTATTATTTTTTTATTTATTTATTTATTTTTTTTATTTATTTATTTATTTATTTTTTTTTTTTTTTTTTACAAAACACCAAAATCCTTGCAGCGAGACTGACAAGACAGGCAGACAGACAGACAGATTGAAACACTGGACGGATAGACCCAGACAGACAGACAGACAGACAGACAAAACAGACTAGACCGACAGACCACCAGAGAGGATAGACAAGAGAGAGACGGATTCACTGAATGGGAACAGACGTTTAAATTGAATACAAAGAGGCGGGTAGGTCTGTCTACCCAGTGCCTGTCACACTGAGTGCACTTTGCTGTAGTTAACTGGGATCTGTAAATTTAGGGGCTTCAGTCTAACAACAACAAAAATTGTTTCAGGAAAGTTTGGGATGAAGAAGAAGAAGAAGCGATTTTGTGTCCCCACCCCCACCCCTACCCCCACCCTCAGACACACCACGCTTTTTTTTGTCCTCTTCATTCCGTTCTGTTACTTCACTCCTCTTGTCTTTTTTTGTTTAGGTCCGACTGAGGAAAATACAGGCATGTGCGCACGCATACATGTATGTGTATATTCACGTGCCTGCATAGTGCGTAGGCTACTCGTGCGCACGCATGTATGCCATTAGCCATGCATGTACACACACACGTCCTGTCCCCCGCGCACATACTTATCAGACACATACATACAGACAGACGGACAGAAAAACAGACAGACACAGACAGACAGACAGACAGAGACTCTCTCTCTCTCTCTCTCTCTCTCTCTCTCTCTCTCTCTCTCTCTGCATCTGTCTTGACATTAAGATATGAGTCAGTTGGAGATTAAGTGTTTGTTGAATATATATTTATCTCTTTCAAAAAATAATTGTCAATGTACCCAGTGGGGATTATGCATTTCTTGAACACATATATTTCTTCTTTTTTTTTTTAAATCATAGGTTGAACTGTTGTTGGTAGTGATTGTGGTGTGTGGGGTAGGGGGTTGCTATTAACTTTGAAAAAAAAAAAATTCCCTAATCAGGGCAAGGGCGGATGAAAAAATTATGTGCATACTTACTCTGTAGTCCTTAAAAATAAAGTTATTCACTCATTCTTTCCTTATTCATTCATTCACTCTCCAGGAAAAAATCATACTCTAGAATGTCGATGTCTCGGCATGATTTCTTTGAATTTGAAACAAAATATTTTCTGAAATCGAACAAAATAATGATCTTGGGATATGTACCGTAAGAATGATATTTTAGAGATGTAAACGATGCCATATATTCAAAACTAGACACGAAAGAATTCTTCGTCGAGTAAGTTATTTTGTGGGTTTCTTTAATTAACTCCCTGAAACGGCCTCCTTTATGAATTTTAGTAAGAACAAAGAAGGCAACAGTGTTCTTGCTAAGGGAAGCAATTCAAAGCATGGGGCGACAATCCTTTATGAATTTTAGTAGTTTTAAAGAAGGCAACGGTGTTTTTCATGGTCAGGGGAGGGAATTCTAGGCATCGCGCATTAGCGAAACATGGACCGATGGAGGTATAGGCAAAATGAAATAAACGAAAGATAAATTGTATTTTTAATATTTTTTCCTAACATGCTTTTGAAAAAATAGTCGATTATATATGTTGTCTGTTCGGCATAATAGATTATTGCTCCCCTCATCCCGATAGAAATGAAAAGGGAGTGAAAGAGGCTTTGTAAGTACATATCTCGCACACCCTGCATGTAAATCTCTCCGAGACACAGCAGGCTATTTAAATGAGCGTTAAGCTATGTGTTGTCTTCAGGCTGTTGACAATTTAATTTAATTTTTCTCAGGAAATATGTGCGTTTCTTTTCTTTCTTTCTTTCTTTAACAGAAGGCCTTAA
>CM060346.1:31055888-31058388 GCA_030674155.1 Stramonita haemastoma | reverse complement strand
AGAACATCTTGCGCACGTGTTAAATCCTGTTCCGCTTTTCGTAAGAGTAGGCCATTGTGTGCCAGTGGGAACAGATGACAAAATTTACAAAACTGCATACATGCGGGGACTAGATGTAAAAAAAAAGCATATGAGTGCTTATTCCATTATCCTCGATATAAAAGAATAAAAGAATTAAAAAAAAAAAAAAAAGATAAATAAATGAATGAATAAATAAATAAATAAATAAATAAATAAATAAGTAAATAATAAAATCAAATTAACTCTCCACCTTATGAACAGAACCCCCCTTTTCATTAACCATCTACCTTATAAACAGAACCCCCCCTTTTATTAACCCTTCACCTTATTATTTGATAGCATCTGCTCCGACCTTGTTCTGCAGGTGAGCCTTTGTATGGCCCGAGCTTTTGTGCAGACAGTAATGGGACTCCTAAATACTTACCGCTAATGATGTGCGGATAGTCACAGGAACCATGCAGCATTTACTAGCATTACACCGGCTATGCACAAAGCAAGTGCTAAAACTGTGCAAATACTGTGACTATACACACGAGTCTTTTCAACTGTTTATGAGATGGAGGGGGGCGGAACTGCTCAGTGGCTAGTGTTCCAGACTGATGAGCTGAAGGACTCGGGTTCAAACCCACGCTGGCTCATTCACCTACAAAGGAACTTCCCTTGAATTTAGACCTCACTCTTGTGAAACTTTCTCTTGTGAATATCAAATATTCCTTTGAATGCGATTGACACTTTTAAATTCTGAAATGTGTCTTGCTGTAAGGTACCACAGCAGGTGGAGTTTCAATCACCGCCGGGACCTCTGATGAGGGCTCATCCAGGAGCCGAAACTCGAGTCAGGTCAGGCCAAAGGCATGATTCTTACTCAGAAATGTCTACAATGCTTCCACTGAAAGACATTATTCCCTAGAATTTATTTTCATTTCATTTGTTTTTTGTTTTTTAATCTTTGATAAGTCATTTTCAAAATGATTCAGAAGTTGGTACCTGCACTTGTCTTTCCTCATTACTTTTTCCTTAATAACTCTTGTGAAACTTGTGGGTTTTTTTCCCCGGATGAGACAAGAAACAGTGTTTCTAGGTGTGAACGCACATAATACCGCACTCCCCCTCCCCCAACCACACATACACACGTTAAAAATCTGAATCATTTTTTCATGGAAGTGTAGAATAATAATAATGGCCCGTGGTATGGATGGGCTGGTTTTCTTAGCGTTCCTCAGCTTTAACACCACAGGGGTCACACAGAAGGCACAGTCTGTCGGACTCATCCTACGTGGGAATGAATCCTAGCTGTTAGACTGTTGGTACACAGTGGACATTAGTGTGCAGGACTGTTTTCCAGTAGTAGTATAGTAGTAGTAGTAGTAGTAGTAGTAGTAGTAGTAGTAGTAGTAGTAGTAGTAGTAGTAGTAGTAGTAGTAGTAGTAGTAGCAGCAGCAGCAGCAGCAGCAGCAGCAGCAGTAGTAGTAGTAGTAGTAGTAGTAGTAGTAGTAGTAGTAGTAATAGTAGTAGTAGTAGTAGTAGTAGTAGTAGTAGTAGTAGTAGTAGTAGCAGCAGCAGCAGCAGTAGCAGTAGTAGTAGTAGTAGTAGTAGTAGTAGTAGTAGTAGTAGTAGTAGTAGTAGTAGTAGTAGTAGTAGTAGTAGTAGGCACCCATCAGTCTCGGAAGACTATGGAGTTGCGCTCTAGTCTTTAGAGCACAAAGCCTGAGTAAGTAAGTATGGAGGGCAAGCTGTTACCCATGCAGCAGACCCCCCCCACCCCCCCCCTCTCTCCACGCCACTGGAATGGTCCATTGGAAAGGCAATGACCGATACAAATGGTTCCAGTTCCGTCGCAGGAGCCGCCAGAACGTTGCCATATACAGCCCCGAGCCGCCCTGGGGACTCTAACTCCCCGATTTTTTCCTCAGGGTGGTGTCTAAACACGACACCTGTGTGCATGCTGGGTTTTTTTTGTGTGTGTGTTTTTTTTTTTTATAGTTTTGTCATCTGCTCCTACCGGCGCACGATGGCCTGCTCTTCCAAAAGGTGGAAGGGGGTTTTAGCGTGTGCCAAGATGTTCTGCGTGCGTTCGCAGAGGGAGAGGAGTGTTGTGGAGTGGGGGGGTGGGGTAGAGTGGATTGGAGTGGATTGGATTGGAGTTGTGTGGCGTGGAGTGGGTAGGGGTGGGGTGGAGTGGAGTGGAGTGGACTGGGGTGGGTGGGGTGGGGTGGGGTGGGGTGGAGTGGAGTGGAGTGGAGTGGCGTGGAGTGGAGTGGAGTGGAGTGGGGGTGGGGTGGGGTGGAGTGGAGTGGGGTGGGGTGGGGTGGAGTGGAGTGGGGTGGGGTGGGGTGGGGTGGGGTGGGGTGGAGTGGAGTGGAGTGGAGTGGCGTGGAGTGGCGTGGAGTGGAGTGGGGTGGGGTGGGGTGGGGTGGGGTGGAGTGGAGTGGAGTGGGGTGGAGTGGAGTGGAGTGGGGTGGGGTGGAGTGGGGTGGGG
>CM060346.1:31043020-31045520 GCA_030674155.1 Stramonita haemastoma | reverse complement strand
CAGACATGCTTTTCGTGTTTAAAATACTTTTTTCAGAAATTTAGGGGAAAAAAATGAAGACAAGACACAGCATTCATATCTTTCATAGACAATAGTGAGGATTTCAACAGTGTCAAGCATCATCATCTGTTCATCGCATTGTCAAAAATGGCGTCTCCAAAGCGTCTGATCTCAGTCATTGTAAATGTTTTGCTCGGATCAGAAGGCAGCTATCAGAAAGAGTGGTGCTACTGCAACTTCTTTGATCTAAAATTAAATCTTCTCTTCCAGAGAAGGTGAGTACCACATAACAACCGTAAAACAAATAATGCGCACTTCTAAATTTTGCAGACAAGTGTTTAGCCAACCCCTGTGAGAACGGAGGCACCTGTACATCGTCTGAGGAGGGAAAGGTGTTTACCTGTGCATGTCCTCCTTTGTATTATGGCACCAAGTGCGACAGAGCAGGTAAGCTGTCACTATGTTGTCATTGTTGAGGTTGTCATGGCATGGTCCACTGTCAATGCGTTTATCTGTCTGTCTGTTCATGTGTCTGTCGGTTTGTCTGTCTGCCTGTCTGTATGTTTATGTCTCTGTATGGCTCTCTGCCAACCTCTAGTTTTGCCGTCTTATCTTGGTATGCTTACTTGCATGTTAGTTGGCTTGTTATTTCATTTTCCTGTCAAATACGTGTGGATACTGTTCGATTGTGTTTCAGAGATTGTGCGATACTTCATGATGTGTTGCAATAAATAACAGTGCATGGCTTGGACAGAACATAGCGAAGCACTGGACTATACAAAATAACTCCACAAAATTCAGCATCATTTCTCCTTTCTCTTCATTGGCCAGACCTCTGAGGCTCATGAAAAATCCCCTTGATTATGACTTAGGCTGTCAGATAAGGAAGCAATTTCTAATCTCAGGTTAAACAGAGTTGAAGGCGGTTGCCAAGCAAATGGGTGATGGGCTTTAGCTCCAGTACACTCCCCCAGTTCACCAGAGTTGTAAATGGGTACCTGCCCTCTTGAGGGTCAGGGAAGGTACAGCAGCGAAGGAGAGAGGAGATGGGCGCCGCCCTCAACATGCTGGTCCCTAGAGAAGCTGAGGTCTCTGACACCTTGCTTAGCCTACCACTTACGACTTCTTTGGATATGGGACACCTTTGCTGTGATCTGACTACTGGGTGTGACAGCAGGCGTGTGTTTGGTGTGGTGTGCAGACATCTGTCTGACAGGCTCGGACCTGTGTCAGAACGGGGGCACGTGCAAATCGGCCAATGAGGGCAAAGTGGTGGACTGTATCTGTCCCCCCGACTACTATGGCACTAAGTGTGAGAGGCCAGGTGAGTTCTTGTCGTTATGATTGTGATTGTTGTTGTTGTTGTTGTGGTTGTGGTTGCCATTGTGGTTGTTGTTTGAATGAACACTAAAGTAGACAGGGAGCTATCTGATCATCAGGCCAGGATATAGGCCTGGAAGAGGAACCGCAGACATGCTTTTCGTGTTTAAAATACTTTTGTCATAATTTTTTTTTAAAATGAAGACAAGACGCAGCATACATATCTTTCATAGACAATAGTGAGGATTTCAACAGTGTCAAGCATCATCATCTGTTCATCGCATTGTCAAAAATGGCGTCTCCAAAGCGTCTGATCTCAGTCATTGTAAATGTTTTGCTCGGATCAGAAGGCAGCTATCAGAAAGAGTGGTGCTACTGCAACTTCTTTGATCTAAAATTAAATCTTCTCTTCCAGAGAAGGTGAGTACCACATAACAACCGTAAAACAAATAATGCGCTCTTCTAAATTTTGCAGACAAGTGTTTAGCCAACCCCTGTGAGAACGGAGGCACCTGTACATCGTCTGACGAGGGAAAGGTGTTTACCTGTGCATGTCCTCCTTTGTATTATGGCACCAAGTGCGACAGAGCAGGTAAGCTGTCACTATGTTGTCATTGTTGAGTTTGTCATGGCATGGTCCACTGTCAATGCGTTTATCTGTCTGTCTGTTCATGCGTCTGTCGGTTTGTCTGTCTGCCTGTCTGTATGTTTATGTCTCTGTATGGCTTTCTGCCAACCTCTAGTTTTGCCGTCTTATCTTGGTATGCTTATTTGCATGTTAGTTGGCTTGTTATTTCATTTTCCTGTCAAATAGGTGTGGATACTGTTTGATTGTGTTTCAGAGATTGTGCGATACTTCATGATGTGTTGCAATAAATAACAGTGCATGGCTTGGACAGAACATAGCGAAGCACTGGACTATACAAAATAACTCCACAAAATTCAGCATCATTTCTCCTTTCTCTTCATTGGCCAGACCTCTGAGGCTCATGAAAAATCCCCTTGATTATGACTTAGGCTGTCAGATAAGGAAGCAATTTCTAATCTCAGGTTAAACAGAGTTGAAGGCGGTTGCCAAGCAAATGGGTGATGGGCTTTAGCTTCAGTACACTCCCCCAATTCACCATAGCTGTAAATGGGTACCTGCCCTCTTGAGGGTCAGGGAAGGTGAAGCAGCGAG
>CM060346.1:31035520-31038020 GCA_030674155.1 Stramonita haemastoma | reverse complement strand
GCCCCCCACCCCCCATCAAATCAAATACAATATATACCATTTCAAAGCGAAGATTTTCCCCTCCTGTTTCATCTTACAGCTGCCCCTGCTCTCAACAGCCGAAATATCCACCACCCTGCCAAAGTGTATAACCTGTGTGTGTGTGTGTGTGTGTGTGTGTGTGTGTGTGTGTGTGTGTGTGTGTGTGTGTGTGTGTGTGTGTGTGTGTGTGTGTACATTTGACTTTGTTAAATATCTAAATTGTTATTGGTTACATGCGTAAGAATTTGGTTGAATACAAGCGCTTTGATTTGTTTATTGCAAGATATGGCGCTACATAAATTCCGTTTATTGTTATTGTTGTTGTTGTTGTTGTTGTTGTTGTTGTTGTTGTTGTTGTTGTTGTTGTTGTTGTTGTTATTATTATTATTATTATTATTATTATTATTATTATTATTATTATTATTACCATTTTTATTACCATTATTATTATTATTATTATTATTATTATTATATTATTATTATTATTATTATTATTATTATCATTGTTGTTGTTGTTGTTGTTGTTGTTACTATTCATCGTCGTCATCATCATCATCATCATCATCATCATCATCATCATCATCATCATCATCATCATCATCATCATCATCATCATGCCCATTATTATTATTTAATTTTTTTTGCAGATAAATGCTTATCCAACCCCTGTGAGAACGGAGGCACCTGTACATCGTCTGACGAGGGGAAAGCTTTCACCTGTGCATGTCCTCCTCTGTACTATGGCAGCAAGTGCGAGAAAGCAGGTATGTCTCCACCATGGTGAACACCGTTTTTTTTTATTTATATATATATATATATATATATATTTTTTTTTTTATCACTTTATGTCACAGAAACAGATTTCTCTGCGTAGAAATTCGGCTGCTCTCTCTCCCCGGGGAGATGAGAAAACGCGTCGCCACAAGTGCAGCGCCTACCCATTATTTTTTTTCTCTCCCCCCCCCTCCCCCCCCCCCCCCCCCCTGTCAGGGATGGTGTCTAAACACGACACCACTATGCATGCTGGGTTTAAAAAAAAAAAAAATTGTCATCCGCTCCTACCAGCACACGATGGCCTGCCTGCTCTTCCGAAAGGCAGAACGGGGTTTTAACGTGTGTGCAAGATGTAGGTAGTGCAAGGTGGTAGTGGAGTTGGTACTGATATTAACTCTATGGAATAAAAAAAAAAAAAAAAAAGGTTCTTGAACGGGGGTCTCGGCGATAGTTCAAGCCTAGGTTCGAACCTGGGCCGTCAGGTCCTGAGTGCAACATACAACGCTCTAACCACCAGGCTATTTCAAGACCCGGGTTCGAGTCCGGTCGAGGAAATTTTCTTCCTGGAGTTAACATCAGTGCTGACTCCAACTCTCCCCACAAGTCCTTCGGATGAGACTTTAAACCGACGCCCCGTGTGCGAACGCACGTAGAACATCTTTGCGCACACGTTAAATCCTGTTCCGCTTTTCGTAAGAGTAGGCCATCGTGTGCCGGTGGGAACAGATGACATTTACAAAACTGCATACACACGGGGACTGGATGTAAAAAAGCACAAGAGTGCTTATCCCATTATCCTCGATATAAAAGAATAAATCAAATCAAATCTCTCTCTCTCTCTCTCTCTCTCTCTCTCTCTCTCTCTCTCTCTCTCTCTCTCTCTCTCTCTCTCTCTCTCTCTCTCTCTCTCTCTCTCTCTCTCTCTCTCTCTTGGTTGCTCTTTATCTATTAACGCTTCTCTTTTTCTTTTAGAATCAAAATCATTTTATTGTGGCTTCTGATTTTCGTCTTCTGAAAGTGTGCATTTTTATTATCTTATTATGTATAATGTCCTTATTCCTTTATGTTGTTTTGGTACTGCATATAGTTTTACTGTTTAGTATCTTTTTATCTTGATGTTTTCCCTGAAAAGGGCGGGGACTGGATGTAAAAAAGCACATGAGTGCTTATCTCTTATCCTCGAATAAAAGAATTTTGCCTTGCCTTGCCTTGCCTTGCCTTGCCTTGCCTTGCCTCTCTCTCTCTCTCTCTCTCTCTCTCTCATCTCTCTCTCTCTCTCTCTCTCTCTCTCTCTCTCTCTCTCTCTCTCTCTCTCTCTCTCTCCTCTCTCTCTCTCTCTCTCTCTCTCTCTCTCAGCAGAAAGAAAAAATTGGATAGACAAGTTTGACGAAATGATGAATGTAGTTCTATTAGAATCCAGGGAAGTAATACTACTAGGTGATTTTAATATTGATTTAACAAAAGTAAATAATATATGGACGCAAATTACTAATTCATTCAACCTTCACCAACTAGTTAGTTTACCCACGAGAGTCACACCAAATTCAAGCACAATAATTGATCACATCTACGTATCAAATCCCAAAAACATCATAGAAACATGTGTCCCTGTCTATAACTGCAGCGATCACTACCCAGTCTGTACTACATGGTCAAAAAAAGGAGCAAAAATTCCCAAACCTGGACATAAAACCATAACATATCG
>CM060346.1:31025520-31030520 GCA_030674155.1 Stramonita haemastoma | reverse complement strand
AAGTGATGAGGGACTGGGTGGGTGTTATTTCTTGATGGTTGATTTTTTTTGGTTTCAGACAGGTGTATCTCTGGCCCCAACCCTTGTCTGAACGGGGGCACGTGTAAAACAGTGGAGGAAGGGAAGGTTCTGGCCTGTATCTGCCCAGCTATGTACTTACGGGAGCAAGTGTGAAAGGGCAGGTACGATTGGTTTGCTGGGTTTTTGTGCGGGTTTTATTTTTTTTGGGGGTGGTGGTGGCTTTTGGGGGCTTTTTTTGTTTGGTTTGGGGGAGGGGGGGGCTGGAGGGGGGGGGGGGGGGTGTTTAACTTGTGTGGTTGCTTTTTTTTTTTTTTTTTTTTTTTTTAGAGTAGCCTATTTTCAGCTTTATTCTTCATGTTGTTTTGTTTCGTAATTGTGGTATATCTACTTTAATGAAATAGTTGTCAAAGTAGCAAAAAATGTGGAGCAAAGCACACTGATGGGTCCTGCAGTATTTATGTCCCCTTATCCGTTCATGAGGGCTATAACATGTTACAAAAACGCAGGTTGGAAACATTTGAAAAAGAAACAAAGTATTGGTTCTCACCAGAATGATGATGTAACCCATTTATTATCTTTTGATACGATCAAATGCCGTAACTCTCATGAATATAGAAATGTTGTACGTCTTATTTATAGGTTCAAGCTCAATGCTTTTAGATTTGAATTTTTTTTTAAAAGCAACATGTATTGTGGCGAAAATATTACCATAGCTCACATTCTTTTAGAATGCAGAGATTTGATCAACTTTTTACCTGTTTTCACATACGTTTGCTTAGAGCAAATTCTAAAAGAGGATAATGGAATAAGCACTCTTGTGCTTTTTTACATCCAGTCCCCGTGTGTATGTAGTTTTGTAAAGCTTGTCATCTGTTTTCACCGGCACACTATGGCCTACTCTTACGAAAAGTGCAACAGGATTTAACATGTGCGCAAGATGTTCTGCGTGCGTTAGCACACGGGGCCTGGGTTTACAGTCTCATCCGAAAGACTTGTGGGGAGAGTGGAGTCAGCACTGATGCTAACTCCAGGGGGGAAAAAATCCCTTGAAACGGGAATCGAACCCAGGTCGTCAAATTGCGAGCTCAATGTTCTGACCACTAGGCTATCACGTCCCCCCCCCCCCCCCCCCTGAAGAATCTGGGACCCCTTCTTCTAACCACAGTCATATCCCAGAACATAGGAACACATGAAAATAGGTTCTTGAGGATATTCTTTACACAGACACACCCGCAAACTGAGTTAAAGTTAAAGTCTGTCCCGACCCTAAGGCTCATCAGGCCGGTGCTTATCCCGGTTTCTGTGGCGTTAAGCGACTGAGAGTCACAGACTCCCCCCCTGGATAGGACGCCAGTCTATCGCAGGGTTAACCCCCAACACAAGGTTGGTACCCCTTTTACACCTGGGGGGGGGGGGGGTGAGAAAATAGCCGTAAAGTGCCTTTTCCAAGGGCACAACGCCATAGCCGAAAGCTGGGATCGAACCCGCAACCTTTAGATTACGAGTCCAACGCCCTAACCACTAGACTACAGCGGTGGCTCCCGCAAACTGAAGATCATGACATTTTTTTTTCTTTTTTGTCTGGACGAAACAAAAAAAATGTCACATCCCTTCTGAGTCATGAAGCAGGGAACATCATTTCCGAGGAGTTCTCTTTTCCTTCCTTACCTGCGCTGGAGCTCTGAGGTTCACTAACATTTTTAGCATAATTATGCGACCACCCCCCCCCCCTCCCCCTACCCCGCCTTCGTTAAGGTAGCTGTATTCCGACTACGGGAATGCCATTGGGGAATTGTGAATTCCCCAGCTTAACACCCTGGGCACCCTGTGGTGCTGATAAAATACCAAGGTTCTTACATTCCGGTGTCGGCCGATGTTAAACCCCGTTCCGCCTTTCGGAAGAGCAGGCCATCGTGTGCCGGTAGGAGCGGATGACAAAATTGTAAAAAAAAAAAAAAAAAACCCACAAAAAAACAGCATGCACACAGGTGTCGTGTTTAGACACCATCCCTGAGGAAAAATAGGGGAGTTGGGAGTCCCAGGACGGCTCGGGGCAGTATAAGGCAACGTTCTGGTGGCTTCTTCGACGGTACTGGAACCATTCGTATCGGCGACTGTCTTTCCAATGGATCATTCCAGTGGCGTGGAGAGTGGGGGGGGGTCTGCATGGGTAACAGCTTGCCCCCCATACATACCTACCCAGGCTTTGCGCTCTACTACTACTACTACTTTCAAGTACCTGGCACTGTAGGTAGACATACTCCGACTTCAGAAGAGCGTTCTCTCCTTGAAAAGTCAAGTCAAGTCAAGTCAAGTCAAAAACACTTTAATCATCCCTGAAGGGCAATTACAATACTGACAGACATATTGCTACAAATTCATAATCAAACACACGAAGGAGCTACATTTCTTTTTTGTTCAAACATTATATAACTTCAAATAAAATGTCACAAACACTCACACTCTAAGCGCGCGCTTGCACACACGCAAACACAGCATACACACACACCAATGTTTAGATACAATGTTCTTAAAAACCATTGACTAGAAAAGACATATGATCACCATTATTTACACATTATACGCACGCGTTCACACCAGCACATATACAAAGCCAAAAATAAGACATACTTTTTTATGGGTACATATGCATGTATGTGCACACCTGTATGCATTGGCTACATACATAACAGTGACAGGTAAGTAATTCAGAGAAGCTTATACACACACACACAACACACACACACACACACACACACACACACACACACACACACACACACAAGAGCAAACAAACAAACAAACAAACAAAAACAAACAACCTCAGTCAGTATTGAAAAGAGAGTGGAAGTGTTATGCTAAGAGCTTATCCTAGCTGAAAACCATCTTGACCATAACACTCCAAAGCAGAAGAACATAGTAATGCAGGCCTAGACATTTTAGATGACATCAATAACTGACACAGCCTTCGCCCTGAGGTCAAGGCAGTTCTGGTCATGAAAGAAACGGGTATTTCGTTATCAATAACACACTTTTTGTTGTTGTTGTAAATTTACAGACAGATGTTTGAAACGGGTATTTCGTTAACAATAACACACTTTTTGTTGTTGTTGTAAATTTACAGACAGATGTTTGTCTAACCCCTGTGAGAATGGAGGTAGCTGTACTTCATCTGACGAGGGCAAAAAGTACACCTGTGCCTGTCCAGAGATGTACTACGGAACCAAATGTGAAAGAGCGGGTGAGTTGCTGTTGTCCCTGTATGTAATTATGATGACTGTCAGGTGTAAGCATCCTTCCCAAAGTGTTTTTGTAAGTCCTTTTGATCTTGTAACATGCCCCTACCATTTAAATTTACGCTTCTTCACGATTGACAGAAGGTTTTCGTAGGGACCAATGGTTTGCTGGATTCTGATAATCATGCAAGTCATCGTTGCTTATGTGGTATCTGTAAGAGTCTCCAGAAGTATTATAATCTCTACGACCTGTACTCTTCTCTCCAAATCAGCAGTCAGGGTCCACGATTCACAGGCACACAGGAATATGGGTAATATTATGAAAAGGGAGCACATTAGTTTGATCTTGGAGTTGAGTGAGATATTTTTTTTAATCTTTTCAGATGGTGTTCAGTTTTGATGGTGTTGTTATTGTCTGTGCAATCCTGCACACTACCTATGGCTTGGACCCCTTGTCTGATACAACGGCTCCCAAGTACTTGAAGCTTTGAACCGTTTCCAACTTCTGGTCATTGACCCTGATATCAGTTGATATCAGTGCTGATGCCTTTGGCGTTATTGGTTATCAGTTTGGTCTTCACTGCACTGATTTCCATGCCATATGTTTTAGAGGCCTTGTTCATGTGTTCTGTTAGGCTGACAAGCTCCTGTTCTGATCCTGCTAGTCCGGCAATGTCATCTGCGAAGCGGAGGTTTGTGATCGTTCTGCCACCAATGCTGACTGATCCTTTATGGTGTTCCAGTGCATCAGCCATGCTTCTCTCAAAGAAGATGTTGAAAAGTGTGGGTGAGAGTAGACAGCCCTGCCTTACTCCAACTGTTGTTCGAAACCACTCTCCAGTGTTGCTGTTGTAGTACACTGCACTGGTGGCCTGGTTGTACAGCTCTTTGATGACTCTGTTCAGGTTTGCATTGATGCTGTACAAATTCATGGTTGCCCACAAAGCTGCATGCCACACCCTGTCGTATGCCGTCTTAAAATCAATAAATGCGTGGTAGAGGTCTTGTTGTTGTTGAAGGTACAGTTCACAGAGTATTCTGAGGTTGAATATCTGTTCAGTTGTGCTACGCCCTGCTCTGTAACCTGCTTGTTCCTCAGCAAAGATGGTCTCTGCTTGTGGCTTTAGTCTTTTCAATATAATCTTCAACATGACCTTGCTTGGGGGGCATATGAGGCTGATTGTGCGGTAATTCTGGCACTGCTGAAGATTTCCTTTCTTAGGGAGGGTGATGATAAATGACTGTGTCCATGGTGTTGGCCATTTTCCTGTCTGCCAGATCATGTTGCAGAATTTTAGTAGTGTTGATCATGGCTTCCCCTCCTGCTTAAACCAACTCAGCTGGAATGCTGTAAGTCCCTGCTGACCTCCCCTTTTTCAGCGATCTGACTGCTGTTTCCACTTCTTCTCGAAGGATAGAGTGACTGTCTGTATCTGTGCTTGTGGGGACATTGAGGACTTCTGAATCTAATGTGTTGTGTAGTTATACCTGTCGGAGCATTATTCTGTCCATCTGTTCAGACTATCCTGGTCATCAGTGAGGAATTTGCCACTTTTGTCCTAGATTGTCGAGCTCCTTCCCTGTTTCGTGCCAGTCAGGTCTTTCACCAGTTGATATGCTTTCTTGCTGTTGTTTTTCTTGATGTTTTCTTCAATGTCCTGGCACTGCTCACCAATCCATTTCTCCTTTGCTTCTGCCATGGACTTCCTGATTCTGTTGTTGAGTGCCCTATATTGTTCTGCT
>CM060346.1:31018020-31020520 GCA_030674155.1 Stramonita haemastoma | reverse complement strand
CATCGTCATCATCATCATTGTCGTCGTCGCCGTCGTCATCGTCATCGTCGTCGTTATCACCATCATCATCGTCGTCGTCGTCGCCATCGTCATCATCGTCGTCGTCGTCACTGTCATCATCATCATCGTCGTCATTATCATCATCATCATCATCATCATCATCATCATCATCATCATCATCATCATCATCATCATCATCATCATCATCGCCGTCGTCGTCGTCGCCGTCGCCATCATTGTCATCATCATCGTCATTGTCATCATTGTCATCATTGTTATCATCGTCATCATCATCATCATCATCATCATCATCATCATCATCATCATCATCGTCGTCGTCGTCGTCGTCGTCGTCACCGTCACCGTCGCCGTCACCGTCGCCGTCGTCATCATTGTCGTCATCATTGTCGTCGTCATCATCATCATCATCATCATCACCATCATCATCATCATCGTCGTCGTCGTAGTCGTCGTCGTCATCATCATCATAGTCATCATCGTCGTCATCGTCATGATGATCATCATCATCATAGTTGTCATCGTCGTCGTCGTCGTCGTCGTCGTCGACATCATCATCATCATCATCATCATCATCATCATCATCATCATCATCATCATCATCATCATCATCACCACCACCCTCCTCCTCTTTACCATCAACATCATCATCATTTCCGTTGTCGTTATCGTCGTCGTCCTCGTCGCCGTCGTTGTCATCTCATCATTGTCGTTGTTATCTGCTATGCTATGCTATGCTATGCTATGCTATGCTATGCTATGCTATGCTATGCTGTGCATAGGGTTTACTATGTTATGTTATACTTTGTTTCTCTGTGCTCTGTTATATTATCACATCATACAATTAAACTCTGGTCTTCTATACTATTCTATGCTATGCTATGTCATACTCTCTTATACTCTTCTTCTATGCTATGCTGTGTTATACTCTATTGTTCTATGCTATAATTATCATAATTTGTTCTTCTATGTTACGCTATGCCATGCTCTATTGCTCTATGCTATGGTTATCATACTTTGTTATTCTATGTTACGCTATGCCATGCTATGCCATGCTCTATTGTTCTATGCTATAATTATCATAATTTGTTCTTCTGTGTTACACTATGCCATGCTCTATTGTTCTATGCTATGGTTATCTTACTCTGTTACTCTATGTTACGCTATGCCATGCTCTATTGTTCTACGCTATAATTATCATACTCTGGTATAAACCACTTTTCCGTGATATGTTATGATATGCTATGTTGTACTATGTTATAGTGTGATTTTCAATGTTACTTTAAGCTGTACTGTGTTATGTTATGCTCTGCTTTTCTATGTTATGATTTGTTAACACTCCTTTTTTGTCTGTTTGTTGTGGGAGGGGGGGGGGGGGTGTTGTTTAGTTTTTTTTTTACGATGCATCACTATACCATAATGATACTCTGGAATACTAGCTATGCTATGGTATGCTAAGGTATGCAAAGCTATGCTATGGTATGGTTTGCTATGGAAGGCTATGCTACGCTATTATATACTACGCTATGATATGATATACTACGTTATACTATGCTATGATATACTACACTATGATATGTTATATTATACTATGCTATGATAAAGTACGCTATGATATGTTATATCATATCATACTATGCTATGATAAAGTACGCTATGATATGTTATAATTATTATACTATGCCATGATAAAGTACGCTATGCTATACAATACTATACTATTGTACGCTATGTCATTCTTTGCTATGGCATGCTATACAATGTTATGCTTCATTATACGGTTGCATGCAGGAAAAAAGAAAAAAAAAACGAGTAGGCGCTGCACTTGTGGCGACGCGCTCTCCCCGGGGAGAGAGAGAGAGAGAGAGAGAGAGAGAGAGAGAGAGAGAGAGAGAGAGAGAGAGAGAGAGAGAGAGAGAGAGAGAGAGAGAGAGAGAGCAGCCCAAATTTCACGCAGAGAAATCTGCTGGGACATAAAGTGGTACAAAATACAAAAAAAATACTATACTATGGCATGTTACGCTATACAATTTTATGTTATGTTCTGCTACGCAATACTATTCTATACTATGCCATTCTATGCTTTGCTATTCTATGCTCTGCAACGCTATGCTATTCTACGCTATGCTATTCTACCCTACGCTATGCAATGCTATGCTATACTTTTCTACACTATGCCATTATATGCTTTGCTATTCTATGCTCTGCTACGCTATGCTATTCTACGCTATGCTATTCTACGCTATGCTATGCTATGCTCTACTACGCTATGCTATGGTTTGACTAAAAAATCGAACTGAATGTCAGAGTCATTCGGATGAGACTAAGAAGGACGGTGGCAGGATGGTTAAGACGTTCGCCTGCCAATATATAAACCGCGAGTTTCTGGGTTTGTACCCAGCTCGCCCTTTCTTCCCACTTTGACGAAAAAATCGAACTAAATGTCAAAGTCATTCGGATTAGAATATAAACCGAGGTCCCG
>CM060346.1:31010520-31013020 GCA_030674155.1 Stramonita haemastoma | reverse complement strand
CTTTTTTTTTACATCCAGTCCCCGAGTGTATGCAGTTTTGTAAATGTCACCCGTTCCCACCGGCACACGATGGCCTACTCTTACGAAAAGCGGAACAGGATTTAACGTGTGCGCAAAATGCTCTGCGTGCGTTCACACACGGGGCCTCGGTTTAAAGTCTTATCCGAAGGACTTTCTTGGGGGGAGAGTGAAGTCAGCACTGATGTGAACTCCAGGAGAAAAATCTCCTTGACCGGACTCGAACCCGGGTCGTCAAATTGCCAGCGCAATGTTCTGACCACTAGGCTTTCCTTTGAAAGGCCGAATGGGTTTTTAACATTAACTCCAGGAGAAAAATCTCCTCGACCGGGAATCGAACCCCTGGGTCGTCAAATTGCCAGCGCAATGTTCTGACCACTAGGCTGTCCTTTGAAAGGCCGAATGGGTTTTTAACATTAACTCCAGGAGAAAAATCTCCTTGACCGGGAATCGAACCCCTGGGTCGTCAAATTGCCGGCGCAATGTTCTGACCACTAGGCTATCCCGTTCCCCTGTTCCAGACAAATGCACTAGCAGTCCCTGTCTGAACGGAGGTACTTGCGAGGCTACTGACGAGGGGAGGTCGTTTAACTGTACCTGTCCAGCGGAGTACATCGGCAGCAAGTGCGAGAGAGAGCGTAAGTCGTCTCGATTTTGTGTTTTCTTTGTTTGTTTGTTTGTTTGTTTGTTTGTTTATACAATCCCTCAACCCCCCCCCCCCCCCCTTCTCCCTTCTCTCTCTCTGTGTCTCGGGGGGGGGGGAGGTTATGTTGTGTTGTGTTGTGTTGTGTTGTGTTTGTGTTGTGTTGTGTTGTGTGTGTGTGTGTGTGTGTGTGTGTGTGTGTGTGTGTGTGTGTGTGTGTGTGTGTGTGTGTGTGTGTGTGTTGTGTTGTGTGTTGTGTTGTGTGTGTGTGTTGCGCGCGCGCGCGCGTGTGTGTGTGTGTGTGTGTGTGTGTGTGTGTGTGTGTGTGTGTGTGTGTGTGTGTGTGTGTGTGTGTGTGTGTGTGTGTCTGTCTGTCTGTCTGTCTGTCTGTCTGTCTGACTGTCTGTCTGTCTCTCTCTCTCTCTCTCTCTCTCTCTCTCTCTCTCTCTCTCTCTCTCTCTCTCTCTCTCTCTCTCTCTCTCTCTCTCTCTCTCTCTCTCTCTCTCTCCAGGGTTGTCTTTTGTCTCTCTCTGTCTTCCTGCCTATCTCTCTGTCTGTTCTACTGGCTCCCTGTCTGGTTTTTTTTTTTTTTTCTGTTGTCTGTCTGCTTCTGTCTTCTGTCCTCTCTCTCTCTCTCTCTCCTCTCTCTCTCTCTCTCTCTCTCTCTCTCTCTCTCTCTCTCTCTCTCTCTCTCTCTCTCTCTCTCTCTCTCTCTCTCTCTCTCCTCTCTCTCTCTCTCTCTCTCTCTCTCTCTCTCTCTCTCTCTCTCCTCTCTCTCTCTCCTTCTCTTCCCTCCTTCCCCCACCCTTCTTCTTTTCCCCTTCCCACCTTCTCTCTTCCCACCATTATGTCTGTCTCTTGTGTAAAGCGTTTCTATTTCACTGAACTGTCTAGGTGCACATTATATCTCAGATTTATGATGAAGCCTTTGCATAATCTTGTGTATGTTATGATTTTGCTCACTTAACATAAGTAGGTACTAACTTGCATAATTGTAGTTCTTATTGTTTCCCTGATCCTTCTTTTTCTCTCCTTCCACCTCCTCTTGCTCCTCCTCTCTCTCTTTCCTTCTATTCTGTTTTTCTCTTTTCTTTGTCCATTTCTTCTTACCCTCTTCAGGAGCTGAAAAAGATAATAACAGCCCGCACCTTATTCCTCTCACTCACTCCCTCTCTCTCTTTTTAAATGTTATAGCTTTATACTCATTATGCTCAAATCATACGATTGGTTGATTTATTCACAAATTTTGATTTTCATAGCTTTATAATTGAATTACGCGTTTGGATTGATTGGTTGATTGATTCACTTTTTTTTTTTTTTTATGAGGGCTGGATGAAAACAAGCCATCATTGTGCTTAATCTTTTCCCTCAATAAAAATGTTCATTCATTCAAATGTTCATTCATTCAAAATGTTCATTCATTCATTCTCTCTGATTAGGGACTAGAAGGTCAGGGGTTCCAATCCCATAAAGTCATAGGGATGTTTCGGAATCCAGCTGCCTCCTAGCCAGAATGAGTATGCTGTGGGCTCAGTGGGGAGACTGGGACTACACAGTCGAGCTTCATCCACTCTACAGATGCGAGTTTGAGAGTGTTGCTCAAATTACCTGACCAACACTTCTGGTGTCTGTATCTCCCGGGCCCAGTTGACGCCGGGATATATTATGATAGGAAGCGTAGAGTACAGCCCTGTCAAGTAGTCTCAAAGCACATGCACTTCCATGGCAGCGTTATTACGTCATTGTTATTATCAATAATCATCATGCAATAACAAAAATGCCTCTGATTAGGTGGCCCCAGTTGCCCTGGTTTTATGGTGACCTCAGATTCGGTTTGCC
>CM060346.1:30983020-30985520 GCA_030674155.1 Stramonita haemastoma | reverse complement strand
TTTATACAAGGATAATGGAATAAGCACTCATGTGCTTTTATCAATCGAACGTATCTCCACATACTGGTTATTTATTTATTTATTTATTTATTTATTTATTTATTTATTTATTTTCATCGTTTATTATATTTATTTATATCAAGTTATGGATAGCACTCGGTCTTTCTCAATTAACGTATCACTTATGTATTCTTATTTATTTATTATATATCTTTATTATTATCGATTTATTTATATCTTAATAGGATAATGGAATAAGCACTCATGTGCTTTTATTCAATCGAAAGTATCTCCACTTACTGGTTATTTATTTATTTATCGATTTTTTCATCTATTCATTATATTATATCAAGGATAATGGAATAAACACTCATGTGCTTTTTTTTTTTTTTTTTACATCTAGTCCCCGGTGTGCAAGCAGTTTTGTAAATCTTGTCATCTGTTCCCACCGGGCACACGATAGCCTACTCTTCCAAAAATCGGAACAGGATTTAACGTGTGCGCAAGATGTTCTGCGCGCGTTCGCACACGGGGGCCTCGGTTTAAAGTTTCATCCGAAAGACTTTTGGGGGAAGTGGAGTCAGCACTGATGTTAACTCCAGAGGAAAAATCCTCCCGGACGGGAATCGAACCCGGTCAAAAAACCAACATACCCCTCCCTCCCCCCCCCCCCCCCCCCCAATCCCCACCCACCACACCACTACCAACAAACAATAATAAACAACGTTTTTCGTTCAGGACGAGGTAGCATCAACACGTGAAATCAGTATCAATTTAATTTATACAGACCACCTCCGTTTATAGTTTGATGGGAATTAAGACTGCTGTAGTAGCAGCCCCAGAACTCTTGCTATACTACTCACCAATGCAGCGGCCTTTGCCGTTGTCCCGAAAGCCGTAGTCACATTTGACAGGAGTGTCACGGTGGTAGAAGTATCGCCGCATGTCGTACAGCGACTTGTGACCCGTGTCTGGGGAGTCATAGGCGCTGTACCGTGAGGCTGCAACACACGTAGAGGGGTAGGTAGGTGAAGCACAGAAAGATAGAAGATATTTTTGAAAAAAAAAAAAGCAAAAAAAAAAAAAAGCAAGAAACAAAGAAGGAAAAAAAACAAAAAACAGAACCCCAAAAAAATGAAACTAAAAAAAAAAAAAAAAAAAAAAAACCTGGTGTACAAAACTCAGAAAAAAAGAGAGAAAAAAGTAAAGAGATAAAAGGAAAAAAGGTGGGTTTTGGTTTTTTTTAAAAAAAGGAAAAAAATGGAAAGAAAAATCTTTCAACCATACGCTTCGCTACATGACAATGTCAATCCTAACTTTTTATTCATCAGGTATACTTTTTTTTTTATTTTTATAAACACTTAAATCATATACCTCTTTACGTAACCATGCGCCTACTGTAAAAGCTCAGGTATTTCATTTTCAGAACTAAATACCTACAAAGATAATGACATAATTATCCCATAAGGACATAACATTCTTTGAATAATCGTCAATTCAAACACACTCTAATAATAAAATTTTGTGGCGCTCCACCACGAAATGAGTCGCTTAGCACATTACCCAATTTTGCGCTAGGAGCCTTTAAAGGCAGGTGGGGGTCAAGTTGTTAATTTTGAGATTTTGATTGATTATTAAACTAGATCTGTTTATTTACCTTATAATGAAATATCAAGGCATAATTTTTCATTCCTTTTGCTTTTAAATGTGTTTTCAAAATACCAACCACTCATTCTGACAACCTGTTACTAAAATAAACTTGCCCGTTTCTCTTTTTTTTCCCATCCTGCAGTCTACATCATTTCAATTTGTAATAATGTTGCACAGAATTGTCCGATTTTCAATCTGTTTTTTTTTTTATTTGATAGCCACTTTATTGCACATTAATACCATGTCAATAACTTAAAATTGACCTCAGGTGCACTCCGTCTCAGTATGTGGTGGAGCGTCACCTATAGTAAATGAACTCACCCCAAGCGATAGCAGCATCAGTAGCAACAACAGCAACAGAAGCAGCAACAGAACAGAAACACAAACACCCTTGCAAAAGTAACATTTTAGGCTCATACAAATGGAAGGCCCTGTCTTGTAGCAATGCACTCTCCCAGGAAAAACAGTCTGCGAATTTCACTTACACAACCCTGTGATGATTGAAAGCGGTAAAAATGTATATATATTTTTAAAAAAATTTAAAGGTAAAGGTGTTCCATAACCTATGTGGTCGTAGGAGAATGAGACATCAGAGACCTCAGCTTCTCTAAGGGGGCCAGCATATTGAGAGGGCAACGGCGCCCATCTCCTCTCTCCCCCTCGCTGCTTTCTTTATACCTTCCCTGACCCTAAAGAGGGCAGGTACTCATTGACAGCTGGGTGAACTGGGGGGGGGGGGGAACTGTACTGAAGCCAAGGCGTTGCAAACGGTCACCCATCCAACTGGAACCACGCTTCGATGCTGCTTAACCTTCCTAGCTTGGGAAAAAGCGAGTACTCTGACCACAGA
>CM060346.1:30970710-30978210 GCA_030674155.1 Stramonita haemastoma | reverse complement strand
CAAAGCATGAACATTTGTTCATCTTGTTCTTTAAACATAAAAACGCTACCACCACCAGGCTACTCGTCCCATTTGGGTTTGAAAATTGCAATGTAAATATTGTTTTGGTCTGTACACCTGTAGAAGACTACAGGAGAGAGAGAGATTTGATTTGATTTGATTTGATTTGATTTATTCTTTTATATCGAGGATAATGGAATAAGCACTCTTGCGCTTTTTTACATCCAGTCCCCGTGTGTATGCAATTTTGTAAATGTCATCTGTTCCCACCGGCACACGATGGCCTCCTCTTACGAAAAGCGGAACAGGATTTAACGTGTGCGCAAAGATGTTCTGCGTGCGTTCACACACGGGGCCTCGGTTTAAAGTCTCATCCGAAGGACTTTTGGGGAGAGTGGAGTCAGCACTGATGTTAACTCCAGGAGAAAAATCTCCTCGACCGGAATCGAACCCGGGTCGTCAGATTGCCAGCGCAATGTTCTGACCACTAGGCTATCCGTCCCAGAGAGAGAGAGAGAGAGAGAGAGAGAGAGAGAGAGAGAGAGAGAGAGAGAGAGAGAGAGAGAGAGAGAGAGGAGAGAGAGAGAGAGAGAGAGAGCTGTCTCCTTCTTTCTCCCAGTAGTGTTCAAATCTTGTTCAAGAAGATTCTGGAGTTAACATCAGTGCTGACTCTACACCCCCTAAAAGTCCTTCGGATGAGACTATTAACCATCCGTGGCCCAATGTGTGAACGCATACAGAACATCTTACGCACACATGAAGGCCTGTTTCGCTTTTTGGAAGAGTAGGCATTGTGTGCCAGTTGGGACGGATGGCAAAATTGTCAAAACTGCATACACACAGGGACTGGATGTGAAAAAGCAGAATTGTCAAAACTACATACACACAGGGACTGGATGTGAAAAGCACACGAGTGCTTGTTCCATTATACTCAAAATAAAAATATAAAATAAATCACACACACACAACTTAGTAGTCAACACTGTCAGTTTATTTAGATTTTATTGGTTTCAAACTGCTTCAAAATCATAAGAGAAAATTGATAGTAAACGCACGACTAGCAATATCCTAAAATTCAATGAAGCACATTTGTTAAAAATGAATTGGTACACAAAATATACTTTTGTACGCGATTTATCAACACAACAATAAATATGAAATCAGTCAAAATGATATTCACACACACACACATTATACATAGGTCTATATGCATACATACATACATAAATAGGCCTACATACATACATACATACATACATACATACAGTCACACTCATTGTTCCTGTTGCTCCAATTTTTTGACAGAAATCCCTTCATCAAGTCAAAAACACTTTAATAATTCCACGAAGGGCAGTTACAATACCGACAGGCATTTTGATACCAATCATAATCTCCAAAGACACAAAAAGCTATATTTCATTTGTTCAAACATTCAAAGATAACTTCCTTTAAAAATATCACAATGCATGTGTGCACACAAGTGCACACACACACACATATAATTATATATATACACACACACACACACACACACACCAATGTAGGAATACAATGTTATTAAGACCACCGACTAGAAAAGACATATAGACTATTATTTATGTGTGCACTCACACACTCACACACACACACATGCATGCACGCTCGCGCACACACACATGCACCCACGCATGCACGAAACACACACACACACACACAACCAATAAATGCAATATTATAAGACCACTGGCTAGAATTTACATGAACTTATAAACAATTTTAAAAAATCAATAAAGCCAAAAATATGACCTGCTTATTTTATGAGCATATACAGTGCAACTGCTTCAACCATCCCCAAGACTTTGCCCCTCTGGTGAACCACTTGTCAAAGGGAGAATACCTGACTTTCCCCCCCCCTTCTTTATTTTATTTTTTTTATCCAAGTGCATTCCCCTGCAAGACAAGCCTTTGTTACTATTAAATTACAAACTGTGTGTTTTTCAGGGTTTTTTTTTTTTCTTGAATATTTTTTTTTGGTTTTGTTTAGGAATTTTTGCTCAAAATAACAAATCTTGTCCCTGTTGTCTTGTGTGCTGAGACAGGTGGCACATTGTTGCTGAACAAGATTCCATTACCCTCGATATAAAAGAATAAATAAAATAAAATAATAAAATAAAGATTTATCCTTTGGTCTGGCGACCACAGGGGCACCCTGAAGACTTTGACAACCAGTTCCCTCCATTCCTCTCTCTCTGTTCTGCCTTTCTCAAAGTTTTGTCGAGTTCTAGGCCTGTCCATTCGCGGATGTCGTCCTCCCATCTCTTCCTCGGTCTGCCTCTTTTTTCTTCCTCCTTGGACAGTGCCTTGCAGTATTATTGTTTTTGCAAGTCCTTCTGATCTTATGACATGCCCGAACCCTTTAAATGGTACGTCGGGCATATCCTCAATATAAAAGAATAAAAAAGAAAACAACAACAAAACTTCTACTTCATCAATGAATGCCTAGACGGCAACCAGGCTATTGTTGTCTGTGGTATCAGTGTAAAACGTGTTGCGCTGCCGTCAATGAACTATAAGCACCTGACAGGTCAGGCCCAGCCTATCTAACTTTAAGCGTTGTTCTTAAACTGAAATAAAGATTTTCTTCGCCTGGATAAACTCAGGCGAGTTTCGATACAAATCAGAGCAATAGCTGATAGCATATGGAGGGAATAGCACCTTGTGACTTATATGAAAATAAAAAACCAACCCCCAAACCCCCCATCATGAAGATAATGTGAAGATAAAAAAAAACAACATGAAGTCAATAATAAAATAGCCAAAAGCACACCCACACAGAACTGTAAAAAGCAATCAACAATCAAATGATGATTATGATAAAAAGAGGCTAATAAGTTACATTGCAAATAAGAAAACATAACGAGTTAATTAAGCGATGGAAAAAAACATCATCCCACCACCACCATCTATCAAAAAATCAGTCACATAAACCATAATATTTTGGTAATCAACATAAGAAACTTCACCAATATCTGCATCATAAGGAAAAATACTATCAATAGCAATGACATAAAAAAAAATGTCCCAGATTTTTTAAAAAGGCTAAACAAAACAAAACAAAAAAGCTTTAACTTAATACCATTAAAAAAAAAAAGAAAGGAAAACTGCAAGATGATTCACACACACACACACACACACACACACACACACACACACACACACACACACACACACACACACAAAGGAGAAGAAAAAGAAGAGAAGAAAAAGAAGAAGAGGAGGAAGAAGAAGAAGAAGAAGAAGAAGAAGAAGAAGAAGAAGAAGAAGAAGAAGAAGAAGCAGAAGAAGAAGAAGAAGAAAAAGAAGAAGAAGAAAAAGAAGAATTGCTAAGAAGAAGAAGAAGAAGAAGAAGAAGAAGAAGACGAAGACAAAGAAGAAGAAGAACAACAACAACAATAAAACAACAATAAAACAACAATAAAACAACAACAACAACAACAAAGAAGCACAAGATTCAAGATTTAATTCGCCTTTGACCCCTCTTGGGGCATGGAGGATTTCAGTCGACAAAATCAACTGTAACACATAATTTGCGTTAACAAAATAAGTTTACAACACAAAATTTCACAGAAATAGAAATGGAGTCAACCTTTTCATCTCTGTCATGCAACTTTACTTTTAACTAGAAATTTTCTAAGTTTTAATGACATTTTTTTTATCAGAAAAGAACATATTACAAAATGTGAACATAGATCTTGGATACAAATATTCCTGAGGTAGGACATTCTTCCAAAGATCAGAAAACTTTGGCATTTCATGATCAAGTGAAACTCATCTGCTATCGTTTTCATGTTACATTGCTTACAAAGACCATTTTCACACAAAATGCAGTTCACTCATCTTATTTCAATCTGCAAAGAATAGTTCTTACACCTCAATGTAAACAATGAAATAATATTGTTATATTATTTATGGCAACTCACTATCGTAATTTCCCTTCTGAAAAACATTTCTTGTAATTGCGATAATATATACAGTTATTACTTCTTTGCAGCTCTTCTGACCATGACTTTACAAAATTATCCTTTAAAGCCTTAGTGACGTTACCACATAAACTATCTTGGTTTACCAAAGTCTGTGTTTCCCACACACAGACAAACCCTGTTTCTTTTAAAAAGTTATGAACTTTCTTGATCCATTCCAAGCAATGCACTCTTTTCGTATACAAATCATATAATACATACTACAATTTCGATGAAAATTTGTCATAATTATCAGCAATGGCAGCAGACCAAAATCTGATCTCTGTGTTTGTGTGTGTGTGTATGTGTGTGTGTGTGTGTGTGTGTGTGTTGTGTGTGTGTGTGTGTGTGTGTGTGTGTGTGTGTGTGTGTGTGTGTGTGTGTCTGTGTGTCTCTGTGTGTGTGTGTGTGTGTGTGCTTCAGTTTAACGTCTATTCACATTAAGTGATTTTAGACCAAAAAAAAAAAAAAAAAAAATCAAAATTAAAAAAAAACAACACAAAAAAAAAACACGTGAACAAGAAAAATTGAACTAGACAGTGTGTGTGTGTGTGTGTGTGTGTGTGTGTGTGTGTGTGTGTGTGTGTGTGTATGCATGTGTGTACATTCAAATTTGCCATTTTCTAAAACTATTAATTTTCATTGATTGCTTGTGTGTTGGAGAGGTCGAATGCAAGCGCTTCGATTTGTTTTTGGCAAGACATAGCACAATATAAATTCCATGTGTATATTATTATCATTAACCTTGCACCAATCAGAACAGACAGAGGGTATATTCCAGTTTCACCATATATCAGATAGGTCATTGTGCTCCTTCTGAAGAGGTGTTTCAAAAACTTAAGTTGCAATGTCTCCAAAATAGCAATATTTTCATAACCCCAAAATTCACAGCCATACCACAATACTGGAACAACCATTGTTTTATAAAGAACAAGGACAACATCAACAGGAATATTCTGATTTCTGCATCAAAGAAAATATTGCTTTTTGTGCTTGTTCATAATATTATCTTGTTTTCTTACCTTTGCAAAACTTAGTTTTGACTAAAAATGATTCCTAGGAATTTATAAGAATCAACAATGCTGATATATATGTTTCCAAATCTAAATACCATTTTCTGGCTTTTCTTAGCATTGAATATAATCTTAACAAAATGGATTACAAAATGCAGGACTGTTGTGCGTGTCAGCTTTGTTACACATGAATTGCACAGGCAGGAAGACGACTATGTATACTCTCATATGGGCTTGCCGAACACACAGACACTCTAGCTCTCCTTCTTGAGCATAAATGCATGTTTGCATTATTTTATTGATGAGGCTATAAATTGAGACTCACTCATTAGAAGAAGAAGAAGAAGAAGAAGAAGAAGAAGAAGAGGAAGAAGAAGAAGAAGAAAAAGAAGAAGAAGACGAAGAAGAAGAAGAAGACGAAGAAGAAGAAGAAGAAGAAGAAGAAGAAGAAGAAGAAGAAGAAGAAGAAGAGCAACAACAACAACAAGAGACTGAGTCAATTCAAGTCAAATTCTTTTATTCTGAGGATAATGAAAAAGCACTCGCGTACTTTTTTACATCCAGTCCCTGCCCTTATCAAGGATAAGATCAAGATAAAAAAAAACCTCTAAATAAACAAGAACAATAATAACAGCAACAATAATAAACCAACAACATTAAACTGAGACCCTGTGTGCAAACACACGCAGAACATCTTGCTCACATGATAAAACCTGTTCCGCTTTTCGGAAGAGTAGGTCGTGTGCCAGTGGGAAGGGATGACAAAATTTACAAAACAGCATACACACCAGGACTAGATGTAAAAAATAAAATAAAAAAAAGGATGTGAGTGTTTATTCCATTATCCTTGAAATAAAAGCATAAATGATCAAGATTAAAGATTTAATTCATTTCACCCCTTTTGAAACATGGAGGATAACCAAAATATTCAACAGAAGAAAAAAAAAGGTATTATCAATACTAACAGGAACTGAAAAGCAAAACTTCATCACAAAATGATAAACAACAGTACACACACACCCAACTTAAGCCTAAAGTTTAATAAGATCTATCAGTCTGACCTTTCTAAGTTCTTGAGCAATCGGCCGTTGTTAATTTTAATTAAAGGAAGAGGGATGCATTTGCAATGATGGTGATGATGATAGGGATGTATGGCCAAGTGAAGTGAGCCACAACTGCATTGATGATGATTATCATATTATTAAAAAAGGGGGGAACCAAGGGAAGCAGGCCCATACCTATATTGATGGAGACAGGATAGCCTAGTGGTCAGAACATGCAATCACAATTTGACGACCCAGGTTTGATTCCCATTCAAGGGGATTTTTCCCCTGGAGTTAACATCAGTGCTGACTCCACTCTCCCCAAAAGTCCTTCGGATGAGACTGTAAACCGAGGCCCCGTGTGCGAACGCACACAGAACATCTTGTGCACATGTTAAATCCTGTTCCACTTTTTGTAAGAGTAGGCCATCATGTGCTGGTGGGAACAGATGACAAAATTTGCAAAAAAATGCATACACACAGGGACTGGATGTAAAAAAGCACACGAGTGCTTATTCCATTATCCTTGATATAAAATAATGATGATGATGATGATGATATTGGTGATGATGATGATGATAAGGGTGTGGGACCAAGTGAAGTGGGCCACACATGCATTAATAATGATGATGATGATGATATTAGGGGGTGGGGCGGTGACCAAGGGAAGTAGGCCATACATGGATGGTGGTCTAGAGGTAACGTGCCTGCCTAGTAGAGAGCAAAATGTCCGGGTCGGAGTATGCAGTAGTTCAAATCCCATTTGGGCCCCAAACTTTTCCCTCATCCATTAGATCACGAGTGGTGGTCTAGATGCTAGTCTTTCGGATGAGATGATAAATTTAGGTCCTGTGTGTTACACATCATTTTTTAGCGCACGTAAAACAACCCACGGCAACGAGAGGTTGTCCCTGGCAAAATTCTGTAGAAAATAGCACTCTGTTTGGGAAACAAATACAGTTGTAGACAGGAAAAAAAAAAAATAATGGGTAGGCACAGCACTTGTGGTGACACGCTCTCCCTGGGGAGAGCAGCCCGAATTTCATGCAGAGAAATCTGCTGTGACGTAAAGTGGTATAAATAAATCTAAATAAATAAATAAATGAATTGATGATAATGATGATGATAGGAGTGTTTTGTGTTGATGATGATAATAATGATGATGATGGGGGTATGTGGTCATGAGAAGTGGGCCATACTTGCATTGATGATGATGATAATGGGGGTGGTTGCATTGATGATGATGGTGATGATGATGATGACAGGTGTGGCCAAGTGGTCAGAACATTGCACTCGCAATTTGATGACCGAGGTTCGATTCCTGTTCGAGGGGATTTTTCCTCTGGAGTTAACATCAGTGCTGACTCCACTCTCCCGATGATGATGATGATGATATGGATGTGTGACCAATAGAATTGGGCCACACTTGCATTGATGATAACTATG
>CM060346.1:30940710-30965710 GCA_030674155.1 Stramonita haemastoma | reverse complement strand
AACTCATGGCTTTGCTGCCCATATAAAAACTCATGGCATTGCTGCTACCCAAATAAAAACTCATGGCATTGCTGCCCATATAAAAACTCATGGCACTGTTACCCTAATAAAAACTCATGGCATTGCTGCCCATAGAAAAATTCATGGCATTGCTGCCCATAGAAAAATTCATGGCATTGCTGCCCATAGAAAAATTCATGGCATTGCTGCCCATAGAAAAACTCATGGCATTGCTGCCCATAGAAAAACTCATGGCATTGCTGTCCATATAAAAACTCATGGCATTGCTCCCCATAGAAAAACTCATGGCATTGCTGTCCATATAAAAACTCATGGCACTGCTGCCCATAGAAAAACTCATGGCATTGCTGCTGCCCATATAAAAACTCATGGTATTGCTACCCAAATAAAAACTCATGGCATTGCTGCCCATATAAAAACTCATGGTATTGCTACCCAAATAAAAACTCATGGCATTGCTGCCCATATAAAAACTCAAGGCTTTGCTGCCCATATAAAAACTCATGGCATTGCTGCCCATATAAAAACTCAAGGCTTTGCTGCCCATATAAAAACTCATGGCATTGCTGCCCATATAAAAACTCATGGCTTTGCTGCCCATGTCAAAGGCCATCAAAGGGTACCGGTCACAATCAGTTACATTTTTTAAGACAAAAACATTTTCCCCCTTTCACAAAAAATACACACCATACTATGCCATATTGTTTATAGCCCTACCCACCTCAAAAGCCATACCAGGGCTGTCACCTCATTCAGTTTCAGTGGCTCCAGTAACTTTCAACTTCAGGTTCAAAACCAACACTTCCTAATACTTTCAAGTATCTAACACCGTCCATCAACCCACCCCCCCTCCCCCCACCACACAACACCAAAATCATTTCATTCCTTAAGGCAAATAAACCAGACTGTGCTGAGGACGCCAGCCATTCCGCTTCATTTATCATCCTTAGATTACACACACACAAAAACAACCCAAAAACAGATAAACATGTTGAAGTACAAAAATCTATATGAAACGTATGACTGCAGAATGGACATCCTGTGCCCATCCCAGTGTCTAAGTGTCGCACACAAAAACTCACCAGGAGAACGGAAATGTGAACAGCACCTAACATTTGGTGAGTTTTTCACTTAATCAGATACATACTCAAGCAAGTACGCTACTGTTGTGCTTGTTTTACAGCAACATGTATTGTGGACAATATGCCGTAAAGATAAACCACAGCATGGGTTTGCTTGTGGGATAGATCATTCCTTTGCCCTTAGTTGTGCACACACACACACACACACATGCATGCATGCTCTCTCTCTGTCTCTCTCTCTCTCTGTCTCTCTCTCTCTCATCCCTCTCTCTCTCTCGTCCCTCTCTCTCTCTCAATTCCTACATTGCCCCTTATCAGTCACACTGGTAAAACTATTTTTTTCATTAAACCGAATTAAAATCAAAGTTACCCTTGAAAAATAAAGATTATTCATTCATTCATTCTCTCTCTCTCTCTTTATCCCTCTCTCTCTCTCGTCCCTCTCTCTCTCTCAATTCCTACATTGCCCCTTATCAGTCACACTGGTAAAAAGTTTTTTTTCATTAAACCGAACTAAAATCAAAGTGGAAAACAAATTCTCAGACTGTCAGGCAGGTTAAAAGAACAAACAGCAGAACAACAGACACGCCGTTTGTATTACAAATACTTCTGGAGAAAATCAGAAACGCTGAACAGAAAGCCTACAATTGTTGCAGATTACAGCAAAGCATAGGACAGTTTCATACACAACCACTTGTTCACAGGCCTGTCAGATATGGGCTTTTCCAGACATCAGATCTCACTCTTAGCATGTCTACCAACACCAGCAACAATAGGCTTTTCCAGACATTGGACTTCACTTTTAGCACCTCTCTACCAACACCAGCAACAATAGGCTTTTCCAGACATAGGACCTCACTCTTAGCATGTCTACCAACACCAGTAACAATAGGCTTTTCCAGACATAGGACCTCACTCTTAGCATGTCTACCAACACCAGCAACAATAGGCTTTTCCAGACACAGGACCTCACTTTTAGCATCTCTCTACCAACACCAGCAACAATAGGCTTTTCCAGACATAGGACCTCAACTCTTAGCATCTCTCTACCAACACCAGCAATGGACTTTTCAAGACACCAGATCTCACTCTTAGCATCTCTCTACCAACACCAGCAACAGTAGAATTTTCCAGATATCAGATCTCACTCTTTGCATCTCTCTACCAACACCAGTCGCCTTCTCCTGACACTGAATCTCACTCAAGAAAGGGAGTCCAGCAAGGTTTTAATCTTTCTCCCCAACTTTTCATCACATACACAGAGCATAGGGTGAGAGAGGCAGACACAGAATGTCTATTTATCTATCTATCAATCTGTCTATCTATCCCTTAGTCTGGCAACCATGGGGGCACCCCTGAAGACTTGACAACCAGTTTTCTCCATTCCTCTCTCTGTTCTGCCTTTCTCAAAATTTTGTTGAGTTCTAGGTCTATCCATTCGCTGATGTTGTCCTCCCATCTCTTCCTTGGTCTGCCTTTTTTCTTCCTCCTTATGCAGTGCCTTGCAGTATTGTTTTTGCTAGTCCATTTGATCTTGTGACATGCCCGTACCATTTAAGTTTACACTTCTTTACAGTTGATAGATTTTCGTAGGGACCAATGGTTTGCTGGATTCAGTTGTGCATTTCTTCGTTGCTTATGTGGTCTCTGTAGGAGATGCCAAGGAGTCTCCTTAAGCATCTCATCTCTACTGCCTGTATTCTTCTCTCCAAATCAGCAGTCAGGGTCCACAATTCACAGGCATACAGGAATACGGATATGACAAGGGAGTGCATTAGTCTGATCTTGGAGTCAAGTAGAATATTTTTATCTTTCCAGATGGTGTTTAGTTTTGACAGTGCTGTTATTGTCTGTGTAATCCTGCATACTACCTCTGGCTTGGACCCCTTGTCTGATACAATGGCTCCCAAGTACTTGAAGTTTTGAACTGTTTCCAGCTTCTGGTCATTGACCCCGATTTCAATGCTGATGCTCTTGGTGTTATTGATCATCAGTTTGGTCTTCTCTGCACTAATTTCCATGCCGTATGTTTTAGAGGCCTTGTTCAGGTGTTCTGTTAGGCAGACAAGCTCCTGTTCTGATCCTCCTAGTCCGTCAACGTCATCTGTGAAGGGGAGGTTTGTGATTGTTCTGCCACCAATGCTGACTGATCCTTTATGGTGTTCCAGTGCATCAGCCATGATTCTCTCAGGGAGATGTTGAAAAGAGTGGGTGAGAGCAGACAGCCCTGCCTTACTCCAACTGTTGTTCAAAACCACTCTCCAATGTTGCCGTTGTAGTTCACTGCACTGAATGTGTGGGATTCAAACCAGGAAAAAGGAATCTCACCAACATAAGACACACTGATGACACCGCCCTTTTATCCAGAGACATCACAACTAGGAAGAGAATTCTAATTCAAGTAGCTGCCTCAGGAAACAAGGCAGGACTGAAACTGAATGCCAAAAAGACCAAAGTCGTGCACATAGAAGGATCAGCTAACCAGCCACAGCACAGCACAGAAAAAATTTTTTTTTTAAATCAAGGGCTGGAAAACCTGCACAACTTTGAGACATGATCTCTGTCCAAACCAACTCAGGATCTTGCAGCAAGGACATCAGCTCAAGAACAGGCATGGCCATGCAAAACACGGTCCAGTTGAACAACACATGGAAAGACAGAGGCATACCAGCAAAGCTGAAGGTCAGAATTTTATGCTGCTTCATGTACAGATCTGCTGACCCAGGTTCAAACCCTATTCAAGAAGATTTTTCCTCGAGAGTTAACACCAGTGCTGACTCTACTTCCCCCAAAAGTCCATCTGTTAACCAAAGTCACGTATGCGAACGCACGCAGAACATCTTGCAAACACGTTAAAACCCTTTTCACTTTTCAGAAGAGTAGGCCATTGTGTGCCAGTGGGAACACATGACAAAAATTACAAAAGTGCAGACACACGGGCACTGGATGTAAAAAAAACCAACAAAGCATACGAGTGCTTATTTCATTATCCTCTAAATAAAATAAAGAGATGTAAAGCCTGGACTATGAAGGAAGATGATGAACACGAGATTAATGCAGCAGAAATGATGCTCTACAAGTGAAACTGACAGACAAAAAGAACCAGTGACAGCGTGTTCAAGTAATCAGCTGTCCATGAGCCACCCCCCACCCCCCTCCTCTTTTTCCCTATTCCAGCAGACTAGAACATGCAGCCTCCCATTCCTAGCATCCTTTTCTGACAATGCTGCCCCCTCCTCCCTCAAACCTCAGTAAAAAATATTTTAACCACTGTTGTCAGCTTGTACCAAAGTATCCACCTGTCTTTGTGTCCACATGAGGGGCCAGGATTAAGAAAACAAGGTTAGTGTTGGTGTTAGCAATAACAGTTAGCATGCATTGGGGTAGGGGCTGTTGGTCAGTCAGTCTGTCTGAATGCATGCGGACACAACAGCAGGTAAACACAATGGTACGTAGCTGTAGACACAGTGGTGTGCAGCATTGTTTAAATCATAATTTACCAATCCTACCAGCTTAGGCTGCTATTTGGAATTTTTGAGACAAATTTCAGTTCTGCTAGCAGCAAAGGCGTTTTCTTCCCAGGTCATTTTTTAAAAAAAACTCGTCGAGTTCAATTTTGAGAAATATTTAACCCAAAATAAAGATAAATGGTCCAGAATAAACATGAGAAAAAAATCTCTTTCCACTAGCCCTCCCCTTTTTTCTTCTATTTCTAGTTACCTAACGGTACTAGACAAGGCTCAGAGGATAACGTTCCCCCACTGTCTGTCTTGGCGACACACCTGTTTGCAATCGGCAGTTTGCTGATAACATTGATCTCCTTAGAAGCATCAACTATAAACTCCAAAAACTTCTATGCAAGCTAGAAAAATGAGCTAGGACTTATGGTATTATATGCAGGACAGAATGAACTGGCACTTATGGTGTTGTATGCAAGAAAGAATGAACTAGCACTTATAGTATTGTGTGCAAGACAGAATGAACTAGCACTTATAGTATTGTGTGCAAGACAGAATGAACTAGCACTTATAGTATTGTGTGCACGGCAGAATGAACTAGCACTTATAGTATTGTGTGCACGGCAGAATGAACTGGCAATTATGGTATTATATGCAAGAAAGAATGAACTGGCAATTATGGTATTGTATGCACGGCAGAATGAACTGGCAATTATGGTATTGTATGCAAGAAAGAATGAACTGGCAATTATGGTATTGTATGCATGGCAGAATGAACTGGCAATTATGGTATTGTATGCACAGCAGAATGAACTGGCAATTATGGTATTGTATGCAAGAAAGAATGAACTGGCAATTATGGTATTGTATGCAAGAAAGAATGAACTGGCAATAATGGTATTGTATGCAAGAAAGAATGAACTGGCAATTATGGTATTGTATGCACGGCAGAATGAACTGGCAATTATGGTATTGTATGCAAGAAAGAATGAACTGGCAATTATGGTATTGTATTCAAGAAAGAATGAACTGGCAATTATGGTATTGTATTCAAGAAAGAATGAACTGGCAATTATGGTATTGTATGCACGGCAGAATGATGGCAATTATGGTACTGTATGCGAAGCAGAATGAACTAGCACTTTTAGTCTTTTGGATGAGACTATAAACCGAGGCCCCGTGTGTGAACGCACACAGAACATCTTGCACACACGTTAAATCCTGTTCAGCCTTTTGGAAGAGTAGGCCATTGTGTGCCGGTGAGAACAGATGACAAAATTTACAAAACTGCTACTCACAGGCACTGGATGTATAAAAAAAGCACACGAGTGCTTATTCCGTTATCCCCGAAATAAAAGAATAAATAAGTAAATAAATAAGTAAATAAATATTTTTTTTAATTAATAAATAAATAAAATAAATGAATTAATTAATAAATAAATAAATAAATAAAGAGACAAGCCCTTGCAACCTCGGCCATGGCAGAGCTGGCCAGGATTCAGAAAAGCAAGCAGACCAGTCTCCAGAAAACGTCAGCTGTTTCAAGCACTCGTCTTATCCACACTGCTGTATAAGTGAGAAAGCTGGACCTTCACTGCAAAAACGGGAAATGAGATTCAATCCTTTGAAAAAAAAAAAAAAAAAGATAACCCCCAAAAGCCTCTACAGACCCCTGTCCAGACCACAGAACCTATAAACCAGTGCGGCAAAAAGTGATGATGAAAGCTGGGCCACAGGAACCAACCCCTTCTGGATGTTGTAGAGAGAAGAAAACTGGCTGGTTTGGTTGAAATCTCTTCGCTTTACACCGTCGTCCGATGTGTCTGGAAAAAATAATGGTACGTCCTTTCCAGCTGCTTTTGTGGGCTGTACTGCTTGGTCTGCAGGGTTATCTCTGTTGGCCACACTTTCTTCCTCAGGTTGCTGTACACTTTGCATCTTTGAAGGATGTGCTCGCCTGTCTGGTTGTCGTTACCACAGGCACACAGGGAAGAAGAAGAAACAAGTTTCAGCCTTGTAGCCATGTGGTGATTTAGCCTGTTGTGCCCAGTGCAGTCTTAGAATGACGACCTGTTCTCTGTTTGAGACAGTGGTAGTTGTCCTTCTCTACTCTGGTCAGCCCATTAATTTGATGATTGTTTTTTCATAATTCTGTGTTGTAGCTCTCTTGCCAAAACTACTGTGTGAAGGACCCTTGAAGGAGAGACACAGTGACAGACAGAAGAAGAACTGGATGGTGAACATCAAAGACTGGACCAGCCTTGACATGGCTGTGTTGCTGCACAAGGCTGAAGACAAACCAATGTGGGGAAATCCCCCATGCCCCCCCAACAACCATCTTTGTCAAGGAACTGATGACGACTAACCCAACACACCCTGCCTCCTCTTCCTAAACACCCTTCTCCTTGAACACCTCCTATAAGACGAACACCTCTCCTCTCCTACAAAATGAACACCTCTCCTATAAAACTTAATGTACTCTTCCCTCATCCACAAAATATCCCTTTCACACACATCCCTTACACACCATCTTACTTCGGATGAGACTATAAACTGTGGTCCCATGTGTAAACGCATGTGGAAATCTTGCGTACATATTAAAACCTGTTGCGCTATTTGAAAGAGTAGGCCATTGCATGTCGGTGGGAATGGAAGGCAAAATTTATGAAACTGCATACATGTGGGGCTGAATGTAAAAAAAAAAAAAAAAGAGCACACAAGTGCTTCTTCCATTATCCTTGAAATGAAAGAAATGACCCTGGGGATGAGACACAACGAATCTGGGTATGGCTGTGGCAGAGAGATTGGAATGGGTGGCGTGGGAACAGCAGGACAGGGACATCACAGAAGATGAGGCAGCAAATAATATAAAAAAAAGTAAGTTAAAAAAAAAAAAAAAGTATCGGAGGTTTTGCACACACACACACACACACCACTCCTGTTTCATGTTGCCGTTTCTCCCCAGGTTCTACACGACTCACTTTGAAAGTTGCAGTGTCCAGTTCCACAAAGTAGTGATGGAGGTTTTGCACAAGGATGTGTTGGGGGTATTCTTGGAGACTGCAGGCGTCCACATCCATGAAATGTCCTTGGTGATGACGAAGGAAGAGTCCTCCTGATGCACTGTGGTGTCCTTGAAGCCTGGTGATGTCCTCCTCCTTCTGGAGATAAAAAGAAACATTCTGAGGGCTCTGGTTTGCTTACATAAAGAGTTTTAAGCAGCTTTCATTAGTTAAACTTTTCAGCAATTCATCCTAGAAATTAGCATGACAACAAAGATGAAGTGGGTGTGTGTGTGTGTGTGTGTGTGTGTGTGTGTGTGTGTGTGTGTGTGTGTGTGTGTGTGTGTAGGTTGTGTAGGTGTGTGTGAATATGTGAATGTGTGTGTGTGTGTGTGTGTGTGGTGTGTGTGTGTGTGTGTGTGTGTGTGTGTGTGTGCGCACAGGTGTGTGTGTGTGTGCGCGCAGGTGTGTGCAGGTGTGTGTGTGTTTAGGTGTGTGTGTGTGTCACTGTGTGTGTGTGTGTGTGTCTGAATGTGTGTGTGTGTGTCTGAATGTGTGTGAATATGTGTATGTGTGTGAGTGTGTGAATATGTGTATGTGTGTGAATGTGAGTGTGTGTGTGTGTGTCTGTGTTTGTGTATGTGTCTGTGTGTTGTTGTTGTTGTTTCTGCTGCTGCTGCTGCTGTTGTTGCTGTTGCTGTTGTTGCTGTTGTTGTTGCTGTTGTTGTTGTTGTTGTTGTTGCTGCTTCAATTTTACATCTGTTCTCTCAAAGTGATATCAAACGATGGGAAGGGGAGGGGACAATTGTTGATGGATGTGTGCAGCAAAATGGGAGTCTGTTTCTTAATGATGTGCACAGTACACACAATAGGGCTAAACAATGACAACAGCAAGTAAATACATGACAAGTCCTAGTATGACATAAGTAGAACAAACGTCCTAAAGGACTATTCATTACAGATTTTGTTGAACAAAACACCATATCAAGATTTTTAAAAATCTTATCCAAGGATTTTTCAGATAAAGAGGGTAAGGTAGGTAGGGGAGGGTGTGTGTGTGCGTGTGTGTGTGTGTGTGTGTGTGTGTGTGTGTGTGTGTGTGTGTGTGTGTGTGTGTGTGTGTGTGGGGTCTGTGTGAGTGTGTGTCTGTGTGTGTCTGTGTGCATGCATGTGCGTGTGCATGCATGTGTGCATGCATGTGTGAGTGTGCATGTGTGAGTGTGTGCATATGTCCACACAAACACACATCCCTCTTTCTCATCCAGAGTAAAGAAAATTTGAATCTTATCTCCAGTGATCTCTGAAATGCCAGACAGGCAAAACCACTGCTGCATGGGAATTGTGTTGTCATCCCTGCATCATGGTTTCAACACCTACTTACCAGAACACTACAGGTAAAATACATGTTCTGGGCAAAAAAAAAAGACAGACCTCAGGTGATAAAAATGACAAGAAAACTGACTGTACAAGCAGTACGAGAGAGAGAGAGAGATTGATTGATTTATTCTTTTATAACGAGGATAATGGGATAAGCACTATTGTGCTTTTTTTCATCCAGTCCCCGTGTGTATGCAGATTTGTAAATGTCATCTGTTCCCACCGGCACACGATGGCCTACTCTTACGAAAAGCGGAACAGGATTTAACGTGTGCGCAAGGTGTTCTGCGTGCGTTTGCACACGGGGCCTCGGTTTAAAGTCTCATCCGAAGGAGAGAGAGAGAGAGAGAGAGAGAGAGAGAGAGAGAGAGAGAGAGAGAGAGAGAGAGAGAGAGAGAGAGAGAGAATGAATGAATGAATGATTGGATGAATGAATGATCTTCAAATGAATAATCTTTATTTTCCAAGGGTAACAGAGTAAACATGCACACACTTTTCCCTGATTAGGGAATAGCAGACCCCCCCCCCCCCCAAAGCAAACAAAGAAACAAAAAAAAACCAAAAAAAACCCAACAACAGACAAACAACCCCCCCCCCCCCCACTCCCTCCATCCCAAACAACAATATAACAAAAGGAAAAAAAAAACACCATCACCAACAACAAAAGTTCAACCTATGATTCAAGAAATGAAATAGGTCTACATTCAACATACGCACAATCCCCACTAGATACATTGATAGGGCCTAAGTATTCAACAAACACATAGGGCCTAATCCCTAACTGACCCGAACATTAATATCAGAATAGATGTACTGATTATAATTCAATAATGAGATAAATCAGATTAGAACTGAGGGGACAGCTGTGAAGAGAGCAATCCAATTAAAAAAAAAAAAAAAAAAAAAAAAAAAAAAAAAACCATATCAAAACATTTTAACATATCTTTCTTACTTTAAATAAATATGAAAAAAAAACATAACAAAAGAAAAAAGCTTAACAGCAAACCAGCATATTTTTTTTTAAAATATCAACATTATGATGTAATGCCCAAGCATAGCATTTTTCAAGACAAAGACAGACAGAGGGGGGAGACAGACGGAGAGAGAGAAAGAGAGAGAGAGAGAGAGAGAGAGAGAGAGAGAGAGAGAGAGAGAGAGAGAGAGAGAGAGAGAGAGAGAGATTAAAATTTAAAAAAAAATTCTTTTATATCGAGGATAATGGGATAAGCATGCTTGTGCTTTTTTACATCCAGTCCCCGTGTGTATGCAGTTTTGTAAATGTCATCTGTTCCCACCGGCACACAATGGCCTACTCTTACGAAAAGCGGAACAGGATTTAACGTGTGCGCAAGATGTTCTGCATGCGTTCGCACACGGGGCCTCGGTTTAAAGTCTCATCTGAAGGAAGAGAGAGAGAGAGACAAAGTAAGGCAAAGTATTTTATTCGAGGATAATAGATAAGCACTCGTGTGCTTTTTTACATCCAGTCCCCAAGAGAGAGAGAGAGAGAGAGAGAGAGAGACAGAGACAGAGACAGAGACAGAGAGAGTTCACTTGCTATCTGGTAATAACTTGTAACTCAGAGAAAGGAAGTACTCGACACAGAAGAGTTACATCCCTTATACTGTTTGTCACTTTCACTTTTTTCTCCTTTTTTTTTTGTGGTTGTCAAAATAATTTTTTATCAGTAAATATGTCTTTTCGTATCTGGGGTCAAAATATCTGTTTTTAAAAAAAAAGTCAGATAGGCAGGTCTCCTACAGGCAAACAGACTCCTGATGTTTCCTAGACTTTTCCCACCACTGTTTCCAACTCCCAGGCTCATGTACAAACCCTGTATATATACCAAACCACTATTTTGATTCACTGTGCGTGAGTACTGAGTATGATACATCACGGAATCCACTACATTCCTGTCTCAGGTGTACCCGTCTTCAGAGGTGGGGTATCATGTACATTCCGACTGCAGTACAGACCATGGTGATGTAACACTTCTGCTCTGTTGTTGTTTTTTTAATGCAATCGCTTTTGCTACACTATGGAGCTGATAAAAATTTCTTGAATTTTTGAGATTTCATTTTTAAAGGCATTCTTCATGAAAGTAAGATTCAAGAGCTGGCCAGTGAAACCAGTACAGTACAGACAGAGAAGAGGAAATAAAACCATACCTGTTCAGTCCCCGGTGACTTGTCCACAGCAGATTCTTGGGCACCGGATTCTGGCTCCACAGCTCCTGAAAGCAGTAAGAAGCCTCAGTAGGCTCAGAGACTACAACAGTTTGATTCAATCACTTTTACAGGTTTACATGTACATCGGTGAATTTACATTCCTCAAGGCACTGTCTTCTAACATTCAAAATGACAAACTATAGATATATATATGGATTTCTTTTTTTCTTCATATAATCAAATATTTGTATTCTCAGTTTTTTTCTCTGATTTGACTGCAGTAAATTGCTTTATTTTTTGTTGCTTTATCACTTTTAAAATGGAGACCAAATCCTCACCTGTACAAAATAATCTCACTTTAAATCATTTTTTAAAAGAGCTCATTTGACGGAACTTTAAAGAGCTATGGATAGGGTAGCACACTGATGGAGTAATGGAGACACTGGCCTATTATCTGAGACAAGTATTGTTTTGATCTTTCTGCTGATTGATTAATCTGACAATGTACACTTGACATCTCCACCTACAAAAGAAAAAAGCAATCTCCATTTTCTTTTGCAAAATATTTAATCACAAAATTTTTTGCTCATGGAAAGGGAGGGAGAAACCTATACTCGCAATGTATTCAGGAAGATATTATTTCACAAAGAGAGTATACAGCTCTGTATATAAAAAAATCTACAATGTACAAACAAAAAGCTTTCCTTTCAACCTGCGGTTTGTCCAGATGTTACCTTGATCCTGCTTCCTGCAAGCAAATTCATAGAACCAATGAATCGTTTTCTGAAAATGTCAGCTTATTCCCGAGCCTATGGCTCCTGAATATTGAAATGAAGTCTTCTGGTTCTTGGTATCATAAGGGTTTTTTTTCCAAAATTAAAAAAAAATGTATCATAAATAAACACTAACATACCTGATAGTCGAAACTTAGCAGTAGTTATTTACTACTAGTCATGACACATAACAAAATACATATAAACATTCATTTATTCAGGGATAATGAGGAGAAAGCCAAAGACCTGTAAAACCAATAAACTGAAGGCAGCGGTAGAATTTGGTCAATATAGCTCCACATAGATTTTCATTTTCTTCAATGACGTTTAACTACAAGTTATTTTGTATCACTGCTTATGCATTTTTTTTCTAATCCAGGATAAAGAGTTTATATTACAGATTGGCCTGCAGTCTTCTCATGACAAATTATGGACTTTGGCAGCTATTCCGCTGACACACTGATCCTATCATATTTTGGGATGACATCAGTTTTCTAAACAAACACAAGATCTGTGAAGGAGACAGAGTGACAGACATCAGAGAGTACGAACAGAAAGACACAGAAGGAGACATTAACAAACAAAACAAGAAGTGAGGGAAACAAGACAGAAAATGCAGAGGATGACAGACTGGCATAGACACGACACAGATAAATGCTGCATCATAGAGAGAGATCAGTGACAAACATCTACCTACCTGATCATGTTCTGCACACTGACATGGGGATATGCTGGATGGCGTTGTGTTCCTTGGCATGTGACTCCAGTCCAGTGGTTCCTGTATGCACGTAAGCAGTCATCAGTAACGGGAAAAATACTGATGGTTTTTTTCTGCTGAAAAATTACAAAGCTTTCAAGACATGGTCACATGTTTTGTCATTTGCTTTATTTGCTAAAATACTAAGATTACTTTTTCTTATCCCCTTTAAAGCAGAATAAATTCATAATTATTCTTTTTAAAAATATTGCTGCAAATTATCATTAAATTTGTCAATTCAAATATCAAAATAATTCAATGTTATGATTTCATCACAACATAAATTATTTTTCTTCAAAAACATCATCACCGTTTCATAATTTGCTTCATTAGGTCAAATACCTTAAGGGGTCAATTTCACTTTATTTTTAATTTCACTGATTGAAATATCAAAATGACTCAATGTTATGATGTTATAAAATGCATTCATGACTCTTCAAAACCATCACTGTTTCATGTTTTGATTCCTTAAGTCAAATAATTAACGAGTCACTTTCAGTTCTTTGAAACTTGGTAAATTCACAGTTATCCTGTAAAATGCTTTTACATTTATATAACCCTGCTTTCTTTCTCATCTCACACAATACCTCTACACAGTGTGATCATTCCACTCCTCCACCAAGATGTTTGTGACGGCTGTCGTTCCACCATGATGCACAGCTGTCAGTCAGTGTCCCCAACTTTCACCTCCTCTCAGCTGCTGTCCATTCCATCCCAGCTGGTGCTAATTGTAGCAGGAACTGACCACACTTGGACTTGGTAAAAGGAAGAAGGATTTCAGCACTGGGCCCTGGACCAAGTTATGCAGGAGGTGCGTGGTGTGGACGCCCATTCCTGGTCACTGGATTCAGTTCTCACCCCCACAGCTCCTGAAAGTCATAACAAATGATAAGCCACACTGAACATTTCTTCGCTTCCTTGGCTTACATTTCACAGTCATCTGATCATTTCATTTGGAGACACAATGAATTAAAAATGTACTTTACTGATCTTTTATTCTTGTAAAAAGTTCACCAATACATTATTTCCTTAGATATTAAAATGACCTGACAACATTTTCAAAGATTAAATCCACAAGGCTTACTGCAAAACAATGTCACAATCTTTAACCCCTCCATTGCAAGCTTTTCCCCCCAGAACCAGCTTACCAATGTACACGAGAACAATTGAAAATGCAAACCAAAAACTATGTTGTTACCTGAACATGTTTCTTGTTGGTTTTTCTGTAGTAGTCACACTGAAGGACACAGTGAAAGCTGCTGTAAGAGCCCTTTACACGTCAATGAACTAGTGACCACAAAACTACTTTGGGGCTGAATGGATGAGTTCAGTTATTTTCTCACCTGCATTTTGTCACAGAAGTTCCCCCTTAATGCTGGCAGGTGTTGACTTCAGCAGCAGCAGCAGCCATCTGATGACAGACTGATTCTATCACATAGCAGTGAAACATGATGACAGACAATTCTATCACACAGCAGTGAAACATGATGACAGACTGATTCTATCACACAGCGGTGAAACATCTTCATGATAAAATGCAGACCCGCAGGACACAGACAGACAGACAATGAAAATAGGAGAAGAAAGAAATGCAAATACAGAAGAAAGAAATGCAAATACAGAAGAAAGAAATGCAAATACAGAAGAAAGAAATGCAAATACAGAAGAAAGAAATGCAAATACAGAAGACAGAAATGCTAATACAGACAATACAGAGAAAGGCAGGCAGAATGGATGATACAAAGACAAACGCATCACATAAACAAACACTAACATACACACACAATGTCACAAAGAATGAAGGACAAAACGACAACTGCACCACATAAAAAAAAAAATTACTAACATATACACACACGATGTCACAAAGACTATTACTAAAAAAAAAAAACACAGTTACCAAGTGTCCTGACGTTTCCTTAATGACCACTGTCTAGGGCAGGTAGGTGCTGAACTTGACCACTGCTGGTCAGGCTTCCATGATACCTGGTAAAACACATGCACATCAGTCAATTAGAAATAGCTTCTTTTTTTTTTTTTTTAAAAGCATGAACAGTAAGCGACAAAAAATACAAGTGGTAAATGTACAAATAACTAACACAGACAGGTCACTTACCTTATCTCATAACACTAACATGACCACAGCTGATTGCACTTACATAGTATTTGGTCAAACAGGTCTGTATCACATAAGAGACAGCTAGCACAAAACAAGTAACCACAACCCAAAATGACAAAGAAAATGCAGAAACAAATAATATATGGAACAGTGACTACCAAAAAATAAAATTAGATTTAAAAAAATCAACACAGATTGGACAAAGATAAAGTCCAGTCAGAAATAGGAGACAAAAATACAAATACAGAAGTATGTAGAACTGTACCTTGTTGACAGACTTCAGTTCTTGGTCACTGTCTGTTACATGTACCATCCTTGCCACTCCACTCCAGCCCCAGAGACTCTGAAAACAGTACGTCATCATCAGTCATTGCAAACATTAATTCATCATCAGTCATACTGAACAGTCAGTCATCATCAGTCATCACCAGACATACTGAACAGTAAGTCATCAGTCATACTGACAATCCTAAAAGCTTCATTAACATATACACTGCATTCAGTTCATTATTCCACATTAAGTAGTCAAGTACAAATAAAATCTGTTAATTTTCTTAAGTAGCCAAACGCAAATAAAACCTGTAATTTTCTCACCTGTTGTACTATCATGGGATCTTTCGGCTCCCTCCATGCAGGCAGCTGTGACGTTGTCAGGGCATACACCTGGACAGGAGCTCTGTCAACAGACTATCACATGGCAGCGAAACATTTTCAACATCAAAAATGCAGGCCTGCAGAGACTCGACAGACAGAAAAGGGCAAAAAGAAACCAGACAGACTCGGTGCTACAGAAAGACAAAACAGGACAGACAAGACAGACAGACAGACCAGGAACAGGAGGCAGAGTGGATGATAGACATAGAAACAATGACAATATAAAATCAAAAGGCAGACATTCACAGTCACACACAGAGAAGAATTACCAGTTATCCTTCACTTTCTTGGGTGACCAAAGCTTGAGGCAGGCCTGATGACAATGGACTCGTCAACTTCTGGCCAGTTTTACCTGGTAAAACAGATGTCCTCCACAAATATAACAACAGCCTAATACAAATTTTCAGCAATACAAGTCAGCAATAATGCCAAAAAAAACACACACAAATATGGCAGTTAAAGGCTAAAATAATTAAATAAGAAAATCAGCTAGGATTGAACTGCAAGTCAAACAGAAAAAGACAAAAACGTGAACAAAAAAAGCTGACTTCTTCAGAAACATACCTATGCTGAGGCACTGCAAGTTGTGACGACACTACTGCAACACACTGTCCTCAGCACTGGACTCTAGCTCTGAAAGCAATAAATCATCATGAGGTATACTGTCAATCCTCAAAGTTTTATTTACATCCACATTACATCCAATAACATATATCACTTAGTTAACTAGCATCTACATTACATTAGTTCATTATTTAATGTAATATTGATGGGACATTCCATTAAATAACACATATTCAAGAATATGCATCACTTAAAGTGACAAAGTCAAAGTTTAACTAACTTGTAAATTAAATTCAATAACACGCATTCAAGAACATACATCACTAAAAGTGGCAAAGTCAAAGTTAACAACTAATACTAAAACAATTCAAAACATACTCACTTAAGTCAAAGTCAAAGTAAACAACATCACTTTAATCAAAGAACACACATAAAGACATACTCACTAAAGTGCAAAGTCTAGCATCTACATTACATTAAATAACACACATTCAAGAACATACATCACTTAAAACGGCAAAGTTTAACTAGCATTCACATCACATTCAAAGTGGCAAAGTTACAAAATGAAATCTATCATTTTCTCACCTGGACTCAGTCGTCCATTTCCCCAGTCCTGGTTTACCCCATGCAGCAGTGTGCCATCAGTCCATGCAACTTTGACAGCAGCTCTGTCAACAGTCTGATTCTATTACCTGGCAGTGAAACATTTTCGACATGAAAATGCAGACCTCAGAAAGCCACAGACAGACAGAAAAAGAACACAGACAAGCAAGATATTCACAGACAAAACATAGGAAATGGCCAGCCATGCACATGACAGACATAGGCAAATAAGTAATGTACACACTGGCATACATATATATCTATACCAGGTCACAAAAGACATAACTGTTACCCATGTAATTTATCTGGTGGCGTTGGCATGACCACAGCTAGCTAGCAAGTAGGCCTTGCATAGTACCATGTAAAACAAATGACTCACAGTTAAAAGACAGCATTAAAAAGTATGACGCAACAAGCTAATGAAGTAGTACAATTACTGTACTCACACTTAAAACTAACATGAACCAAAATGAGTTCATAAAATAGTGAAACACCTGTACTCACAAGTCAAAAAATAGCACATAACAAAATGTAACATATAATCAAAATAAATTATACACATTCAAATGACTAACAAAAGCAAAAACAGAAAACAATCCCCCAAAAATCAAACACCATGAAAAAAAATTTTTTAATCCTAAACAAGCAAAAAATAACCACACACAATAAGTATGCAGAAGTATACCTCTGTGAAGACAGGATGCAGCTTGAGATGACTGTTCCTTGGCACTTGTTTCCAGCACTAAAGATCCTGAAAGCAGTGAATCATCATCAGTCACACTGAAAATGGTAAAAGTTTCATAAGCACAAACTATGCATTCACATGGTCACAATACTTTCAAACTGATGAAGATTATACTTTACCCTAATTCCTCCCCCAAAATGATAGTGTAATGAATTCATCACATAAATCACAAAAAGACAATACATAATTATATATATACAAAAGCAATTTCTAATATGCAACCTTATTTTACCAATTTTAATAATTATTATTCAACAAACACTGCTGGACACAGCTGTAGATCATGTGCCAAAGATTTCAAAACCACCAATGAACCTGAGGAAAGAATATGCTACTTTTCAGACTGCATAGTTATTTCATTCAAATCATTTGAGTGACAGAGGATTCCTTTTCTTACCTGTCCATGGTTCTGCTTCATGCTGGCAGGCATGCTGTCAGTGCTGCGTACTCCTTGATGGTAGTCTCTCTGTTAACAAACTGATTTTCCACATTGCATTAAACATTTTCAAAATAAAATAATGCCCCCCTTTCCAGAAAAATGGCAAAAGACAGGTCTACAGAAACAGCAGATAACAGACAGACAGACATGGCAGATAACAGACAGACAGAATGGCAGATAAAAGACAGACAGAAATGGCAGATGACAGACAGACACAAATGCAAACCATCCTGCAATGACAGAAAAACCAAACAGAGAAAGGGGGGCAGAATAAAAACAACCTTAAACTACAGTATTTAAATAACTTACAGATAATTATGCACAAAGATCAGACAAGACAGAAAGAAAAAAAAAAAAGGATTAATCTGTACCTTATGGCTGAAGTGATGAAGAAGGCTTCTGATGGTGCTGGGCCTGTCTGAAACAGTCTGAACCTCATCTAATTCCTGGTAAAAGAGATCATCATTGAGAAAATAAAACACATACATGATAAGCTGCTGGCCCTGCTTTCAAACCAGGAATGTCAGTACTGCTGTGAAAGGCTGAATACAGACCAGCCTGAAAACAAAACTGTTGCCTGCTGTCATGCTTCTGTCCCTCTGGATAACCATCTTGGTCAAGGGACCAGTGGTGATAATGATCATGATGAGATGATGATGATGACAATGATGATGACCATCTTGGTCAACGAACTGATGATGATGACGATGATGATGATGATAATAACCATCTTGGTCAACAAACTGATAATATGTTGTCCTTCAATATCCTGCAGGATGACGATGATGATGAGATGATGATAATAACCATCTTGGTCAACAAACTGATGATGTTGTCCTTCAATATCCTGCAGGGATGACGATGATGATGATGATGATAATAACCATCTTGGTCAACAAACTGATAATTATGTTGTCCTTCAATCTCCTGCAGGGATGACGATGATGATGATGATGATGATAATAACCATCTTGGTCAACAAACTGATAATTATGTTGTCCTTCAATCTCCTGCAGGACCTTTTCCCTGTTTAGTTTGGTTTATTTATTCTTTAGTTGCAGAGTTTTGCACTTGGTTTACCTGATTTGGGTCGTTTTTGTGTGTGTGTGTGTGTGTGTTGTTTGGGTTTTTTTTGGGGGGAGGGGGCTGTTCTTTTACTTTTAGTTTACGCTTTCTTATTATTGAACATTTATTGACAGGTATTTTCCCTTTTGTGTGTGTGTTTTTTTTATGGTTATTTGTTTGTTTAGTTTATTATGCTTAGTTCAGTATATATGTAATGTTCAGTTTTCTTTTTTTTCAATGGGTTACTCTTTTTTTTAAATTTGTTTCTTTTAGTTCGTCTCAGAGGTTTATAGTTTCATCATCTGCCAAGCACCAGTCCAGCAGTTCTCACATCACTCATTCCAAATTTACCACACAACAACCGTATCCAGGCTGATTCCACTGTACTTAAAAGCCTGGAGTTGCCCTGGGGCTTTGTTTACATGCAGGACCAGGACACAGCCACGAACTTGGGGAGGCCTTGCTGTGTTGGTCTCTTTTCCCCCCTCCCCCCTTTTCAATTTTCCAATTTTAGTTTTTGTTATTTTTTTTATTTTAGCTTTTTGGTTGTGTTTCTTTTTAGCTTTTTGGTTTTGTTTCTTTTGCTTGGTTTTAGCTTCTTCCTGTGTTGCTTTTGAGTACTGCACGAGTGCTCTATTTGTTTTGTTTTGTTTTTTTTAGTCCCGTTTCCGTATTTTAATTCATTGTTTGGGGTTTTTTCCCTTTTAGATTTATACCGTTGTCCTTTTTATTTTGTCTGTCTTTTGCAATGCACTGGCTTGCATTGCACTCAATTCATTTTGTTTTAATTTAATTTGTGTACGCTCGACTCACTCAATATAAAAAAATGTTGTCTCTGCAGTAGCTTAGCCTTGAAAAACATGAAAATTCGCAATCTTATGCATCAACTGTACAAGCATTGGATTAAAAGTATGACAATTCAACAGTCCAAGACCAGCATACCTTCTGGTCCCAGGCAAGCCCTTCAAGTCTTTGCTAGAGTATTTTTGTTTTATCATCCCTTCTCCACACATCAACAGAGATCCTAAGAAAAATACATACAGTGAAGATGTCCTGAACTCTGCAGGACTGTAGTGCCGACACCTTCATCCTAGTGTCCTTGATGATAAAGTCTATCCCAGCCAACCAGTGTCTGTTAACAGACATAAACATGTGTGTCACAAACATGGCACTGTAATTGTAAAAGCAGAGAGAGAGAGAAAGAGAGAGAGAGAGAGAGAGAGAGAGAGAGAGAGAGAGAGAGAGAGAGAGAGAGAAAAGAGAGAGAGAGAGAGAGAGAGAGAGAGATGTAATAAATTTGATCCCAAATGATCTCAATTCAGAACATATGACAAAAATTATAAAATGCACCACACTGGTGTCCTGTTTAGACAACTTCACAATCAGAATGGGGTTAATTTAATTGCTTATTTGAACACTTCAGTTTGAATTTGTCTGGCAAACACTCCTATACCCAAAATCTCACCATGTCATTGGTGAACCTGGGACTCAAAAATATCGCACAAAAACCTTTCGCTAATACATGTTAAGGGAATGTAACTGACGAAAGTTAAGGACACATTAAAAAAAAAAAATGCCTGCAATTTGAAACCGGAAGCTTGTAAACGCTAGTAGTGTCAGCTCTCCTAATTTCCATACCATGAAAAGAGGCAACTGAAAATAAGTACCTTCTGATAGTATGTGTGCAGCCATCTGAGAACTTTGAAAAAGAACTGCAGACTATAGCTTAACCACCAAACTCACAAATCACTCCTTCATCTGGCGCCAACCCCAGCGCTGAACCCATGCTCACCTGCTAAGAGCGCGCCATGTTAGGTGACAAAGAGGGATAACTCTATGAGTGTTCTTATTCAGACAGATCAACAATGCCCCATGTTCTAAACCAGTTTTTTTTTGTTTTGTTTTTATATTTTCAAATCAGAGTCATCATTGATTCTTATTTCTATTTTCGTTTCTGAATGAGTGCCTTTCTGTAACATGACCTTAATATTGTATCTCTGTCTTATTTCTTACCTGTTGTTTGATACTTGGTATGGTTTCTTGCTCTTGGTATTTGAATCACTATAATTGTTGTTTAGTTGAGGCTATCTTTTTATCTTGATGTTATCCCTGAAAAGGGCGGGGACTGGGTGTAAAAAAGCACACGAGTGCTTATCTATTATCCTCCGATAAAAGAATTTTGCCTTGCCTTGCCTTGCCTTGCCTTTCTCTCTCTCTCTCTCTCTCTCTCTCTCTCTCTCTCTCTCTTGGAATTTGACGACCTGGGTTCGATTCCGTTTAAGGAGATTTTTCTCCTGGAGTTAACATCAGTGCTGACGCCACTCTCCCCAAAAGTCCTTCCGATGAGACTATAAACCGAGGCCCGTGTGTGAACGCAGCAGAACATCTTGCGTATTTCGTAAGAGTAGGCCATGGTGTGCCGGTGGGAACAGATAACATTTACAAAACTGCATACACATTGGATGTAAATAAGCACAAGAGTGCTTATCCCATTATCCTCGATGTAAAAGAATAAAATAAAAATAAAATAAAAATATCTCTCTCTCTCTCTCTCTCTCTCTCTCTCTCTCTCTCTCTCCTCTCTCTCTCTCTCTCTCTCTACATCTCATTCTTCTCTCTCTCTCTCACACACACACACACACAGCACAATCACACACAACGGAAAAACGTCTACAATCACGCACACACTGCACACAACACAACACATGAATATACACCACACAGCACATGCACGCACACACGGAAAAACGTCTCACTCAATCACGCACACACGCGTGCGGCGAAACACACACACACACACACACACACACACACATGTACAAAGAGAAACTGCTCTCTCTCTCTCTCTCTCTCTCCCCTCTCTCTCTCCTCTCTCACTCTCTCTCTCTCTCTCTTCACACACACACACACACACATTGTAGCCTGATCCCATCTTTTCAGACTATTTAATTTCTTACTTTATCCGTCCTCTTGTACCATCTAGCCTAGTACAGGGCGTCGAGGGGAGAAAGAGCTTTCGTCAGCGGCAAGTTTGAAGGCCTGGGTGGGTGGGATGTTGTGGGTCTTCAGTGTTTCTTTCACACCCTCGATCCAGGTCTTCTCCTCTTGCCTTGTAGCCTACTACCCGAACATCCTTGTGTTGTAAGCTTCAGGCGACTGGCAAAAGCTGATGAGGTGCCATGCTGTCCTGAAGTTATCAGTTAGCCTACACAAAACTGGGTGGAAGAAAATTGCTTAAAAAAATTTTTTTTTTTTTTACGAAGAGCTTTCCAAGGCACTCACACAGTCAAATCGGCCACAAATGTACGATGAAATGGTGTGCTTTTTTTTTAATAGCCTAGAACTGTGCTTCGTAAAAGAAAGACAATGACAAGTGTCAGTTGAACATGTTAGTCAACGTGTACGGCGCGTACACACCAAACGCCGGTCTAGTCTGCCTCCTCTGTGAGCTAGGCTAGCTAGCTTATTCCATTTTAGGGGGGTGAAATAAGGCCGCAGAGCGCCTGGCATAGCTGCATAGCTGGCACACTGTTTATAGGCCTAGAAGCCGCTTCCCCTAACTCTGGGCTGGTGGGATGTCTTCTCAGAGTCCGGTCAGCTAAATTTAGAACGCCGCAGCGATGCCAGAAAATGTTTCGAGTAGGCCTAAGATAAATAGGCTAACGCTTGGACCAAGCCTACCTCACCTCGTACTTGTGTGGAAGCCTATTATATGTACTGACAGGGGACGGATAGCTCAGTGGTCAGAGCACTGTGTGTGTATGTGTGTGTGTGTGTGTGTGTGTGTGTGTGTGTGTGTGTGTGTGGTGTGGTGTGTGGTGAGTTGTGTGTGTGTGTGTGTGTGTATGGTGTATGTTGTGTTGTGTGTGTGTGTGTGTGTGTGTGTGTGTGTGTGTGTGTGTGTGTGTGTGTGTAACCTACGTGAAAGAGTGAGTCTTACATTGCATTATCATTATCACTATGCTGTTGATATTATTATTATATATTATTATTGTTGTTGTTGTTGTTGTTCTCTTCTTCTTCTTCTTCTTCTTCATTCTTCTTTCTTCTTCTTCTTCTTCTTCTTCTTCTTCTTTTATTATTATTATCATTGTATCTCCTTTAGTTCCTAATCAAAAGCTGTAAAGACACCTTACTACAGCCCCTTCACGACGTCCTATGCCAGTGTTGGAGGGGGAGCCGTGCCGCAAGACATGAGAGATGCCAAGATCGTCACTCTCTACAAGAATAAAGGCGACAGAGTGATTGTAACAACTACAGATGCATGTCTCTCCTGAGCATCGTAGGAAAACTCTTCGCTCGTGTCATGCTTGTGCGCCTCCAGAAACTTGCTGAGCGTGTCTACCCCGAGCCACAATGCGGCTTCCGAGCTGAACGCTCCACGGTGGACATGATATTCTCCCTACGCCAGCTTCAGGAGAAATGCAGAGAACAACACAAACCCCTCTATATAGCCTTCATAGACCTGACCAAGGCCTTTGACCTAGTCAGCAGGGAAGGGCTATTCAACATCCTTCCAAAAATTGGTTGCCCCCCAAAACTCCACAGTCTCATCAGATCCTTTCATGATGACATGAAGGCAACAATCCAGTATGAGGGCAGCATGTCCGACCCATTTGACATCAAGAGTGGAGTCAAGCAAGGCTGTGTCCTTGCTCCACCCTCTTTGGCATCTTCTTTGCCCTGCTCCTAAAGCCCGCTTTTGGAACTGCAACAGAGGGTGTATACCTACGCACAAGATCCAGCGGTCGACTATTCAACCTGGCTCGGTTGAAAGCAAAAACAAAAGTGATGGGGAAAACAATTAGGGACATGCTTTTTGCTGATGATGCTGCTGTCACTTCTCACACTGAGCAAGAACTCCAATGCCTCATGGACAGGTTTTCCAGGCCTGCAAAGACTTCGGCCTGACAATCAGCCTGAGAAAGACCAATGTGCTGAGCCAGGACGTGGTAACTACACCAGCCATCTACATCGATGACTACCACTCGATGTCGTACACCAGTTCACATACCTGGGATCCACCATCAGTGACAACCTATCCCTTGATGCCGAGATCAACAAGCGCATCGGCAAGGCTGCTACGACCTTAGGACGCCTCACTACCCGTGTCTGGGAGAACCCAAAGCTGACAATTTCCACCAAGATGGCAGTGTACAACGCCTGCATCGTCAGCACTCTCCTATATGGCAGTGAAACATGGACAACATACTCCAAACAGGAGCGCAAACTGAACAGCTTCCACCTGCGCTCTCTCCGTTGCATCCTCGGCATCTACTGGAGTGACAAAGTTACCAACGCTCAGGTCCTCGAGGTTGCAGGTCTTCCACCATGTACACACTCCTCAGACAACGCAGACTCAGATGGCTTGGTCACGTGCGAAGGATGGAGGATGGACGCATTCCTAAAGATCTCCTCTATGGGAACTTGCCTCCGGCAAGAGAAGCATTGGCCGCCCCCAACTGCGCTACAAAGACGTCTGCAAGCGTGACATGAAAGCCCTGGACATCAACACAGAGAACTGGGAGGAGGTAGCGGCTGACCGCAGCAAATGGCGCAGTGTTCTCCACAAACAGCTGAAGTGTGGTGAAGAAAAGATCCACACCGCAGCAAACGAAAAGAGAGCAAAGCGGAAGGCATGTGCTCCAGCCACCTCAACAAGCCACATCTGCATCAGATGCAACAGAGACTGCACTCCCGCATCGGACTGACCAGCCACAGCCGGCGTTGTCGCTGAACAAATGACCTGTCTTTTGGCGCTAATTCCATAGTCGACACCGACTGACGGAGGCCTACTACTGTTCTTCTTCTTCTTCTTTTTATTATATATTATTATCATTGTATCTCCTTTAGTTCCTATCGAGTTTATTTTGTTGATACGAGTTGTGACAATGTTGTAGCTAAATATTTTTTGGGTGGGGTTTTCTTGGTTGTACTTTGCTTGTTTGCTTGCTGCTTGATTTCTGTTAGTTTATCTGTTTTTGTTTAAAGTGCTTTTTGGGGGTTTGGTTTTGGTTTGTTTTGGTTTGTTGGGGTTTTTTTGCTAGATAGATGGCTTGATGAAAAAAAGGAAATTTATTGCTTACTCAATGTACCATCAGGAAATAAAATTTTGATTTTATTTGAGCACTCGCTTCCCCCAAGCTAAGGTTAAGCAGCATCGAGCGTGG
>CM060346.1:30928210-30935710 GCA_030674155.1 Stramonita haemastoma | reverse complement strand
GATGGCAGTTGCTTCGGGGCTGCAGGTTGTAGACGAAGAAATCGCCGCAGTTGCGCACGCGGATCGGGGATTCCCAGTTGCAGCAGTCCGAGTCCCAGTTAGCGCATGCGCGACCTTCCACTTCCTCCCCCATTTCCGGCAGCTCACTGCCTCGTAGGTCCAGCCACTGCGGGGCGTGCGTGTTGCAGTGGTTTTTCTGACCAACAAACACACCAACAAACATACAAGTAGTGGGGGGGAGGGGGGGGGGGGGGAGAGCCTAGTGGTCAGAACATTGCACTCGCAACTTGACCACCCGAGTTCGACTCCTGGTCAAGGGGATTTTTTTTCCCCCTGGAGTTAACATCAGTGCCGACTCCACTCTTACCTCTCCTAAAAGTCTTTCGGGTGAGACTGTCAAGCAAAGCCCTCCGTGTGCGAACGCAGGCAGAACGATCTTGCTCACACGTTAAATCCTGTTCCGCTTTTCGTTAGAGTAGTCCATTGTGTTTTGGTGGGAACAGATGAGAATATTAAAAAATCTGCATACATACGGGGACTAGATGAAAAAAAGCGCATGAGTGCTTATTTCATTATCCCCGATATGAAAGAATAAATAAAAACAACAACAACAACAACAATAATAATAATAATAATAATAATAATAATAATAATAATAATAATAATAATAATAATAATACAAACCCACAATCAAGCCATGGCGGTCTTCGCTATTCTCACCCCCCCCCCTCCCCAACCCCCCCTTTCCTAGAAGATTGGCAATCTATTTTTATCAATTTTGCTTCTCCTCTCTCTCTCTCTCTCTCTCTCTCTCTCTCTCTCTCTCTCTCTCTCTTCTCTCTCTCTCTCTCTCTCTCACACACTTTAATGTACCCCCCCCCAAAACCAAAACAAAACAAAACAACCCCCACCCAAAAAAACAACACAACAACAACCAACAACAACAACAACAACACAACAACAACAAAACAAACCACTTCAACAAAAAAAGCACCACCAACAGACAAACTAACAAAAATGAAGCCGCAAGCAAACAAGCTTAGTAGTACTTTATTATGATCCTCTATGCTGAGGGGGTTGGTTGTCTTCAGGCCTTCAGCTAGGACAAAGCTCTTAGTTTACCAACCTCTTCCAACCCCCATCCATCCACCCCCTCCCCCCCCCCCCCTACATGCCTACAGCCACCCACATACCCCCACCCCCACCCACATACCACCCACCCACCCACATACCACCCACCCACATACCACCCTCCCACATACCACCCACCCCCACCCATATACCACCCACATACCACCCACCCCCACCCCCTCCCACCCACCCCCACCCACATACCACCCACCCACATACCCCCACCCCCTCACTCCCACCCACCCTCACCCACATACCCCCACCCCCTCCCACCCACCATACCCCTCACCCCCCACCCACCCTCACCCACATACCCCCACCCCCTCCCACCTACCCACCCTCACCCACACACCCCCCACCCCCTCCCACCCACCCTCCCACATACCATCCACCCTCACCCACATACCCCTACCCCCTCCCACATACCCCCCACCCTCACCTACATACCCCCACCCACCCCCACCCACATACCACCCACACCCACACCCACCCACATACCACCCACCCCCTCCCACCCACCTACATACCACCCACCCCCTCCCACCCACCCACCCCCACACCCTCCCACCCACCCTCACCCACATACCACCCACATACCCCCCCACCCCACCCCCCACCCCCCCCCTCCCACCCCCCCTCACACACATACAGTATACAGACACTCACAGGCACACAAGTGGTGGGGATGACAGCGTTGGCCCCGTTGAGAAGCATGCGGTACCAGCCATGTTCCAGACTGCTGTCACAGTGCAGGTCATCCTGACCTTCGCTGCTGGCCCTCCAGGCGTCGTCCAGTACCGTGTGCTGGTCATACCGACAGGGGCCTGGCGGGGGGGGGGGGGGGGGGGGTGGGGGGAGTGGGGGGGGGGGGGGGGCAGGACCAGGGCAGTCAATCATCAGTCAACCAGTTCGTCCGTCAACCCCCCAAAACTAAGCAGCCAGATAGCGACAATCAGCCAGCTAACCAAACCATTCAATTGTAGTTTTGCTTCACCACCCACCCACCCACCCAACTAATTAACCAGCTAAAAAAAAAACAACAACAACAACAACAACAACAAAAAGAACAACAACCAGCCAGCCAGCTGAACGAACGAGCCAACCAAAAAAAACCCAAACCAACCTGCCAAATTAACCAGCCAAACCTACCAGCCAACCAACCAGCTAAAAAAAACCTCAACCAACCAGCAACCAACCAACCAACCAATCAATCAACAAACAATTCAACTATCTGTCTGTCTGTCTGTCTGTCTGTCTGTCTGTCTGTCTGTCTGTCTGTCTGTCTGTCTATCTATCTATCTGTCTGTCTGTCTGTCTGTCTGTCTGTCTGTCTGTCTGTCTATCTATCATCTATCTGTCTGTCTGTCTATCTATCTGTCTGTCTGTCTGTCTATCTATCAATCTATCTATCCCTTAATCTGGCGACCGTGGGAGCACCCCTGCTATCTATCTATCTATCTATCTATCTATCTATCTATCTATCTATCTATCTATCTATCTATCTATCTATCTATCTATCTATCTATCTATCCCTTAGTCCTTCGGACGAGACTAAAAACCGAGGCCCCGTGTGCGTGCGAGAACGTACGCAGAACATCTTGCGCACACGTTAAATCTTGTTCCGCTTTTCGTAAGAGTAGGCCATCGTGTGCCGGTGGGAACAGATGACAAGATTTACAAAAACTTGCATACACACCACGCGGGGGCTGGATGTAAAGATTGCTTATTCCATTATCCTCGGTATAAAAGAATACATAAAAATAATAACTAATTAAAATAATACTAAAATAAAAGGAAATTATTCACCAGTCATAGCTGCACGTCTGGTCTTGTTGGTCAAGAAATCAATCTTGTCCATCAGACGCTGTTGCTCCGTCTGCAGTCGATCCAACTGCTCATCCAAGTTCCTCGTCACCTCTGGAAACAAACAGCCTCAAATAGATGAATAAATAATAGATAATGATAATAATAATAACACCTGGAATTTATATAGCGCTATATCTTGTAAAAAACAAAAAACAACAACAACAACAACAAAACAAAATTAATCAATTCGCTTGCATTCGACCTATACAACACACAAGCAGTCAATAAAAAAAAAAAGGCTAGAAGGTACTACTGTGCAGGCAGACAGTAACACAAGAGAGAGAGAGAGAGGGGGGGGGGGGAGAGAGAGGGGGGGGAGAGAGAGAGAGAGGGGGGGAGAGAGAGAGAGAGGGGGGAGAGAGAGAGAGAGGGGGGGAGAAGAGAGGGGGGAAGAGAGGAGAGAGAGAGAGAGAGAGAGAGAGAGAGAGAGAGAGAGAGAGAGAGAGAGAGAGAGAGAGAGAGAGAGAGAGAGAGAGAGAACAGAGAGACAGAGAGACAGAGAAGAAAGAGGGTGGAGAGGAGAGAGAGAGGAGGGAGAGAGAGAGGAGAGAGAGAGAGAGAGAGAGAGAGAGAGAGAGAGAGAGAGAGAGAGAGAAGAGAGAGAGAGAGAGAGAGAGAAAGAGACAGAGAGGAGAGAGAGAGAGAGAGAGGAGAGAGAAGAGAGAGAGAGAAGGAGAGATGTAAGAGAGAAGAGAGAGAGAGAGAGAGAGAGAGAGAGAGAGAGAGAGAGAGAGAGAGAGAGAGAGAGAGAGAGACAGAGAGACAGAGAGAGACAGAGACAGAGAGACAGAGAGAGCAGAGAGACAGAGACAGAGAGACAGAGAGATTAAGGAAAAAAAAACAGAACCAAAGACAAAGAGAGGGATAGAAACGGAGAATTTTCTAGCGCAATTATTTCGAGAAAGCTGGGACTGCGATTCATACTGAAAGAAGCCCTAAAAGGGGGAAGGGGGGGGGGGGGGGGAGAAGGTGGAGAGGGGCTGCTCAGTTCTAGAAGACTCCTCTTTATGTGGATCGGTGGTCTAGGTGGTCACGCGCCTTGCCTAGAAAGCAAAAAAGTCCCGGTCGGAGTGTGCGGGGTTCATACCCCGTTTGGACCCAAAACTTTTCCCCCATCCATTCGACCCGGAGTGGTGGTCTGGGCGCTAGTCTTTCGGATGAGACGATAAACCGAGGTCCCGTGTGTTACACATCACTATTTAGCGCACGTAAAAGAACCCACGGCAACAAGGGGGTTGTCCCTGGCAAAATTCTGTAGAAAGAAGCCACTCTGATAGGGAAACAAATACACTTGCATGCAGGAAAAAGAAAAAATAAATGGGTAGGCGCTGCACATGTGGCGACGCGCTCTCCCCGGGGAGAGCAGCCCGAATTTGACGCAGAGAAATCTGCGTGACATAAAGTGGTACAAAATACAAAATACAAAAAAAAAGACCAGTAGACGCGTCATGTGTTCCTCCTACCTTTGTATTTTATTTTTATTTTACTTTATACCACTTTATGTCACAGTTCATGTCTCTGCGTCAAATTCGGGCTGCTCTCTCTCTCTCTCAGCGCCTACTCAGTATTGTTTTCTTTTCTTTTTTTTCCTGTCTGCAACTGTATTTGTTTCCCTATCATCAGAGTGGCTTCTTTTTTTTTCCTACATCATTTTTGCCAGGGACAATCCCCTTTGGTGCCGTAGGTTCTTTTCACGTGCAGCTAAATATGGATGTGTCACATCACGGGACCTCAGTTTAGCGTCTCATCCGAAAGGCTTGCGCCCAGACCACCACTCATGGATGGGGGGGGAGAAAAAGCTTGGTGTCCAAACAGGATTCGAACCACCGCACCCGGGGCTTTTCGCTCTCTAGGCAGGTGCGTTATAATCACAGCGGTCAGTTTCCCCCACTTTCAGCTCCTCTCAGCTGCTAGTTAATCCATCCCAGCCCAGCCCAGATGGGGGGGGGTGGGGGGGGGGGGGGGGGGGGTGGGGGGGCAGCCGGTGCTATTCATAGCAGGAACTGACTGACCACACTTGGACTACTAGGTAAAAAGGAAAAGGGCACACTCTAAAATAGCACTCTTGACTGAGTGATGTTGGATTGGATTTGATTGGATTTGATTTGATTTGATTTATTCTTTTATATCGAGGATAATGGGATAAGCACTCTTGTGCTTTTTTTTTTTTTTTTTTACATCCAGTCCCCGTGTGTATGCAGTTTTGTCAATGTCGTCTGTTCCCACCGGCACACGATGGCCTACTCTTACGAATAGCGGAACAGGATTTAACGTGTGCGCAAGATGTTCTGCGTGCATTCGCACACACGGGGCCTCGGTTTAAAGTCTCATCCGAAGGACTTTTTGGGGGGAGAGTGGAGTCAGCACTGATGTGAACTCCAGGAGAAAAATCTCCTCGACGGGACTCGAACCTGGGTCTTCAAATTGCCAAGCGCAATGGTTCTGACCACTAGGCTATCCGTCCCGGATTTCGTGCGCTGTGTAATGTATCCTCTACACCCACCGATCCACCCCCCACCCACCCACCACCACCCACCCAACCCACCCCACCACCCACGGACACCTTGACAGTGGTCCGTCAAGTTCTGCATGTCTTGCACGTGCGTCTCGTTCAAAGCGGCCAGCGCCTCCTGCAACTGGGCGTTGCTTTCTCTCAGCGTGTTCTGATTGGCTTCCAGCAAGGACATGCGGGCTTTCTTGTCGTCCACGTTGACAGAGGCTGAGAAGAGGGGACTGTCCTGTTGCTGTGGGGGCCCCTTGTAGCAGAAATCGGGCAGGCGGGCTGGAGGGATGGTGCAGTAATACAGCCCCCCTCTGACAGGGGTGGGCACCGACAGGTAGAAGTGCCCCGACTCGTACCCTGAGCTGGCTTCTGTCTGGCCGCCTGGAGTCTGTGGGTAGAAAGAAGTGGGAGTGGGGTGGGGGGAGGAGGATGACCAGAGTGTTTTCAAGAACATAGGGCATAGTTTTTTGTTGGGATTTTGTTGTTGTTTTTTTTTTGTTTGGTGGGGTTTTTTTGTTGTTGTTTTTTTTGGGGGAAGGGGGGCTGTCAGGCATCAGCAAGAGGGGTTGGGGGGGGCATGATGGGGTGGGGGAGGGAGTGGAGGTTCTGCATTGACACATGGCCGGCCACATCACACATGCTCACATCACGCTACAGTGCCACACCACCACATGACACCCCTCACAACCCACTGGACATCATGCAGGGGGCCTGCCCCTGAAGGTGAAGGCTCCACATCACCACATTACACCTCATCATCACATCACCTTATTACACCTCATCACCACATCACCACATTACATCTCATCACCACACCACACCTCAGCACACCTCATCACCACATTACACCTCATCACCACAATCACCACGTCCACCCCCTCCCTCCCCCTGACTCACAATCCACTGGACATCGGCAGGGGGCGTGCCCCTGAAGGTGAAGGCTCCACATCACCACATTACACCTCATCACCACATTACACCACATCACCACATCACACCACATCTCCCACATCCCCCCTATCTACCTCCCTCCCCCTGACTCACAATCCACTGGACATCGGCAGGAGGCGTGCCCCTGAAGGTGAAGTCTCCACAGGTCAGACGCAGGAACCACTGCTGAGCGCTGTCATCCCACCACGCCTGGGGGTCCTGCTCTGCCGTCAGCTGGCCCTTCAGCATCAGGCCCTCTGCACACGGAGTACAGGGGCCCCACCCCATAAGCGTGTGTGTGTGTTGTGTGTGTGTTGTGTGTGTGTGTGTGTGTGTGTGTGTGTGTGTGTGTGTGTGTGTGTGTAGATACAGTGGTGGTAGAAGAATGCAAAGAAGAAGAAGAAGAAGAAGAAGAAGAAGAAGAGAAGAAGAAGAAGAAGAAGAAGAAGAAGAAGAAGAGAAGAAGAAGAAGAAGAAGAACTACTAACAGCAGCAGCAGCATTAGCATTAGCAGCAGGATTAGCATCAGCAGCAGCATTAGCAGCAGCAGCAAGATTAGAAGCAGCATTAGCGTTAGCATTATCACCAGTAGCAGCATCAGAAGTAGCACCAGTAGCAGCATCAGCCAGTAGCAGCATCAGCATTATCACCAGTAGCAGCATCAGCATTATCACCAGTAGCAGCATCAGCATTAGCAACATCGGCAGCATTAGCATTAGCATCAGCACTAGCAGCAGCAGCAGCAGCAGCAGCAGCAGCAGCAGCAGCAGCAGCAGCAGCAGCAGCATTTCCTCCTCCTCCTCCTCCTCCTCCTCACCATCATCCTCCTCCTCCTCATCAGCCTGATCCTGGGCAGAGAGAGCCCCCCCCCCCTCCCGCCCCCCCCCCCCCCCCCCCCCCCCCCCACTCACCCGGCCACCTGCAGGAAGGCCGCCCTGCGGAAGGTCCTGAAGAGCCGCCTGTGGCCACGTTGACCTCCACCGTGTAGTTGCCCGAGTCCCCCACCTCCAGGTCCTCCACCACCAGGCCTCCGTTGTCCACGTGCTGCACGCGCGCAGAGTAGGGCCCCG
>CM060346.1:30915710-30918210 GCA_030674155.1 Stramonita haemastoma | reverse complement strand
TCTGTCTGTCTGTCTGTCTGTCTGTCTGTCTGTCCTTACCCCCCCCCCCCCACTCTATCTCTCTCTCTCTCTCTCTCTCTCTCTCTCTCTCTCTCTCTCTCTCTCTCTCTCTCTCTCTCTAAGCTACAAATCATATTTTTGCATCCTTCCCGTTATTTGTCCCTCAAAGTGCAAAGAAGAATGCAAAGACTGCGAAGAAGAAGACTGCGAGGAAGAAGACTGCGAGGAAGAAGAAGAAGAAGAAGAAGAAGAAGAAGAAGAAGAAGAAGAAGAAGAAGAAGAAGAAGAAGAAGAATGCAAAGACTGCGAAGAAGACTGCGAATAATAATAATAATAATAATAATAATAATAATAATAATAATAATAATAATAATAATAATAATACATGGAATTTGTATAGCGCTATATCTTGCAAAAACAAATCAAAGCGCTTGCATTCGACCTACACAACACACAATCAACAACAATCTACAGTTTTAACAAATTCAAATATACACACACACGCACGCACGCACACACGCAGCACGCGCGCACGCGCACACACCTACAAACGTTAAGCATTTTGGCAGGTGGATGTTGAAGGTAGGGACAGGTAAGAGATTGAAGCGGAAGGAGAGAAACTTAGGTTTGAAATAAGTGTGTCTTGAGGTTGGATTTAAAAGTGCCATAAGTAGGCTTTTGCCGGAGGGAGAGAGGAAGGTCGTTCCAGATCGATGGACCAGAAACAGAGAAAGAGCGGCGGCCAACGGTAGATAGGTTGAATCTGGGTATTCTTAAGGACAAAGTATCTGCCGACGAGCGGAGGGAGCGAGAAGGTGTGTACAAGTGAAGACATTCACAGAGGCAGGAGGATGCAGTATTGTGGAGACATTTGTAACAGAGGGTATTGATCTTGTAGTTTACTCTCTGTGGTATGGGCAGCCAATGGAGAGATTGCAAGAAAGGGGTAATGTGCTCAGATTTTTTCTTTCTGAGGACCAGACGAGCTGCAGAGTTTTGTATACGTTGAAGGGAGTGGATGGATGATGCTGGCAGACCAGCCAAAAGAGAATTGCAATAGTCCAGACGTGAGAGAATAAGAGAAGTGACAAGTTTGGATGTTGCATCAGTGGACAGGTACTTTCGAATTGCGCTAATACGCCGTAGTTGATAGTAGCATGACTGACAGGTTTGGGTAATGAATTTTTGCATGGAGAGAGTGTTGTCGACAACGACTCCTAGATACTTCACAGAAGTGGATAGCGGAACTGACGTATTGCCGAATTCTATTGAAGTTGTTGGAATGGAGGAGAGTTTATGTTTGGTGCCTACGAGCATGGCTTCGGTTTTATCTGCATTTAGTTGTAATTTGTTTTGTATCATCCAGTGTTGGATATCTTGAAGGCAGCTGGTCATATTTGTCAAGAGAGAAGGAAGATTTTCAGGTGTGTCACTGCTTTGAATCTGCGAGTCGTCGGCATAAAAGTGATAATTGATATGATGACGGTCTATTATATGTGACAGTGGAGCAGTATAGAGGGTAAAAAGAAGAGGGCCCAGAACTGATCCCTGAGAGACACCACATTCCAGTATGGCAGGTGCTGATTGAATCTTGTTAACTGCAACTGTATGGACTCGGTCTGCTAGGTATGAAGTGAACCAAGTGAGGGCTGTGCCTTTAATGCCAAACATGTTTTGGAGACGGGAGAGAAGAATTGAATGGTCAATAGTGTCAAAGGCAGCAGATAAGTCGAGAAGAGTAAGAAGGGAGATTTTCCCTGAGTCAGAAGCATGGAGAAGCATGTTTAGAGTATGAACCAGGGTGGTTTCAGTGCTGTGGTTGACGCGATAGGCAGACTGAAAAGGGGGAAAGAGATTATTGGAAAGAAGATGGCTACTGAGTTGTTTCAGAACAACTTTTTCAAGGACTTTAGAGATAAAAGGCAGATTAGAAACAGGTCTATAGTTCTTCAGGATGTTAGGATCGAGGTCGTGCTTTTTGAGTAGAGGTGTGACTATCGCAGTTTTGAGAGCTGATGGAAAATTTCCAGAAAGAAGAGATGAGTTTACTATTTTTGTGATAGTCGGTATAAGCTGTGGAATGCACTGAAAGAAAAGAGAAGCAGGTACAAGATCGAGATTGCATGATTTTATTGTCATTTCTTTCAGAATGCTCTTGATTTCTTTCTCGCTTGTTGGGTGAAAGAAAAGGAGAGGAGTGCCAGTGAATTGGGGATCAGGAGGCGCAGGTTGGAAAGAAGTCTGATCCAGTTTGGAGCGGATGTTGCGGACTTTGTCGGAGAAGAATGAAGAGAATATAGCAGGAAGTTCAGAGTGGCTGTGGACAGTAGGCAGAGGGCTAGCCTTTGCAGATCCGAGGAGAGTTGAGGTGAGGGGAAAAAAGAGATTTCATGGACGTGGCATCAAGAACTTGAGCAGAGTAATAGTTTGTCTTCACTGAGTGGATTAAGGTTTTGACTTTATTTGTTTCTGGAAGAGCTGTTTGTTGATTTCTGTTTTT
>CM060346.1:30895710-30903210 GCA_030674155.1 Stramonita haemastoma | reverse complement strand
TTTTAGATTTAAAGGGAGCGGTTCGTTTTTTTTTTCTCTACGCAAATTTATGGAACCAAAATAGTCACAAGTTAGGTCTGAGAGTTAGCTTCCCCCACCTTGAGAGGCAATATCTTCACTGTGGCGTTAAAGTGAATCACGCTGTGGCTAAACACACACACACACACCACACACACACACACACACACACACACACACACACAACACACACACACACACACACCGCGCGCGCGCGCGCGCGCGCGCAGCGCACACACACAACAAAAAAATATATATATATATATAAAAAATTACAATATATATATATATATATATATATATATAAACAGTGATATAAAGCAATAAACAGGTTCTCAGTAAAAAGACTTTTTGTGAAAATTCAGGTAGGTCTGACCCCGTCAGCTCCATACTATTATCATTATTATTATCATCATCATTATCATAGTTTTCGCTGTTATTATTACATAACATCATGATAATGATGGTGATACTGATGATGATTATGATTATTATCATCATCATTATTATTCTTGATATCATCATCATCATCATATCATCATCATCATCATATCATCATCATCATCATCATCATCATCATCATCATCATCATCATCATCATCCATCACCACCACCATCATCATCACCACCACCACCATCATCTCATCATCATCATCCATCATCATCATCATCATCATCATCATCATCATCATCATCATCATCATCATCATCATCATCATCATCATCACCATCACCATCATCACCATCACCATCCACCACATCATCATCATCATCATCATCATCATTCATCATCATCATCATCATCATCATCATCATCATATCATCATCGTCATCATCGTCATCATCGTCATCATTACAAATATTTTTATTGTTGTTTTCATTGGTAATTTGATTATCATCACTAATTTGCTTGTTTATTTGTGTGTGTGTGTGTGTGTGTGTGTGTGTGTGTGTGTGTGTGTGTGTGTGTGTGTGTGTGTGTGTGTGTGTGTGTGTGTGTGTGTGTGTGTGTGTGTGTGTTGTGGGTTGTTTTTTTCCCAACAGGTAGGATCGTGGCATTAGAATGGGACAATTCACCCGAGGATTATGTTTACGCATGCGCAGGAAGTAGAGTGACACTTCCGTGGCACTATAAGGTATAAATGTGTGTGTGTGTGGTAGTGTGTGTGTGTGTGGTGTGTGTGGTGTGTGTGGTGTGTGTGTGTGTGTGTGTGTGTGTGTGTGTGTGTGTGTGTGTGTGTGTGTGTTGTAGTTTTAACTATCTTCCTACAGCTCCACAGAATATTATATTGAAATATCTATCTATCTATTAATCGTGTGTGTGTGCGTGTGTGCGCGTGCACTCGCGCGCATGTACATGTATGTGTGTGTGTGTCTGTGTCTGTGTCTGTGTCTCTGTGTGTGGGCATATAGCGTTAACTATCTTCCTATAGCTCTACGATATATGCTATTGAATTATTTATCTATCAATCTGTCTCTTTACCTACCTATCTACCTACTTACCTACCTACCGACCGACCGACCGACCGACCGACCGACCGAACCGACGGACCGACCGACCTACCTACCTACTACCTATTTACCTGTCCTCCTACATACCAATCTACTTACCTATCTATCTACCTGCCTACCTATCTACCTATCTTTCTACCTATCTACATACTTACCTATCTACACACCTACCTACCTATCCATCTACCTGTTTAGCTACCTACCTACCTACCTACTACCTACCTACCTACCTACCTGCCTCCTTACCTCCCTATCCATGTATTTACCTATCTACCTCCCTACCTACCTACCTACCTACCTAACTTCCTACCTTCCTACCTATCTACATACCTATCTACGTACCTAACTCCCTACCTACCTATCCATCTATCTACCTATCTACCTCCCTAACTACCTACCTACCTATCTCTCTACCTATCTACCCACTTACCTATCTACACACCTAACACCTACCTACCTATTTATTTACATATTTATCTACCTACCTCCCTACCTATCTACCTACCTACCTTCCTACCTCCTTACCTCCCTATCCATCTATCTACTACCTACCTACCTACCTCCTTCCTATACCTACCTATCCTACCTACCTATCTACCTCCCTACGTATCTTCCATCTATCTACCTATCTACTCTCCCACACTGCATACCTACTTACCTACCTACCTACCTACCTACCTATGTATTCTATCTCTCTACCTCCCTATCTCCCTGTATTCTGGTTGTGCTGTCAGGATGTAAAACAAACAAACAAACAAACAAACAAAAAACAACCCACAAGTGCTTATTCCATTATCCTGGATATAAAAGAAGGAATCAAATAATGACAAAAATCAACCCTCCTGGCTGTACTGTCAGGATGTAAAAAAAAACACAACAACACACCCCCCCCCCCCCCCCCCACACCAAATAAACAAAAAAAACCCAAACAAACAAAAAAAAAACCCAAACAAACAAAAAAAAACCACCCGAGATGTTTATTCCATTATCCTCGATATACAAAGAAGGAATCCAATACTCCCTGAAAATCAACCCTCCTGGTTGTGCTGTCAGAATGTAAAAAAAACAACACAAAAAACCACAAAAAAAAAAAACACACACAAGGTTTATTCCCTTACCCTCGATATACAAAAGAAGGAATCGAATACTACTCAAAATCAACCTTCCTGGTGTACTGTCAGGAGGTAAAAAAAAAAACAAAACAAACCACAAGTGCTTATCTTATTATCCTCGATATAAAAGAGGAAGGAATCCAATACTACTCAAAATCAACCCTTCTGGCTGACTGTCAAGAGGTAAAACTACAACACCCCCCCAAACAAACAACACACCCCGCCCACCCCCCACAAGAGGCTTATTCCCTTATCCTCGATACAAAAGAAGGAATCCAATAATACTAAAAACCCTCCTGGCTGTGTGCTGCCAGGATGTAAAAAAAAAAAAAAACAACAAAAACAACAAGTGCTTATTTCATTATCCTCGATATCTAAGAAGGAATCCAATACTACTACAAATCAAAAAACCCTCTAGCTTTGTTGTCAGGATGTGAAAAAAAACAAACAACACAACACAATATATCTTGATTCATTACAACAAAAGAAGAAATCCAATAATACTCTTCAAAAACCCTCCTGGCTGTGTGCTGCTGGATGTGAAAACATAGATACTGCATATATATCTTGATTACAAGATGTGCTAACTGACTACTACTGCTTCCAACCTGTGCTGTGCTGTGTGTGCTGTGCTGTGCGTGCGTGCCATGCTGTGCTGCCAGGATGTAAAAAAAACAACAACAACAACAAACCCAAACTAAAAACACCACAAGTGTTTATTCCCTTATCCTCGATATACAAAAGAAGGAATCCAATACTACTCAAAATGAACCCTCTTGGCGGTGCTGCCAGGATGTGAAAAAAACAACAACACAACACAATAATCCTTGATATACAAAAAGAATGAATCCAACACTTACTGATTAACCCACCCCCTGGCTGTACTGGCTGCTCTGTGCTGTGCTGTCTGTGCCGTGCTGTGCTGTGCTGTGCTGTGCTGTGCTGTGCTGTGCTGTGCTGTACTGTCTGTGCTGTGCTGTGCTGTGTCTGTACTGTGCTGTGTGACTGTACTGTACTGTCGTGCTGTCTGTACTGTGCTGTACTGACTGTACTGTGCGTGCTGTTACTGTACTGTACTGTACTGTACTGTACTGTACTGTACTGTCTGTACTGTACTGTACTGTCTGTACTGTACTGTACTGTACTGTACTGTACGTGCTGTACTGTACCGTGCTGTACTGTACTGTACGTGCTGTACCGTGCTGTACGTGCTGTACTGTGCTTGTACGTAGTGTGACTGCTGTACCGTGCTGGTACTGTACTGTACGTGCTGTACCGTGCTGTACCGTGCTGTACCGTGCCGTGCTGCCAGGTGGGGTCCGGGGAGTCGGTGGTGGGGGTGAACTGGATGCACGACGGGCCCCTGTCCTCCACCTATGGTGGCCACGATGGTTCGGGATCACTTCGTGGCCACGGGGCCCTACTCTGCGCGCGTGCAGCACGTGGACAACGGAGGCCTGGTGGTGGAGGACCTGGAGGTGGGGGACTCGGGCAACTACACGGTGGAGGTCAACGTGGCCACAGGCGGGCTCTTCAGGACCTTCCGCAGGAGCGGCCTTCCTGCAGGTGGCCGGTGAGTGAGCAGGCGGGGGGGGGGGGCTCTCTACTGCCCAGGATCAGGCTGAGGAGGAGGAGGAGGAGAGATGGTGATGATGATGGATGAGGATGATGATGATGATGTTATGGTGATAATGTAATGCTGATGCTGCTACTGGTGATGATGCTGATGCTGCTACTGGTGATAATGCTAATGCTGCTGCTTATGCTAACCTGCTGTAATGCTAATGCTGCTAGTGCATCCTGCTGCTGAGTAATCTGCTGCTAATGCTAATGCTGCTAATGCTAATGCTGCTAATGCTAATCCTGCTGCTAATGCTAATGCTACTAATGCTAATCCTGCTGCTAATGCTGCGCTGCTTATGCTGCTGCTGATGCTAATCGCTGCTGCTGCTAATGCTGCTGTAATGCTATGGTGCTGCTGTGCTGTTAGTGTGGTGGTTAGGGGCCTTGTTTTTGTTTGTGTGTGTTTGTTTGGTTGGTTGGGTTTTGTTGTGTGGTTGTCTGTTGGTTGTTTGTTGCTGTTCGGTTGTTGGTTGGTGGTTGTTGTTTGCTGTGGTTGTATTTTGGTTGTTTGGTGTGTGTGTTCCGGAGGTCTAGATCTAGCTGCTTACGTTTAGGAGAGAGGTCAGGTGGAACTGACGCCCCAAGCCAGCTCCCAGTGTCCCTTCAGAGGCCCAGACCAGGAGGCAGGTGGCAGGAGGGTTACAGACTGTGTGTTCCCTGGTTACAGACTGTGTGTTCCCCTGGTTACAGACTGTGTGTTCCCCTGGTTACAGACTGTGTGTTCCCCTGGTTACAGACTGTGTGTTCCCCTGGTTACAGACTGTGTGTTCCCCTGGTTACAGACTGTGTGTTCCCTGGTTACAGACTGTGTGTTCCCTTGGTTACAGACTGTGTGTTCCCCTGGTTACAGACTGTGTGTTCCCCTGGTTACAGACTGTGTGTTCCCTGGTTACAGACTGTGTGTTCCCCTGGTTACAGACTGTGTGTTCCCATGGTTACAGACTGTGTGTTCCCCTGTTGCATGGAACAAGGAAACCGAACTTTGGTGCCTTCTTCCACCTCCGTGGTGGTGGATGTTTGTTGTTGTTGTTTGTTGTTTTTGTTGTTTGTGTTGTGAGCGATTGGGTGGTGGTGGTGGTGGTGGTTGTGGTGATGTGGTGTTTGTTGTTGTTTGTGTGTGGTGATGGGTGTTTGGTTGTGGTGTGGATGTTTGTTTGTTGTTGTGTTAGCGATGGTGGTGGTGGTGGGGTGGTGGTGGTGTGTGGTGGTGGTTGTGTGGTGCGTTTGTTGTTGTTTGTGTGTGGTGATGGTTGTTGTTGTTGTGGTGGTGGTGGTTCTTCGTCGTGGTGGTTATTGTGGTTGTGTGGTACTGTACTTTGGTTCTGCTTTGATTTGTTTTTACAAGATATAGCGCTATATAAATTCCAGATATTATTATTATTGTTATTATTTTTAATCCATTTTGGGATTCTTTCTTGTTGATGTTGTTGTGTTGTTGTTGTTGGTGGTGGTGGTGCTGCTGTTGCTGGTGCTGCTTGTTGTTGTTGCTGTTGCTGTTGTCTTTGTTCTTTCTTCTTCTTCTTCTTCTTCTTCTTCTTCTTCTTCTTCTTCTTTTTCTTCTTCTTCTTCTTCTTCTTCTTTCTTCTTCTTCTTCTTCTTCTCTTCTTCTTCTTCTTCTTCTTCTTCTTCTTCTTCTTCTTCTTCTTCTTCTTCTTCTTCTTCTTCTTCTTCTTTGCATTCTTCTTCTTCTTCTTCTTCTTCTTCTGCTTCTCTTCTTCTTCTTCTTTCTTCTTCTTCTTCTTCTTCTTCTTCTTCTTCTTCTTCTTCTTCTTCTTCTTCTTCTTCTTCTTCTTCTTCTTCTTCTTCTTCTTCTTCTTCTTCTTCTTCTTCTTTCTTTCTTCTTCTCTTTGCATTCTTCTTCTTCTACTTCTTCTTCTTCTTCTTCTTCTTCTTCTTCTTCTTCTTCTTCTTCTTCTTCTTCTTCTTCTTCTTCTTCTTCTTCTTCTTCTTCTTTCTTCTTCGCAATTCTCTTCCTCTTCTTCTTCTTCTTCTTCTTTCTTCTTCTTCTTTCTTCTTCTTTCTTCTTCTTCTTCTTCTTCTTCTTCTTCTTCTTTGCATTCTTCTTCTTCTTCGCAATTCTTCTTCTTCTTCTTCGCAATTCTTCTTCTTCTTCGCAATTCTTCTTCTTCTTCGCAATTCTTCTTCTTCTTCGCAATTCTTCTTCTTCTTCGCAATTCTTCTTCTTCTTCGCAATTTCTTCTTCTTCGCAATTCTTCTTCTCTTCTTCTTCTTCTTCTTCTTCTTCTTCTTCTTCTTCTTCTTCTTCTTCTTCTTCTTCTTCTCTTCTTCTTCTTCTTCTTTCTTCTTCTTCTTCGCAATTCTTCTTCTTCTTTGCATTCTTCTTCTTCTTTGCATTCTTCTTCTTTGCATTCTTCTTCTGATTTGCATTCTTCTTCTTCTTCTTTGCATTCTTCTTCTTCTTCTTTGCATTCTTCTTTGCATTCTTCTTCTTCTTCTTTGCATTCTTCTTCTTCTTCTTTGCATTCTTCTTCGCAATTCTTCTTCTTTGCAATTCTTCTTTGCATTCTTCTGCCACCACTGTATCTACACACACACACACACACACACACACACACACACACACACACACACACACACACACCACACACACACACACACACACGCTTATGGGGTGGGGCCCCTGTACTCCGTGTGCAGAGGGCCTGATGCTGAAGGGCCAGCTGACGGCAGAGCAGGACCCCCAGGCGTGGTGGGATGACAGCGCTCAGCAGTGGTTCCTGCGTCTGACCTGTGGAGACTTCACCTTCAGGGGCACGCCTCCTGCTGATGTCCAGTGGATTGTGAGTCAGTGGGAGGGAGGGAGGGAAGGAGGTAGAGAGGGGATGTGGGGTGATGTGGTGATGAGGTGTGATGTGGTGATGTGGTGTAATGTGGTGATGAGGTGTAATGTGGTGATGTGGAGCCTTCACCTTCAGGGGTACGCCCCTGCCGATGTCCAGTGGATTGTGAGTCAGGAGGAGAGAGGGAGGGGGATGTGATGAGGTGTGATGAGGTGTGATGTGGTGATGAGATTGTATGTGGTGATGTGGTCATAAGGTGTAATAAGGTGTTGTGGTGATGAGGTGTAATGTGGTGATGAGGTGTAATGTGGTGATGAGGTGTAATGTGGTGATGTGGAGCCTTCACCTTCAGGGGCATGCCCCTGCCGATGTCCAGTGGATCGTGAGTCAAGGGGAGGGAGGGAGGGGGGGGGGGGGTGATGTGGTGGGATGGG
>CM060346.1:30883210-30885710 GCA_030674155.1 Stramonita haemastoma | reverse complement strand
CTCTAAAGACTAGAGCGCAACTCCATAGTCTTCCGAGACTGATGGGTGCCTACTACTACTACTGCTACTACTACAGACACAATCTCTCCAAGAACTAAAACGGTTCTCATCCTTCTATATCAATCAGAAGAAAAAACAAACAATATTGTTATTGTCGTTGTTTGTGCTCCTGTTGCCATTATAGATTGTTGTGGCTGCTTGATAATTATGCCGTTTTCTGGATGATGATTTTTTTTGTTTGTTTAAAAAATGTTTATCGACTACTACAAGTGTTGTTTTCATTTTTTTCAAAGATAATTCTCTGTTTGTTTTTTTGTTTTTGTTTATTGAGATGGTGTACTTGGTGTGATAATTATCAGAAAGCAGGGAGAGTTGGCTTAGATGGATATTATGATGGTCTTCTTTTCGGGTTTTTTTTGTTGTTTTTTTTTTGTTTTGTTTCTTTGCATTTCCTATCCCTTCGCTTTCCTTTTTGCCTTTGCTCACTGTATGTATGTCTGTATGTATGCATTGTGGCCAAAGGCTGATGATGTACATTAAAGCTGTTCAGAGTTCAGAATTTACAGTTCTCTGTCTGTCTGTCTGTCTGTCTGTCTGTCTGTCTGTCTGTCTATCTGTGTGTCTGTCTGTTTGTGTATGTGTCTATTTCTGTCTGTCTGTCTCGGTCTGTCTGGCTGTCTGTCTCTGTTTGTCTGTCTGGCTGTCTGTCTCTGTTTGTCTGTCTGGCTGTCTGTCTCTGTCTGTCTGTCTGGCTGGCTGTCTGTCTCGGTCTGTCTGTCTGTCTGTCTGTCTGTCTCGGTCTGTCTGTCTGTCTGTCTATCTGTCTGTCTGTCTGTCTGGCTGTCTGGCTGTCTGTCTGTCTGTCTGTCTGTCTCTCTTTCTCTCTCTCTCTCCTCTCTCTCTCTCTCTCTCTCTCTCTCTCTCTCTCTCTCTCTCTCTCCTCTCTCTCTCTCTCTCTCTCTCTCTCCTCTCTCTCTCTCTCTCTCTCTCTCTCTCTCTCTCTCTCTCTCTTTCTCTGTGTAATCTATCTTTGTCTGTCTGTCTGTCTGTCTGTCTGTCTGTCTGTGTCTGTCTGTCTCTCTCTCTCACTCTCTGTCTCTCTCTGTCTGTCTGTATGTAATCTATCTCTGACTATTCTCTGTCTGTCTGCGTCTGTCTGTCTGTCTGTCTGGCTGGCTGTCTGTCTGTCTGTCTGTCTGTCTGTAATCTATCTCTGTCTGTCTGTCTGTTTCTGTCTGTCTGTCTCTGTCTGTCTGTCGGCAGTGAACCTCTGAGTTGTAGACGAGGATAGGAACGAAGGAAAAAAAAAAAAAAACAACCCTATTCGTTTTGTTTTGTGCATGCATGCAAACTGGACCGTGGACGTGAATGGGGGAGAGGGGGGGAGGGAGAGGGGGGGGAGGAGGAGGGGAGGAAGGGAGGAAGGAGAAGATAAACAGGAGAAATTCAGGGCAATTCTTCAGACTTCGGCACCGAAATGGAGAAAGGGACATAATCCAAATCTTTGTGCGTTGACTGAATTGTCTCCCGTTGATTCCCCCCCCCCCCCCTCCCCCTCCCCCTCCTCCCGTCTACCCGCTTTTGCTTCTATAGTCCAGCCATTTTGCATGCATGCACGAAAACAAAATGAATAGGGGTTTTTTCTGTGTTTTTTTTTTTTTCTTCTTCTTCTTCGTTTCTATCTTCGTCTTCATCCTTCGGATGAGCCTATAAACCGAGGCCCCGTGTGCCAACGCACGCAGAACATCTTGCGCACACGCTAAATAAACCCTGTTCCGCTTTTTGTAAGAGTAGGCAGGCCATCGTGTGCCGGGTGGGAACAGATGACATTTTGCAAAAACTGCATACACACGGGGACTGGATGTAAAAAAAACACACATTATCCCATTATCCACGATATAAAAGAGTAAAATAAATAAATAAATAAATAAATAAATAAATAAATAAATAAATAAATACAACTCTGAGGAACGTTCACCAATGGTCAGTGAGGTTTTGTGTATGCGACTATTTTTGGCCCACTCACTCACTCACTCACATCAGTCCCCATGTCCCAAAGGACGTAGGGGGGACATGAGAGAAGATGCAACAGAGATCTTTTTCCATGCTTCACGATCCTGTGTGGCTAGTAGGAGGTGTTGTAGGGGTTGGGCAGTCCAGTCTTTGATGTTGTCAACCATGATTTCTTTTGGAGGCCTCTTCTTCTCTTGCCCTCGACTGTTCCTTGCAGGATGGTTTTTGCTAGGGTGTTGTGTCTTGTGGTGTGACCAAACCACATCAGCTTTCTCCTCTTTATGGTGGAGAGCAAAGGCTCTTGGGGGCCCACACGCTTTTTGATTTCTTCTTTCACATAGTTATTGGTCTTGTGTTCTTTGTATGATATTTTGAGAAGTCTTCTGTGGCACTTGTTCTCGAATGCTTGGATTCTCCTCTCCTCTCTCTGGCCCACTATGAAGGTAAAAAAAAAAAAAAAAGTTAAAGTCTGTCTCGAGCCTAAGGC
>CM060346.1:30839694-30849694 GCA_030674155.1 Stramonita haemastoma | reverse complement strand
GAGAGAGAGAGAGAGGAGAGAGAAGGAGATGAGAGAGAGAGAGAGAGAGAGAGAGTGAGAGAGAGGAGAGAGAGAGAGAGAGAGAGAGAGAGAATGAAGAATGAAAACTTATTTAAGGAAAAGAGTAAGTAGCATTACAACTGTATTTAGGCCTTGAGAGAGGAGAGAGAGAGAGAGAGAGGAGAGAGAGAGAGAGAGAGAGAGAGAGAGGAGAGAGAGAGAGAGAGAGAGAGAGAGAGAGAGAGAGAGAGAGTGAGGAGAGAGAGAGAGGAGAGAGGAGAGAGAGAGAGATGAGGAGAGAAACATAATCCAGACTGGAATGAGATTGGCATTATAGGTGAAAGGTGACTATTGAACTTGGCCTCTCTGTCTCTGTTTCTCTCGCTCACTCACTACAACAGAGTGGACGGGATAGCCTAGTGGTCAGAACATTGCGCTCGCAATTTGACCACCCGGGTTCGATTTCCCGGTCGAGGAGATTTTCCTCCTGGAGTTAACATCGGTGCCAACTCCACTCTCCCCCCAAAATTTTCTTTGGTTGGGACTATAGACCGAGGCCTCGTGTGTGAACGTACGCAGAACATCTTGTGCACATGTTGAATCCTGTTCCACTTTTCGTAAGAGTAGGCCATTGTGTGCCGGTGGGAACAGATGACATTCATAAAACTGCATACACACGGGGACTGGTGTAAAAAAAAAAAAAAAAAAAAAAGCACAAGAGTGCTTATCCCATTATCCTCAATATAAAAGAATAATAATAATAATAATAAAAAATAAATCAATCAATCAAATCATCACCCAGCCTTAGTAACAGAGAATACAAACTGTTATCCTTTTTATTACCTGTCCTATGTGACTGAGGATGGGGCAGCTCAGAGGTCAGAGCACTCGCTTTCCCCCCCAAAACTAAGGTCAAGCAGCATCGAGGGTGGTTACCAAGTGGGTGGGGTAACCGTTTGCGCGCCTTGGCTTCAGGAAAGTCCCCCCCCCCCTAGTTCACCCAGCTGCCAATGGGTAGGCTACCTGCCCCCCTTTAATAAGGTCAGCGAAGGCAAAGCAGTGAGGGAGAGGAGATGGGCGCCGCCCTCAATATGCTGGCCACCTACTAGAGAAGCTGAAGCTTCTGATATATATCTCGCTCCCCCAATGACTGCACAGGGTATGAGAACACCTTTACCTTTTTTTTTTGTGAGTAGAGGGGCGAGTGCTCAGACCACTGCGCTGCTAATTCGTGTCCCCCCCCCCCCCAATGTTTGACAATAATCTGTGTAATAATCAGTTCAGGTACAACGGGGGGGGGGGGGGGGGGGGGGGGGGGGGGGGGGGGGGATGGAAAACATTGCGTGACTGTTACCCATGTGATTGTATAATCATGTAGGACATTGGCAAGCATGAACGTACGTACGTACGTAGGCTACACCCACCCGCCTTGTTTTGGTGTCCAGATTACAGGGGGGTGTTTGTGTGGTGTGTGTGTGTGTGTGTGTGTGTGTGTGTGTGTGTGTGTGTGTGTGTGTGTGTGTGTGTGTGTGTGTGTGTGTGTGTGTGTGTGTGTGTGTGTGTGTTAGCACAGATTGACTGATTGTTGTTGTGGTCACGCTGCTGACTGGCTGGCTGGTTGGCTGGCTGGCTACGAGCCAATGCCATGACTGGCTGTCTTTCCATTCTAGTCAGGATTTGGGTCTTGAAACAGCTAACGCTGACGCATGAGGATTGGTGTGAACGCAGCTGGCACCGTGGGACGCCATAGCCCAGTGGTTAAAAGGCCGTTGGACTTCTAATCCCATGGCTCTATCAAGTCTTGGGCTCGAATCTCGGTGGCGTCTGGAACATTAAGGGTGGGGGATGTATTTTAACAATCTCCCACATCAGCTTCAAGAGCAGATGTCAGCGCCTTGATTCCATTTGAGTATTATATGATATACACATGCAGAAGATTGTATAGGCTACACATGGTAAAGATCCCGTAAATCCTCTCTCTCTCTCTCTCTCTCTCTCTCTCTCTCTCTCTCTCTCTCTCTCTCTCTCTCTCTCTCTCTCTCTCTCTCTCTCTCTCTCTCTCTCTCTCTCTTGGGATCACAAACTCACAAATCTCACTATCTCACAAACTGTTTCCCATCCAGATCAATAAGGAGGCAATTGAGCAAATCTCTCACCACAAAGTCCTAGGAGTGACAATCGATGAAAATCTCAGCTGGTTCTACCACATATCTATGCAAATACTTGTCCAAAAAGTTTACCAGTTGACTAAAATTAAACACTTTCTTGACTTCCATTCAAGGAAACTGTTCTTTCAAGCTTATATACAATCCTCAATAGACAATGCAGCAACCTGTGGGATTCTGCCAGTGCAAATACCATGAAACCGTTACTTAGTCTGTATAAACGTGGTCTTCAGCTGGTCCTTTTGAAGAAAACAACCTTGCTAGAAGTGGACTATGCTCAGTTAAATATTCTTCCCTACACCAACAACTAAAATATAACAAAGGCATCGTGATGTTTAAGATAATGACAGGAAATGTCCCCACGCCCTTTAAAAGATAAATTTCCAATGAATCATTCCAGAAATACGGAAAAGCCAAGTGTCCCAATCCCAAAAATAGACTTGTTCAAATCTAGTTTACTACACTCAGGCCCTACGCTGTGGAACTCCCTTCCTGATTCAATTAAACAGCACCAATCATTAACAACCTTCAAAAATCACCTTCTAAACCACTTGATGCATTAAAAACAACAAACCACACTCCCCCCTCCCCCCCCTCTCTACCACTGTGTGTGTGTGTGTGCGTGTGGGGTGTGGGTGTGGGTGTGTGTATGTGTGTAATTGTTTTCTGTTTGTCTGTGTGGGTATATGTGTCTGTGTGTGAGTGTATGTGAGTGTGTGTAAATCGTTATCCAATTTATAAAAATGTTTTGCTAATTCTTTAAACATCTGGGATGTTTTATGTATTTTTTTTATTGGTAGTATTTCTCCCCCCCCCCCCCCCCCCCATCTCCAACAAGGATATCAGTTTTTTCCCCCTTTTATCCAAATGTATGATTTATATGACTTGTACTTTTGACAGATGGTGGTAGATTGATGTTTTCAGTTGTTTATTCATTATGTTCTTTTGTTTGCTCTTTATCTATTAGCGTTTTTTTTTTTTCTCTTCTTTAATAATCAAAATCATTTTATTGTGATTTCTGATTTTCGTCTTCCGAATGAGTGTATTTTTCTTGCCTTATTATATATTGTGTACTTATTTATTGTATGTTGTTTGGTACTGCGTATAGTTTTATTTTTAGTATCTTTTTATCTTGATGTTATCCCTGAAAAGGGCGGGGACTGGATGTAAAAAAAACACACGAGTGCTTATCTATTATCCTCGAATAAAAGAATTTTGCCTTGCCTTGCCTTGCCTTGCCTTGCCTTGCCTTGCCTTGCCTTGCCTCGTCTCTCTCTCTCTCTCTCTCTCTCTCTCTCTCTCTCTCTCTCTCTCTCTCTCTCTCTCTCTCCTCTCTCTCTCAGTTTGCTCAATCAATACAATCAACAGCACATCCATCATCATTCTATTCATCAACAATACAGATGCAAAAATTCCCTGCAGGAGAACCGACCCCCCCCCCCCCCCCCCTCACCCCCCAATCACATTCTATAGTCATTCTTTCGTCATTATCATACCACGCAAAATTCAGTGGCCAAATTACGCAGAAGAAAACAAAAACAAACCCGGAAAAAACCATCCACCCCAAAACAACTCTCACGTCATATCGATTGGCTGCATGCAGGCTTCGCAAAAGCAGTCAGGCACGTGGTTCACGTTGCTAAAATTAGACACAGTTGTCAGTTCGGAATTTTTGCCGTTTAGTTTAGTCAAAGCAGCGGCAGCAACTTGATGCAGTGCAGACTCATGCCATATGTATGCAAAAAATTTAATGGTCAGATACTGAAACAGTATTGTCTGAGAGCAACATTACCCTCCCCCTCTCTCTCTCTCTCCCTCTCTTTTTACACACACACACACACACACACACACACACACACACACACACATATATATATATATATATATATATACATATACATATATATATATAAATACACACACACACACACACACCACACATATATATATATATATACATATATATATATATATATATATATAAATCATATATATATATAATCATATAATGTAATAATTATATATTATATTATGTATAGCATAGGCTATATGATATCACCTCGGGATTGGAAGTCCACAGGCTTTGATGGTGGTTGGTGGTGCCTGTTCTGAGCTAAAATACACAGGACACCCCTACTAGCCTAAGCCAGATAGCCTGTTCTGATGACAGTATAGTAGGTCTATCAGTCCGCTCAGTCACATAGCCAAACTGAGTGAGTCAGGGATCCAAAGTGGCAACAACAACAACAATGTCCCTCTGCTTTCCCATCAACTTTCAGCCCCAAAGGCTTTGACACAAACTCACCACAGAAGTGTAGCCTATGGGGAAGTAGAAAACTGTGGTCACCACGAAACCAGAGCAACTGAGGCCACCATACCCAGATGATTAGTTTTGTTTATTGCCTAATGATCAACGATAATGAGGATGACTAATGATGCTGTTACAGATGTGCTGTGCTTTGAGATTACTTCACAGGGCTGTACTCTACGCTTCCTGTCATAACACATCCCTGTGTCAATGGGGCCTGAGAGATACAGACACCTGCAGTGTTGGTCAGGTAATTTGAGCAACACTCTCAAAAAATCGCATCTGTAAAGTGGATGAAACTGGAATGAGGGGTTCCAGTCTCCCCACACAAGTCCACAGCACACTCACTCTGGGTAGGAGCTGGCTAGAGTCCCAAAACTCCCTATGACTGTTATGGGGTTCGAACCAGCCACCTTTTATTTATTTTTTTATTTTTTATTTATTTATTCTTTTATATCGAGGATAACAGAATAAGCAATAGTGTGCTTTTTTTCATCCGGTCCCCGTGTGTATGCAGTTTTTGTAAATCTTGTCATCTGTTCCCACCGGCACACGATGGCCTACTCTTACGAAGAACAGGATTTAACGTGTGGGCAAGATGTTCTGTGTGCAATCGCACACGGCCTCGGTTTAAAGTCTCATCCGAAGGACTTTTGGGGAGAGTGGAGTCGGCACTGATGTTAACTCCAGGAGAACCTTTCAATCCATAAGCCTAGATGCTTGCCACTGTGCCAAGGTGGCTGGTTTCCAACAAGTTTTCTGACAGAGGAATAAGTGGAGAGGAAAATAAACGCTGGAAAAAAAAGCCCATTAGTTTTTGTATCATTGTTAGCTTCTTCCATCAATTATTGAATAGTCTGATGTGAAGGAGAAAAATACAGGGAGGAATAGAATAAGAATAATAAGAAAAAATCACAAATTAATAAAATCCTACACATTATTATTATTTTTTTTTTTAATAGCTACACAATTATTCAAATTTTAATAAGCATTTACCAATATCATTTACAACGGGCCTCTGTCATTGGCTAGAATGTTAGCAGAATGGCAACATTAAAATATAATCAAGAGTATAAGGATTAATATATATATATATATATATATATATATATATATATATATATATATATATATATATATTATATATATATATATATATATATATATACATTAACAGAACTCTGCAGAATAATAATTGTCCTGTATCAGGTGAATGTATTTTTTTCCTTCTATTTTTGGTGTTGTGTGTGTGTGTGTGTGTGTGTGTGTGTGTGTGTGTGTGTGTGTGTGTGTGTGTGTGTGTGTGTGTGTGTGTGTGTGTGTGTGTGTGTATAATAATAATAATAATAATAATATAATAATAATAATAATAATAATAATGATAATATATAATAATGATTAATTAATAATAATAATAATAATAATAATAATAATAATAATAATAATAATAAATAATAATAATAATGACATATAACAATGATATAATAATATAATATAATTGAACTGCCTATCTCCATGGTTGCTCTGTTTCCAGATCAGTGGCAGTCTGTCAATGTTAGGCCTAAGCTAACCTATGTTCTCCAATTCTAAAGCTAGCAAAAACTGTGGTCACCACGAAACCAGAGCAACTGAGGCCACCATATCCGAGATGATTAGTTTTGTTTGTTGCATAATGATCAATGACAATGTGCTTTGAGACTACTTCACAGGGCTGTACTCTACCTTCCTGTCATAACACATCCCTGTGTCAATGGGGCCTGAGAGATACAGACATCTGCAGTGTTGCTCAGGTAATTTGACAACACTCTCAAAAAATCGCATCTGTAAAGTGGATGAAACTGGAATGAGGGGTTCCAGTCTCCCCACACAAGTCCACAGCACACTCACTCTGGGTACGAGCTGGCTAGAGTGCAAAACTCCCTATGACTGTTATGGGGTTCGAACCAGCGACCTTTCAATCCATAAGCCTAGATGCTTGCCACTGTGCCAAGGTGGCTGGTTTCCAACAAATTTTCTGACAGAGGAATAAGTGGAGAGGAATAAACGCTGGAAAAAAATCCCTTTAGTTTTTGTATCATTTTTTAGCTTCTTCCATCAATTATTGAATAGTCTAATGTGAAGGTGAAAAATACCAGGAAGAATAGAATAAGAATAATAAGAAAATGACAAGATTAATAAAATCCTACAGGCCATTTATTATTTTTTAATAGCTACACAAATTTGAAATAAGCATTTATCAATATCATTTACAAGGACCTCTGTGATGGCTAGAATGTTATCAGAATGGCAACATTAAAATATAATCAAGAGTGTAAGGATTAATATATATATATATATTATATATATATCTATATCTATATCTATATATCTATATATATATATATATATACTACATAACATACATACATACATATATACATACATATAATAATATATATTAAAATATACTGCTGACTTCTGTTAATGTTTAAGGCTTAGTATGCTATTTTTTGTTTTTAGTTTATTTGCTTGTCTACCTTTTTAAAATTTACTTTTCCATTTTTATCTTATTTCTGATTTTAAAAAATCGGACATTTTATAGGCAAGTTGTCCTGATATCAGGTGAATGTATTTTTCCTTCTATTTTTGGTGTGTGTGTGTGTGTGTGTGTGTGTGTGTGTGTGTGTGTGTGTGTGTGTGTGTGTGTGTGTGTGTGTGTTGTGTGTGTGTGTGTGTGTGTGTGTGTGTGTGTGTGTGTGTGTGTGTGTGTGTTGTGTGTGTGTGTGTGTGTGTGTGTGTGTGTGTGTGTGTGTGTGTGTGTGTGTGTGTGTGTGTGTGTGTGTGTGTGTGTGTGTGTGCGGTGCGACCGGGTGTTTTATTTATTTATTTATTCTTTTTTATCAAGGATAACAGAATAAGCAATCATGTGCTTTTTTTCATCCGGTGGGTGTGTTTGCAGTTTTGTAAATATTGTCATCTGTTCCCACCGGCAGACGATGGCCTACTCTTACGAAAAGCTGGAACAGGATTTAACGTGTCGAGTGTTGTGTTCGCACACGGCTGGTTTAAAGTCTCATCCGAAGGACTGTGTGTGTGTGTGTGTGTGTGTGTTGTGTGTGGTGTGTGTGTGTGTGTGTGTGTGTGTGTGTGTGTGTGTGTGTGTGTGTGTTGTGAGTGTATTGAGAGAGTTCCTTTTTCTGGTTTCTGTTTACTATATGTATTATTTTGTTTCCAATGTTGTTGATTTCATTCTTGATTAATTTAGATCACAATTCAAATTCAGGATAAAATCATGAATGTGAATTGTGATCTAAATTAATCAAGAATATACTGGCGAAAAAGAATATACAAGAATAAATTAATCAAGAATATGACTGGCAAAAACAATGAAATTTAGAAGAACAAGAAATAACAAAAGTTTTTTTTAAAAAAACAAAAAAAAAACTTGTGATTGGTGTACAGAAAAAATAGATTACTATGTTACAGACTAATATTAAACGTAATTTCACCATGAATGCTGAAATGCTCAGTTGTAAAAGAACAAGTTTCATGCATCTCATTTCTATATCTATTTCAGTGCAAAAATGATAATACAGATATTGATGATGATGATAATAATAATAATAATAATAATAATAATAATAATAATAATAATAATAATAATAATAATAATAATAATAATAATGATAATAATGATAATAATAACAACAATAATAATAACAACAATAATAATAACAATAATAATAATAATGATAATAACAACAACAATAATAATAATGGTAATGATGATGATGATGATGATGATGATGATGATGATGATGATTGATGATGATGATGATGATGATGATGATAATAATAATGATAATAATAATAATAATAATAATAATAATAATAATAATAATAATAATAATAATAATAAACAACATACAACAATGACATAATAATATAATATAATTGAATTGCCTATCTCCATGGTTGCTCTGTTTCAAGATCAGTGGCAGTCTCTCAACCTTAGGGCCTAAGCTAACCTATGTTCTTCAATTCTAAAGCTAGCAAAAACTGTGGTCACCACAAAACCAGAGCAACTGAGGCCACTGTACCCAGATGATTAGTTTTGTTTATTGCATAATGATCAACGACAATGAGGATGAGGTAATCATGCTGGTAGGATGTGCTGTGCTTTGGGATTACTTCACAGGGCTGTACTCTACGCTTCCTGTCATAACACATCCCTGTGTCAATGGGGCAAGAGAGATACACACACCTGCAGTGTTGGTCAGGTAATTTGAGCAACACTGTCAAAAAATCCCATCGGTAAAGTGGATCAAAATGGAATGAGGGGTTCCAGTCTCCCCACACAAGTCCACAGCACACTCACTCTGGGTAGGAGCTGGCTAGAGTCCCCAAACTCCCTATGACTGTTATGGGGTTCAATCAGCCACCTTTCAATCCATAAGCCTAGATGCTTGCCACTGTGCCAAGGTGGCTGGTTTCCAACAAATTTCTGACAAAGGAATAAGTGGAGATAAACGCTGGAAAAAAAAAAAGCCCATTAGTTTTTGTATCATTGTTGAGCTTCTTCCATCAATTATTGAATAGTCTAATGTGAAGGAGAAAAATACAGGGAGGAAAAGAATAAGAATAAGAAGAAAATGACAAGATTAATAAAATCCTACACATTATTTATTATTTTTTTAAAAGCTACACAATTATTCAAATTTTAATAAGCATTTATCAATATCATTTACAACGGGCCTCTGTGATTGGCTAGAATGTTAGCAGAATGGCAACATTACAATACAATCAAGAGTGTAAGGATATATATATATATATATATATATATATATATATATATATATATATATATATATATATATATATATATAACATATATATATATAATTATTATTGTGCTGACTTCTGTTTATGTTTAAGGCTTAGTATGCTATTTTTTGTTTTTAGTTTATTTGCCTGTCTACTTTTTTAAAATTTACTTTTCCATTTTTATCTTATTTCTGATTTTAAAAAATCAGACATCTTATAGGAAAGTTGTCCTGATATCCGGTGAATGTATTTTTTTCCTTCTATTTGTGGTGTGTTGTGTGTGTGGTGTGTGTGTGTGTGTGTGTGTGTGTGTGTGTGTGTGTGTGTGTGTGTGTGTGTGTGTGTGTGTGTGTGTGTGTGGTGTGTGTGTGTGTGTGTGTGTGTGTATTGAGACCAGTTCTTTTTTTTTATTTCTGTTTACTATATGTATTATTTTGTTTCCAATGTTGTTGGTTTTATTCTTGATTAATTTAGATCACAATTCATATTCAGGATAAAATCATGAATGTGAATTGTGATCTAAATTAATCAAGAATATACTTTCAATGACCTGGCAAAAACAATGAAATTTAGAAGAACAAGAAATAACAAAAGTCTTTAAAAAAACAAAAAATTGTGATTGGTGTACAGAAAAAAATAGATTACTATGTTACAACTAATATAAAGTAATTTCACCATGAATGCTGAAATGCTCAGTTGTAAAAGAACAGTTCTCATCTCATTT
>CM060346.1:30819694-30834694 GCA_030674155.1 Stramonita haemastoma | reverse complement strand
TTCGGAACCGTAACAATGGATATCTCATGGACTCAATTGTGTATTCTTTTGCTGCTGTGCACAGGTAAGTGTTTTAACACCTGTGTGTTTTTGAAATTTCACCTGTTGTTACCTGTGAAAGTCGTCTGCAGTTGGATTGAGCTAGGCCAACAGACGAAATACAGCATGCCCGATTGCCCCTCCTTTCCATGTTTTCGCATGGGGTTCGGGAGCTATGATTTAAAAAAAAGATAGGAAAGAAAAGGAAGGTTGATTGCTAGTCAGTCTGTACTCGGGTTAGACCCATGTATGGTGCTAGATTGCTGGGTGTTAAATTATCAATTCAAGGGACATTTATCAGTAAAAGGAAGAAAAGCTTGAAAGCGGAAACGCCTTCCTGGTTTTTCACCAGTCTGTGTACCTTTTCAGGCCGCTGTCATTTCTAATGCTTAGTGCGCGACTGAAAAGAACATATATTGTCAAATCATATATGGAACTTTAGACTGGATATGTAATACAACAGTACATCTTTAGAAACAACTTTGTGCTTTATAGATTTATTAATGAAATATTTTGTAAACTAGATAAGGATAAGTTGAATAATTCATAAAAAATATACCTAAGCCTAGTCAGTTCTACAGAAGAACACTGAAAAGTTTGCTTCCTGGTCAAATTTGTTCAATTGTTCTTTGAAAATTTTATTTTTTAATGGACGCAGAGCATTTTTATTAATTTTAAACAATAAAATGAATTTCAAATTGAAAGGGAACTGGAATAAAAAGGGTAGAGCATACATGCCATTCAGTAAAAAATTAACTTAGTTACATTATCCTGTGGAACATACTCTATGATACCTAACTGAGTAACTCACAGACAGGCAGGCAGATACACTCATAGTCATCCAGTGACAAGTACACACTCACAGTCACAGGACACACACACACACACACACACACACACACACACACACACACACACACACACACACACACACACACAAATACACACACACACACACACAAAGACGGGGACAGGATATCCTAGTGATCAGAACATTGCGCTCACAATTTGACGACCTGGGTTCGATTCCCGTTTTAGGAGATTTTTCTCCTGGAGTTAACATCACATCAGTGCTGACTCCTCTCTCCCCAAAAGGCAAAAGTCCTTAGATGAGACTATAAACCGAGGCCCTGTGTATGAACACATGCAGAACATCTTGCGCACATGTTAAATCCTTTTCAGCTTTTCATAAGAGTAGGCCATTGTGTGCTGGTGGAAACAGATGACATTTACAAAACTGCATACACACGGGGACTGGATGTAAAAAAAAAAGCACAAGAGTGCTTATCCCATTATCCTCAATATAAAAGAATAAAAAAAAATAAATAAACACACACACACACACACACACACACATAATATATATATATAATATATATATATATATATATATATATATATAATATATATATACACATGGGATAACCTACTTACCTAGTGGTCAGAACATTGCGCTCACACTTTGATGACCCGGGTTCGAATTCTGTTTGAGGGGATTTTTCCTCTGGAGGTAACAATAACATTAGTGCCGACTCCACTTCCCCCCAAAATCTTTCGGATGAGGCTTTAGTCTATAGAGTATAGTATAAATAAACTGAGGCCCGTGTGCGAACGCATGCAGAACATCTTGCGCACATGTTAAATCCTGTTCCACTTTTTATAAGAGTAGGCCATCATGTGGTGGTGGGAACAGATGACAAGATGAAGATTTATAAAAGTAAAACTGCATGCACACAGGGACTGGATGTAAAAAAGCTCAAGATTGCTTATAAATTCCATTATCCTCAATATTAAACAATAAAATAAAAAGAAACACAGACACACAGACACATAGACACACACACAGACACACACAGACACACACACACACACACACATACACACACACACAGACACACACAACACACACACACACACACACACACACACACACACACACACACATCACAACACACACATACACTGATACACACACACACACACACACACACACACACACACACACACACACACACACACACACACACAGGACACACACACGCAGTGACACACACACACACACACACACACACACACACACACACACACACACACACACACACACACACACACACACACTACTATGAATATGAGCACTCATGCAGATCAAGTATGCAGTGGCCAGAGATATATCCTGTCAATTGTTGTGTACATACATTATAATTTATATGCACTGGTGTGCGCATGCACACAACACACAGACACACACAGACACACACAGACACACACACACACACACACACACACACACACACACACCACACACACACACACAACACACACACACACACACACACAACACACACACACACACACACACACACACACACACACACACTCACACACACACAGTGACACACACAGTCACACACACACACACACACACACACACACACACACACACACACACACACACACACACACAGTCTAGATATGGAAGAGAAGGCCATTGCCTGTCGTGGGAACAGATGACAAAACTTACAAAACTGCATACACACAGGGACAGGATGTAAAAAAGCACATGAGTGCTTATTGCATTATCTTCAAAATAAAAGAAGAAATGATAAAAAAAAAAACACGGGCAGATTGTATACATCACACAGTTATGCACAAGTATGGTATTCTGTTTGGGTTTTTTTTCCTGTTATTTTTTCTCTCCAAATTCTGTTGAATTGACTTTAGCTAGGGCATGTATACATAGTCAATATCAGAAAATGTAGTTTAACAATGCTGAATTTTTCAGAACAGAAAAAGGTGGTGGAGGAATAGCCATGCATTACATAACTTTTAGACACTATCTATTGTAAAACTATTCTATTAAGTACTATATTTTATAAAATATAGTACTTTATAGAATATATATTATATTATATATACACAATATATAATAATTATATATTTAACTATAGTATAACTAAAGCCATTACAAACATTGAAACATGACCTTGACCATAACTTCCTGTTTTATTAAAACTACACTGCCTTATTTTATACAGTAGAGATTTAAATAAAGGTTCACAATTAAGGTAAATTATGAGTTTAGATATAATATAAAGCTTATGAAAGAATATTAATTATTAACAAGCAGAAATGATCTTACCGATTATAATTTATTCATCTGAGAAAAGAAAACAAACTTGTGATTCATAGAAAACTGTAGAGTATAGGAAAAGGAAAAATGTAATATAGATAATATGTATTATATAAGTTGTTACAATTCGTATGAATTCAATTAAGATTCATCAAATTACAATGGAATGTATTCATTGTAATGTAATGAATCTTAATGATAATTAATACGAATTGTATTGACGAATGAATATATTTAATATATATATTATATATATATATATATATATATATATATATATATATATATATATATATATATATACTGATGTTTTTATTGGTGATAATGATGATAATAATAATGGAATTTTGATAACAATAAAATTAAAAACAGCAAGTACTTGTGGATAAAAAATAATGATAATAATTAGTAATAACAGTAACTACTACTATTACTATTAATAATGATGAGAACAATGAATAATGATAAACAACATTAATGAAAAGGAGAAGAATGTGTCTGAAGCCAAATGCTCAACTTAAATTACTATAACATAATTTATAATGATGATAATATAATACTATTATTTAATAATGATAAAAATAATAGTAACAATGATGATGTTAATGACAGTAATAATTGTAATGATGATGATGCATTGACAATGATAATAATAATAATAATAATAATAATAATAATAATAATAATAATAATAATAATATAATATTAGTAGAAGATAGTAGTAGTATATAGATGATGATGATAACATTATTTTTAATAATAATAAAAAGAAAGAAGAAGAAGAAAAGAAGAAGAAGAAGAAGAAGAAGAAGAACAAGAAAGAAGAAGAAGAACAACAACAACAACAACAACGAAAATATAATAATAATAATAATAATAATAATAATAATAATAATAATAATAATAATAATAATGATAATAATAATATTGATTGATGATGGTGATAATGACAATGATAATAATGCTAATAAGGATGGGAACAATAGTCAATAATATAATGATGATGATGGTATACACTTTGTTAGATCTATATTTATTTATAATATAGGCCCTATAAGTATATTACTTATTAGCGTCTATTGTCATAAATCTATCTAGACTATATCATTGTATATGTCTAGAACTAAGTAATAGTGTAGATCTCGATATAATATATTTAAATAAAAATGTTGGTAATAAAATGTTTTGAGTATTAATCATCTTATGCTGACACTTACTTTGAACATGATGAAATTCATGACAAGCAAAAAAACAAAAAATGCATCAATTTCTAACAATCTGTCAAAATGACTCAAAATCTTCAGACTGTCACAGTGTTAGTGTCACCATAGTATACTTGTATTACTAGTATTAGTATTACTATTGTATTTATATATATAATATATATATAATATATATAAATATATATAAAATATAAAATTAATCTAGTTATCATTATCAATCATTATGATTATGGTTGCCTGAATCAGTAAATTTTATTATAAATCATTAAATGGCAAAGTGCTCAATAAAAACAGCAATGATCATGCACACAAACTTACCAGCCAGTGTATACTAATACTTACTTTACCATAACTGTGTTGGGTTCCCAGCCTGGCCTCGGGATGGGAGACTTGTAATTGTATAGACTGTATTGTATATCTATAGTATAATATACCAAGACCCTGTAAGTGAATGCATGCAGAACTTCTTGTGCACATGTTATCAAAAATCTGTTGTGTCTTTTGGAAGAGTAAGCCATTGTGTGCTGGTAGGAATGGATGACAGAAAAAAACCCAGCATACACACAGGTGTCATGTGTAGACACCATCCCAGAGTCAGAAGTCGGAATGTGGCTATCTGAATAAATTTTTTGGGGAAAAAACAGTGGCATACCACTTCATGTCATATGCATAAAAATCTCACCATTGGTGAACCTTGGAGCTCCAGCTGAGGAACAGAAGAAATTGTTGGGTTACCCTAAGGTGTTATAAATTCACTTACTCAGTTATTGTTAAAACTTAAATTAAGCTGGGCATGGGGAAACCTAACAACAGCAACACTTGCTAGTTGCTAGATTGAACTGAGTGAAAGAGTCAGGAAACAAAGAAAGGAAAAAAATAACCCAAACAAACCCTACAGCTGTACAGTGCTACAGGTCTCCATTACATCTCTGCTGCCTGTCAAGTGCAATACTAGTTGCTACTTGCATAGTACTTTACATGTTTACCATGTACACCAGAAGTCTGCTTATGATACTTTTAAACTTAAATCCAGCCTCAAGACATACTTAGTTTAAATATAATATCCAACCTAGGATTTTTCTGTGCTCTCATCTCAAAAACATCTATCGGGTGCATTCAAGTTCAAACAGCCAAAATCCCAATCACCCTGCAAAAGTATTATAATTAGTTAAAAACTTATTATAGCCTCTGTGTGTGTGTGTGTGTGTGTGTGTGTGTGTGTGTGTGTGTGTGTGTGTGTGTGTGTGTGTGTGTGTGTGTGTGTGTGTGTGTGTGTGTGTGTGTGTGTGTGTGGTGTGTGTGTGTGTGTAGTGTGTGTGTGTGGTGTGTGTGTGTGTGTGTGTGTGTTGAATTGCATTTGTTAAAACTATTGTTATTGGTTGCTTGTGTAAGAATAGGTTTTAAAATCAATAAATTTTTTCTGCTAACTGTACAAGTTAAGGACTATTTTCATATCAATCATATATTGTATATTACATATTATATCATATAATTATATATAAGATCATATCAGATCATATTATATATATGATCATATTATATCATATCGTATATATCATATATCATATCATATGTCATATCATACCTGTGCAGATTTGAGCTGTGTGGCCCAGCAAAGTGTGATATCCCAGTCGCCCAATCCCAGCACCAAGGGCAGCAGCAGTCAGCACACCATCCGGTGTGGATACCAGCTGCCTGCAGAAAACACTTTTGCCAGCCTCAAGCTGTTTGTGGATAATACAGATGTACCAAACAACATTGCTTTCATCCTTGAAAGTGGATCTCTTGGCTGGGCTGGGGGCAATGTGGCAGATCAATTCCGGGGGAGAGGAGGCTTCCTGACAGGGTCTAAGGGAGAAGGCCATCTGTCCCTGGTGTTGAACGACACCCAGTGCGGTGACCAAGGCAGGGTCTACGTGTGCTATCTGGAGTATACCGACAGTTCCAATACCCTGCGCAATCAAGAGTCGAGGATGGACATGCAGATTGATGGTAGGTTTCATATTGAACATTACAATTTGACACGAAACAAGCTTTTTCAGTTTTTGATGGCTGTACTTGGTTGCTCAGACATGACCTTTTGTGTGTGGGTGTTTTTTTTTTTTTTTTTTTTTTTTTTTTTTTTTTTCTGTTTGGCTAGAGCCAGAGGTCTGAGGTTCACCAGACCAGTGGTGAGATTTTGCATGGGTACGTGATGCTGTATTACAATACATGTTTACAATTTTACATGCGACCATTTGTGGCGCTCCACCACGAAATAAGTCGCTTAGCACATAACCCTTTCCCCCGCTAGGAGTAGGAGCCATTAAAGGCAGGTTGGGTCATTTTGGCAATTTTGAGATTTTGATTAATTATTAAAGTATAGCCATTATTCTACCTTATAATGAAATATCAAATCATAATTTTGTTTCCTTTTGCCTTTAAACATGTTTTAAAAATACCTAAGCCCTCATTCTGACCACCTATTAGGATGCTAAACTTGTCAATTTCTCATTTTGTTAATGTTATTTCCTGCAGTCTAGCATTTCAACTTGCAATAACTTTTCCTAGAATTATCCGATATTCAATCTGTTTTTTGTATTGTATAGCCATTATATTTCAGTTTGATAACATGTGAGTAACTAAAAATTGACCTCTGGTGCAATGCATCTCATTATGTGGTGGAAGCGTCACATTTTTGCCCACCCATTATGGTAGCACAAACTTTTGACGCAATGTGTACAAGTTGTAAATTTACAGTTTCACAATGATTTGGAGATGGGGGGGGGGGGGGGGGGGGGGGGTGATGCCATAGAGCAGGATTTGAACCTGGGCCAGCAGATCTTAAGCGCAATGTGCAACACTCTAGTCTAAGTACCACCAGGCACCAGGCTATCCTTCCCTAGTTTAGAACGAGTGAAAATAGGTCAGTAGGTGACCCCCATAGTGTTACGCTGGGAATGCACAACAGCATCACAAAATAATGTACATGTATATTCTTGAAGTCAAATTAAGTCAAGTCAAATATATATATATAAGATCTTCATTGATGCAATGATGGTATAACTCCCCCCATAAGATTAACTTTACACAATATTTTTTCATCCCTAAGCATGTATCATACAAAATATAACATGTGCTGATGTAGACATATAATTTATTCATTTTATTTAAATTTGAATTTAATCTTTTAAATATCAAGGATAATGGAATAAGCATTCATGTGCTTTTATACACCCAGTCCCCATGTGTATGCAGTTTTGTTTGTCATCTGTTCCCACCGGCACACAATGGCCTACTCTTACGAAATCCGGGACAGGGTTTAACATGTGCGCTAGATGTTCTGCATGCACTGGCACATGGGGCCTGGGTTTATAGTCTCATCCGAAGGACATTACATAATTATATAATTATATATTTTATGTGACACTCCACCACGAAATGAGTCGCTTAGCACATGACCCATTTTTCCGCTAGCAGCCATTAAAGGCAGGTGGGGTTCAAGTTGTCGATTTTAAGATTTTGATTGATTATAAAGCCATAGCCATTATTATACCATGTAATGAAATATGAAGGCATAGAACTTTTTGTTTCCTTTTGCCTTTAAACATGTTTTGAAAATACCACAGCCCTCATTCTGGCCACCTACTAGGATGCTTAACTTGTCAATTTCTTATTTTGTCATTTCCTGAAGTCTACCGTTTCAAGTTGTAATAACATTTAAAAGAATCGAATTGTCAGATTTTTAATCTGTTTTTTTTTTGTACATTGTATATGTAGCCATTTTATTGTACAGATTAATAGCATGTCCATAACAAAAAAATTGACCTCTGGTACAATCCGACTCCCTTATCTGTGGTGGAGCGTCACATTATAATTATATATTGACAGTGGATGATCTTTATTTCCCACAATTGCAGCCGCTCCCCTGGCCCCGGAGGAGATGACGAGGTCGCCCAGTTCGGAGAATGTGACAGAGTATTCCTCCATGATGTTCGAGTGCAAAGGGAACGTGGGGCTCCCTGCTGGAACCTTCCACTGGTATAAATTCATCGGCAGTGGTGCCGGGGAAAATGTCACAGGGCAGGTGAGTTAACGATATATATATATCTAAATAAATGATTGTAATATAATAATCCATATTTTTTATATAATTTATGATTTATAAAAAAACAACCACCACCACTTACACAGTCAGGTATGGTGAACCCTGGTGGCATTGATGATTGTGTTTCAGAGCTCCTACTGGTCAGTGACAGTGGCGATGGAGACAGTTGAGTCGAGAGATCTTTGAGAGATGAATTTATTTAGATAAACTGAAACTTATAATATAAATTTATGTATAATTTAGATATTAAACTGAAACATATTATATAGTGCCTGGTCAGGTTCTGCTGTGCTTGTCAAGTTCTCTGCAGGAGGTGGGACTGCCTGCTGGCCCCTCAGCTGTCGCATGCCAGCTTCAGAGCAGCTGTTGGTGTTTTTTTTTCTTTTTTGACAGGATGCATGCTGGGTATGTTTGTGTTTAGAACTGTAACTGTAAGTCACTTGCTAAACCAATCAAAGCACAGAATGGACAGTTTTAACAAAATGAATTGAACCCAACACGCACGCACGCACGCACGCACACGCACACAAAAACACACACACACACACCTTGTATGTATGTATATACAGAAAAGTTCTCTATATAATACATTTTTGCTGGGTGATGGGGGTTTGGGCTGTTGTTGAACTTGAACTTTGAAGGCAGGTCCAGATAATTATGAGGTGGAAACAAAAGAGGGGGCCAATCTGAGGTTTGGAAAGAAAAGTCTGGATGCTGACTTTAAAAAGTGTGTGGGTAAGTAGGGTTTTGACGGAGGGAGATGTATACCACAGACGCTAAACTGACGGCCTTCAATTTTCAGGCACAGCAACTGCCTACAACCGCTGAAGACTGTACCTTCAGAAGGACAAGTCGTCTGACCTTGAACCTGACCCGCACCGAGGTTAACCAGCGGTTGGTGGTGCGCTGTCGTGTGGCTCAGAAACTGGTGGCGTCTGACCTGTCGGCTTGTTCGGATCCAAACAAGGACTTTTGCCGCACAAGTCCAGAGATTAGTGTTCAGTGTAAGTTGTCCATTCTTAGGTTATTTAAAATTAAGGAGTGGATTCGTGTGTGTGTGTGTGTGTGTGTGTGTGTGGTGTGTGTGTTGTGTGTGTGTGTGTGTGTGTGTTGTGGTGTTGTGTATGTATGTGTGTGTGTGTGTGTGTGTGTGTTATGTTTATTTATTTTTAAATTTATTTATTCATTCTTTTATATGGAGGACAATGAAATAAGCACTCAAGGGTTTTTTTTACATCCAGTCCCTGTGTGTATGCAGTTTTTGTAAATCTTGTCATCTGTTCCCACCGGCACACAATAGCCTATTCTTACAAAAAGCGGTACAGGATTTAACGTGTGCGCGAGGTGTTCTGCGTGCGTTCGCACATGGGGCCTTAGTTTAAATAGTCTCATCCGAAGGACTTTTGGGGAGAATGGAGTCAGCACTGATGTTAACTCCAGAGGAAAAATCCCCTCAACTCTGTGTGTGTGTGTGTGTGTGTGTGTGTGTGTGTGTGTGTGTGTGTGTGTGTTGTGTTGTGTGTGTTGTTTGTGTGTGTGTGTGTGTGTGGTGTGTGTGTGTGCGCGTGTCTGTTTTTACCCACATGAAGGTAGCTGCTTTCCATCTTCGGGGATGTATGCTGGCTATGTTTGTGTCTTTATGTAAACTACTGAGGGCCGACATGAGATACAGAATCTGTAATGTGTGTATTATATATATATATAATATAATGTACACGGGGAAAGTAAGGCACTGGCAGGTCTGCACTTGAACTTGACCTGGGAGATTGCATGCAAAAAATCCCTACCCTGATGCTGCTGCCAATATTTATTAAATTTAAAATGACCTCACAATTTCACGGACCCATGGGATTGAAGTCAAATGGTACCTAACCACTTGGCCATGGTGTCAATCACACGGATTTGAAAAAAACTAGAAACTAAAGGGCCAGTGGCTACCTTACAGAATATGTATGATCTATAGATCTGTGTATTTCTGCAAATTCAAGATAATGGAAGGTGGGTTGGGACAGTCTCAACACAACTTCTCACCATTTGTAAACCTGAGAGCTGTAGGCAAGGAATAGAAAAACAAATCTGCCCCCCCCCCCCCCCCCCCTTTTATCTTGAATATTCAGCAGGCAGTACCTTTTAACATCTTTCGGGGGGGGGGGGGGGGGGGGGGGGGGGGGGGGGGGGAACTAATGAGAGAGAAAAACGTCAAAAAGCACAAACAGGAAAGAATATGTGATGTTATAGTTTTGCATTTTTGTAGTTATTATTATTATCATTATAATGTTATTATTTATTTTTTCTTTTTTGTTTTGCAGATCCAGTGAGTGTGAGTGTGATGAGTGACACGATGACGGCTGTAGAAGGGAAGAACAGGTCTATTGTCTGTAACACGCAGGGCAACCCCCTACCTTACCTGTGAGTTTTGACTCGGTTGGCTCCATGGTCAGAGAGCATTGTATAAAATTTACAAGTATATATATCTCTTGTATGTACCACTTTCTCTGTTGAACTCTCAGACATCAACTTTTGTTGTCTGTCATATGAGCAAAAAATACTGTTAAGTACCTGACAAGTCAGGCCCAGAGCATCCAACTTCAGCGGAACACTGGCAGAAACAAAGAGAGGGATAGAAAAGAGGGAATTCTTAGCTGTAGGATTTCCGCAAGTGCAGCGCCGACCCCTTGTTTTATTTTTGATTGTTTATGAATACAGCCTGAGTGCCAGTGGGACTCCACTCCCCGATTGTTCCTCGGAGTGTGTGTCTAAACCGACCACGTGTGCATGCTGGGTTTTTAAAAAATTTTGTAAAAAAGATTTTGTCATCGCTCCTACTGGCACCAATGGATTGTCTGTGTGGGCCATAGTCTCATCGAATGACTAGGACATTCACTTATCTTCAGTTCGAATTTTGTTTTTTTTTGTCTCTGCCATACCAGTTGGTTTGCACTGACACAACCGTGGTGATTTGTAAAGTTTGATTTCCTACAAGTGTGGAATGTGGTCACCTACATGAGGGGGGAAGGTCGCATATATATATGCTAAGGGGTCTCACATTGGTGAACCTCGGTAGCTTAGCTTAGGAACGGAAAATGAAAACAACAAAGTTGAATTTGATATCCTGGCTAGCCAAAGGGGGTTTGGACATGTTGCCACCATGGTGCATTGTTAGTGGCCCTTGGTTACATGACCGGAATGTCGCCGGGTTTGGCTCAGTGGGAAGACTGGGACCACACAGTCGAGCGTCATCCACTTTACGGATGCGACTTTGAGAGTGTTGCTCAAATAACCTGACCAACGCTGCAAGTGTGTCTCGCCTGACCAACACTGCAGGTGGCTGTATCTCTCGGGGCCCGGTTGACGCTGGGATATATCATGACAGTAAGAGGAGAGTACAACCCTGTCAGGTAGTCTCAAAGCAGATGCATTTCCATAGCGGCATCATTACATCATCCTCATCACCATTGATGATCATGGAATAAAAGAAATTGCCTCTTAATTTGGTGGTGGCAGTTGCTCTGGTCCATGGTGACCTCAGGTTTGGTTTCCCCATATCATCTATGCCTGTGGTGAGTTTGTGTCAAAGCCTTTGGGTTGGGGGTTCATGGGGGATGGTCATAGTGATGTTGTGGTGGTCACCACCTTGGGTTGGTGATGCACTCAGTCTGGCTCAGTGACTGAGCTAATACTGTCGTTAATAGGGGGCTTAGCAGGTGGTGTCCTGCGTATGTTAGCTCAGAACAGGCACCACTGAACACCACCAAAGTGACCCAGCAGGAAGTGCAGGGCCCCTTGGCTGGTGGCCCCATGGTGGCCTGATATGATGGGCTCCCTGTGGACATCTGACACTGAGGATGAGACATAACGAACCTGGGTATGGCTGTGGCGGGGGGGGGGGGGGGGGGGGGGGGGATTGAGATGAGTGGTGTGGAAAAGCAGGACAGGAACGTCACAAAATAGCTTAACCCCCCCCCCCAAAAAAAAACAAACCCTGGGGGGTGGGGTGGGGGTTGACATAAAATCTATATTCATCTGTGATCACACTTGTGTTTGAACTATAAAATCAGGGTGGAGTGGAGCAAGGAAGGGGAGAATGAGACGTGGATGGGGAACACCCTGACCTTGTCGGAGTTGACCCTGAACGACAGCGGAGGTACTCTGCACGGCCTACAACACCATCGGCGGTGTCGTCTTCAACCACTCTGTCGCTCGTCACCTTCACCGTCGGTGAGTGAGGACTGTCAGAGTGCCATTGCTGTTGGTGGTCAGTTCAAAGGCTATTCACACACTTGGGTCATCTCAATATTGGACTAAACAAACTAGCTGAAACCCTACCATTGAATATTGACCAGAAGATTTGGAAATAACCCACCCTAGCATTATCCAGTTATCAGTGGTTTTTGCAAAACTGTGTTGAACAGTGATTCCTTTTGAATTTCAATGCCATATTCTTTGTGAACTGAAATTTGAAACTGAACATTGAAAAAGAATTTATATATATATATATATATATATATATATATATATATATATATATATATATATATTATATATATATATATATATGTGTGTGTGTGTGTGTGTTGTGTATGGCTCAGAACAGGTGCAAGTCACATTTTGAGGATATTTGGTTTTCCAAGAATTTAATCTGTAAAAGAATTGTAAAAATGTGGTGTATTTGATATAAATGTATATATATGCATTTTGACTATGGGGGTGGTGTCTAAACATAAAACCTGTGTGCATGCAGAGGGCTTTGGGTTTTGTCATCTGTTCCTACTGGCACACGATGGCCTACACTTCTGAAAAGTGGCAGTACGTGTTTTTTAGCGTGTTTGCAAGATGTTCTGGGGGGCCTCAGTTTATAGTCTCGTCTGAAGAACTTGGACAGAATTCAGTTAATCTTTTCCCCATCCAAACTGGGAAGAAGGGCGAGGCTGAGAATCAAACCCAGAACCTCATGGTTGTTAGCAGCGCAGGCGAACGTCTTATCCATTGTGCCACCTTCTTCTTGACTGGTTGATTGATTGATAGTTGAGTGATACATTTTATTATTTTGATGTTGGGAGGGGGGGTGTCTTTCATATCTATGCATAATGCGTTATTGATATCTGCTTTTTTCACCGTGCTTCTTGTGTTTCTACCGTAAAGCTGATGAATCTGCGTTTAAAACGGGTCTACAGCACATGTAATAGAATATATGCAAATGTGTGTGTGTTAAACCACAAAGAAAAAGAAAGCAAAGGGTGGGAAGAAAGGATGGATAGCAAGCAATTCTATGGAAAAAAAACCCACCCGAAAGAAACACAATGCGGTTGTGATTGTTATTTTGGTCATAGTTACCCTGGCTTCCTGTCCCTTCTCTCTTGGGCTTATGTATGCTTTGCGGCTATTCGTTGTGAAATAGCAGCTCCCCCCCCCCCCCCCTCAGTAAAACATCAAAGTGGCTGTCACTATATGATACTTTGACGAAAGCACAGTGTTGTTGGGTTTGGTTTTGTTTTTTTGCAGCAATACTTTATTTTTTAAAACTCGACTTTTGTTGTTACTGTTACTTTTATTTGCTTTTGTTCTTAGTACTCATGAAAAGATGGAACTGTATTTCTACATCTTTTTTTTTTTTTTTTTGCTCTTAATTATTAAAATAACCCCCTGCAACATTGAATGAATACTAAAAATCAATCACAATGTCAGCAGCAAGGCTACCTACTTAACATCCATACTGCGTAGGAAGTGAATATATATCATATATTTTGTTGTTGTTGTTGTTGTAAAATTGACGGGGATGTGACGTACATGGCAGCATGCTTTGTGAGAGAAGAAGAAGAGAGAGAACCTTGCAGTGCCCAGGTCAGAAAAACCAAACCAAAAACACAAAACCAAACCAAACCAAAGCTGGAAAGAAATTTGATGGGTGTCTTGCTTTCAGACGAGACGACCACTGTCCCGCCACCACGACGCCCGTCTCTACGTCTCCAGAGCAGACCACAAAGGGAGATGTCCCTGACAAAGCCGGAGGAGGAGGTGAGGGAGAGACAGAGAGAGAGAAGAGAGAGACAGAGAGAGACAGAGAGAGAAGAGAGAGACAGAGGAGAGAGAGAGAGAGGAGAGAGAGAAGAGAGAGAGACAGAGACAGAGGAGAGGGGGAGAGAGAGAGAGAGGAGGAGAGAGAGAGAGAGAGAGAGAGAGAGAGAGAGGGAGAGACAGAGACAGAGAGAGGGAGAGAAATCTGCTGCGGCTTCAAGTGGTAGCAGACAATACCTGACGAAGCTTTTGGCCTGGGTCTGTCTGATACAGGGGGTGATGAAACCACAATCATCGTGGTGGTGGTGGTGGTGGTGGCTGTTCGTGATCATCGTGGCGATCATCGTCGTCATCCTCATCATGCGCAGACGAAGGAAGGGGAAGGGGGTAGAAGGTCGGTCCTTTTTTTTGTTTTGTTTTGTTTTTTGTTTTTTGTTATGTTTTTTGTTTTAAAAGTTACTGTGCATCTCTGTGTGTTTGATGTGTGTGTTTGTGTTGGATGTGTG
>CM060346.1:30817695-30819594 GCA_030674155.1 Stramonita haemastoma | reverse complement strand
AAATTTGGGGTGGTTTTTTTCTGTTACTGTTGGGTGGTCTTGTTTTTGGTTTTGGGTGGGTGGTTTTTTTTTTGCTTGTTTGCTTGCTGTTTCATTTTTGTTAGGTTTTTTGTGGGGTTTTTTTTGTTCTTGGGAGGGGAGGGGGGGGGGGGGGGCGTTGCTAGGTGGATGTTAGTTTGCTTGTCTGTTTGTTTGTTTGTTTTTTTGTTTGGCTGTGTTGTTGTTGTTGTTTTTGTTGTTTTTCTAGATAGATGGTCTGATGAAATAAAAAAAACAACAACAGATTTCTTGCTTACTGAATGTACCATCTGGAAATAAAATTTTAATATTGACTTGGACTTGGACTTGGACTTTCACACACACAGACACACAGACACACAGACACACACACACACACCACATACACTCATACACACACACACACACACACAGTCAAACACACACACACACACACTCAAACACACACACACGCGCACACACACACATACACACACACACACACACACACACACACACACACACACACACACACACACACACACACACACACACACACCTTTCTACGCAACAGCATCTTTTTTTTCTTCTTCTTCTTCTTCCCCCCCCCCCCCCCCCCCCAATATACAAAGCAGACAGTTCCAGAATTTCTCTGTCAGGGCAGTCAGTTAGCACCCTAATGCCAAAAAGTCTATCCCCCCTTCTCCCCCCCCCCCCCCCCCCCCCCCCTTCTGCAAAAGAAAAAAAAAAGAAAGGAAAATTCTGGAACAACAGCAGTTTGCAGTTGGTTGTAGGGGAGGGAGGAGGAGAGGAGGAGGGAGGGGTAAACCTAAAGTTGGCACAGTTTGCCAAAGAGTGAGGGAGGGAGGGGAGGGAGGGAGAGAGAGAGAGAGAGAGAGAGAGAGAGAGAGAGAGAGAGAGAGAGAGAGAGAGAGAGAGAGAGAGAGAGAGAGAGAGAGAGAGGGGGGGGGTGAGACTGAAGGTCGTGATTTTGGCAAAGGGAGCATCAGAAGATATGTTGTTTTCACTTTTGGCGTTTCGTGCTGTTTGGCTAACGTCAAGTATGGAGAGGGAAACATAATAAAAACAAGCAAAGACACAGACAAACAGACAGACAAACAAACACACAAACAAACACAATGACGAAAGAAAACAAGAGGCTTCGGAGGGGGGGGGGGGCGGGGTAGGGGGCGGGTAGGGGGGGGGGGGGGGTGGTGTGGGGACCAGAAATTGCACAGCAGAACCAAAACTGGGAAACAAGTGTCAAGTATAAATAAATCGTGAAATTATCACAGAGAGAGAGAGAGAGGAGAGAGAGAGAGAGAGAGAGAGAGGAGTGTGTGTGTGTGTGTGTGTGTGTGTGTGTGTGTGTGTGTGTGTGTGTGTGTGTGTGTGTGTGTGTGTGTGGTGAGAGAGAGAGAGAGAGATGGGGAGGGGGGAGAGAGAGAGAGAAGAGAAGAGAGAAGAGAAGAGAGAGAAGAGAGAAGAGAAGAGAGGAGAGAGAGGAGAGAGAAGAGACAGAGAGAGAGAGACAGAACAGACAGAAGACAACAGCACGACACACAGACAGACATAACACACACACACACACAACACACACACACACACACACACACACATCACACACACAACACCACACACACACACACACACACACACACACACACCACACAACCCCACAGTAAACACACAAACCACAACACACTTTACAGCAACACGCTACACAACCACAGACAGTGTGATATTGAGACACCAGAATGAGCAAGATTCTTTTCAACTTTACAAGAAATTTGCGGTGTGATCAATAGGCGTTGACGTCCACGACGAGAGAGAATGCAAAGTACACAATGAATGGGATCTGCGTATGTGTGCATGTGCGTGTGGCGCGTCGGCGCGCGTTGA
>CM060346.1:30812695-30815195 GCA_030674155.1 Stramonita haemastoma | reverse complement strand
CGATCAGTTGAACATTTTATACACATAAAATCTAATGTTGTGTTGTGTGTGTGTGTGTGTGTGTGTGTGTGTGTGTGTGTGTGTGTGTATGTGTATGTGTATGTATGTATGTATGTATGTATGTAGTGTTGTATGTATGTATGTATGTATGCGTGTGTATGTATGGTGTGTGTGTTGTGTGTGTATGTGTGTGTGTGTGTGTGTGTGTGTGTGTGTGTGTGTGTGTGTGTGTGTGTGGTGTGTGTGTGTGTGCTGTTCAGTTTAACGTTATTCCACTTAATAGTGATCTCAGATATCAGATATCAAGATGTATGTATGTATGTATGTATGTATGTATGTATGTATGTATGTATGTATGTATGTATGTATGTATGTATGTATGTATGTATGTATGTGTGCGTGTATGTATGTGTGCGTGTATGTATGTATGTATGTATGTATGTATGTATGTATGTATGTATGTATGTATGTATGTATGTATGTATGTGTGCGTGTTGTGCGTGTATGTATGTATGTATGTATGTATGTATGTATGTATGTATGTATGTATGTATGTATGTATGTTGTATGTGTGTGTGTTGTATGTATGTATGTATGTATGTTGTATGATGTATGTATGTATGTTGTGTGCGTGTATGTATGTGTGCGTGTATGATGTCAGTGTATGTATGTATGTATGTATGTATGTATGTATGTATGTATGTATGTATGTATGTATGTATGTATGTATGTATGTGTGCGTGTATGCGTGTGTGCGTGTGTGCGTGTGTGCGTTGTTTATGTATGTATGTTGTATGTATGTATGTATGTATGTATGTATGTATGTATGTATGTATGTATGTATGTATGTATGTATGTATGTGTCGTGTATGCGTGTATGCGTGTATGCGTGTATGTGTGTATGTGTAGTATGTATGTATGTATGTATGTATGTATGTATGTATGTATGTATGTATGTATGTATGTGTGTGCGTGTGTATGTATCTGTGTGTGTGTGCGCGTGCGTGCGAGCATGCGTGCGTGCGTTTGTGTGCTTTATGTATATATTTATTTATTTTATCTTTTTTTTTTCTTTTATATCGAAGAGAATCGAGTAAGCACTCAATTGCCTTTTTACATCTAGTCTCCGTGTGTATGTAGTTATGTAAATCCTGTCATCTGTTTTGTGTTTGTGTATGTGCGTATGTGTTGTGTATTGTGGTGTGTGGTGCGTGCGTTGGTGTGCGTGGGGTGTGTTGCGTGTGGTGGTGTGGTGTGTGTGTGTGGGTGTGTGTGTGTGTGTGTGTGTGTGTGTGAGTGTGTGTGTGTAGAGTGTGTGTGTTGTGTGGTGTGTGTGTGTGTGTGGTGTGTGTGTGTGTGTGCGTGGTGTGTGTGTGTGTGGTGCGTGCGTGCGTGCGTGCGTGCGTGCGTGCTGTGCGTGCGTGCGTGCGTGCGTGCGTGGTGTGTGTGTGTGTGTGTGTGTGTGGTTCTAGTCATGAACGACGACAGACGTGGCAAGGGTATCAGCAGCAGCAATAACAACAACATAAACAACAACAAGAACAACAACAATAACAACGACAACAACAAAATCAACAACAACATTAAAAAAAAAAAAATTTAAGTTTGTCATGGCGCGAAGCAAGACTGGCCTCCTGACAGCAGGACAATAAAACCATGTATTCAGACATCAGTGTGCTTTTTTTTTTACATACAGTCCCCGTTTGTATGCAGTCATAATGTAAACCTTGTCATCTGTCTGACACAGTGTTACTCACTGACTCCACTCTCCCCAAAAGTCTTCCGGATGAGACTATAAACCGAGGCCCCGTTGGGTGAACGCACGCAGAACATCATACGCACGCGTTAAATACTGTTCCGCTTTTCGTAAGAGTAGGCCATCGTGTGCCGGTGGGAACGGATGACAGAATTACAAAACTGCATGCACACGGGGACTGGATGTAAAAAAAAAAAAGCACATGAGTGCTTATTCCAATATCCTCGATGTAAAAGAAAAATAAATAATAAATAAATAATTATTAATTAATTAATTAAAAAGAAGTTCCTCCTAACTTAATTGTATCGTGAATACTTTGGGATTTTTTTGGTCACATTTATGTAGCCTCTAACCCATTATTAATCATTGTGAAAATCATTGTATTATGAATGATTCTGTATGCTGTGAGCATTTTCACACAGCTCCACACATCTGCAAAAGTTGTGGGGACTGTTTGAATAAATCTGCAATGTTCACAGTTATTGGTCTGCTACATACATACCTTTTCATTTCTTCGCCTACCACACGTTGAACATTGATTGTTGTTTCACATCACATACAATCACACGCGTGCGTACATGCCCAAGCGCGTACACACACACACACACACACACACCACACACACACACACACACACACACACACTGCACCACACGTGTGTGTGTGTGCATGCAGATGTGCACACACACACACCATACACACACACCTTTGTGTGCGCGCACACACACACACACACACACACAC
>CM060346.1:30800195-30805195 GCA_030674155.1 Stramonita haemastoma | reverse complement strand
ATTCTTCTTCTCCTTTGCATTCTCCTTCTTCTTCTTCTTAGTAGATGATGTAGTGATACTGAGGATTGTGATGATGATGATGATGATGATGATGATGATGATGATGATGATGATGATGATGGATGGTGGTCGTGTGGTGGTGGTGGTGAGGAGGAGGAGGAGGAGGAGGAGGAGGAGGGTGGGTGGTGGTGGTGGTGTGGTGGTGGTGGTGGTGGTGGTGGTGAGGGGAGGGGAGGAGGAGGAGGAGAGAAGGAGGAGAAGGATGAGGAGGAGGATCGGTGATGATTACTTGTCATTGGGTAGATCTGTGGTCTAGAGGTAAAGCGCCTGCCTAGAAAGCTAAAAGCCCGGGTGCAGTGGTTCGAATCCCGTTTGGGCCCAAAACTTTTCTCCTATTTGTTAGGCCATGTGTGATGGTCTGGGTGCTGGTCTTTCGGATGAGACTATTAAACCAAGGTCCCGTGTGTTAAACATCATTTTTAGACACGTAAAAGGATCCACGGCAACAAAAGCGTTCTCCCTGACAAAATTCTGTAGAAAAAAGCAACTTTGATAGGGAAACATTTACAGTTGCAGACAGGAAAAAGAAAAAAAAAATGGATGGCACTGCACTTGTGGCAAGGTGCTCTCCCAGGGGAGAGCAGCCCGAATTTCACACAGAGAAATCTGCTGGGACATAAAAGTGATATCCTATAAAACAAAACTTGAAATAAATCTGTAACCCTTGGGAATAAAGATTACAATCAATCAATCAATCAATCAATCAATCATCTCTCTCTCTCTCTCTCTCTCTCTCTCTCTCTCTCTCTTACATTATCTATATCTTATATATATATATATATATATTATATATATATATATAACACACAATATATATATATTATATACAACTATATATATAATATATATTAATATATATATATATCGGGTGCTTATCCCTTATCCTAGAAGTCAAACAAATACTACTACTGATTCGTTATCCTTGAAATACAAAAGTTAACACCTCTCTCTCTCTCTCTCTCTCTCTCTCTCTCTCTCTCTCTCTCTCTCTCTCTCTCTCTCCTGTTCCTTCTCCTCTTCTTGCATTTGTTTTATCCCTTAACCCTCTCAGGCCCAGCGTCACGGGTTCAACGGTCCCACGTGTGGTCCCAAACCTACGGAGAAACACGAAGTCCACTTCACGCAGGAGCAACTGCGCGCCGGCCAGGGCATCATCGGGCTGCAGGCAGGCACCAACAAGCTGGCCTCCCAGTCCGGCATGTCCATGGGCGCCACTCGCCACATCGCCGACATCCGTGCTGACGACATGAGCAAGGAAGGCCAGGGCGTGATCGGGCTGCAGGCAGGAAGCAACAAAGGCGCGTCCCAGTCCGGCATGGCCATGGGAGCTGTGCGTCATATCGCCGACATCCGCGCGGACGACGCTTCCAGGGAGGGAGCTGGAATCATCGGGCTGCAGGCTGGCTCCAACAAGGGAGCTTCCCAGGCCGGCATGGCTATGGGAGCTGTGCGCCACATTGCCGACATCCGTGCGGACGACGCTTCCAGGGAGGGAGCTGGAATCATCGGGCTGCAGGCTGGCTCCAACAAGGGAGCTTCCCAGGCCGGCATGGCTATGGGAGCTGTGCGCCATATTGCCGACATCCGCGCGGACGACGCCTCGAGAGAAGGGGCCGGAATCATCGGGCTGCAGGCTGGCTCCAACAAGGGAGCCTCCCAGGCCGGCATGTCCATGGGAGCTGTGCGCCACATCGCCGACATCCGCGCGGACGACGCTTCCCGAGAGGGCGCGGGTGTGATCGGGCTGCAGGCCGGCTCCAACAAGGGAGCGACACAAGCGGGCATGTCCATGGGGGCGCAGCGCCACATCGCCGACATCCGCGCGGACGACATGAGCCAGGCTTCCCAGGCCTCCATCAACCTGCAGTACGGCTCCAACAAGGGCGCCAACCAGGCTGGCATGAGCTACGGAGGCCGCCGAGACATCATGGGACAGTAGAGTCAGCACGACAGGAAAGATCCCCCGGGGGCCTGTGGCTGGCTCTGTCCTGACCACTACCACCACCACTACTACTACTACTACTGCTGCTACTACTACTACTACTACTACTACTACTACTACTACTACTACTACTACTACTACTACTACTACTACTACTGACTACTACTACTACTGCCGCCTCCTTGCGCTTTTTCGAACCGTTTTCTCCAGAAGATGTAACCCATCATCTTTCAAAGATCGGGCATGCACTGTTTTTTTGTGTTTTTTTTTACTTTCTTTTGCTGAGGAGAGTCTCTAACTGAACTTTTGTTTTTTTCGGTGTGTTTCTTTATGTATCTGTTTGTTTGTCTGTCACTCTCAAGGCTTGATAACATGTCTCTGGCTTATGGCGTTCAAGTGATTTGGTTTGATTTTTTTTTTTTTTTTTTTGGAATCTTCCAAGCATTTCTCTGATATCTGGCAAAAAGAAAAAAAACTGTAAACTACATTCGTGCAACCCCCCCCCCCCCCCCCCCCCGCCCCCCCGCCTCCCTACTTTCCAAAAGTCCCTTCCTTCCTTCCTTCCTTCCTTCCTTGCCCCTTGTGGTGCACCCCCCTGAATGCACGCTTTGAATATATTTATTATTGTTGGTGTGACTGTGTAAATATCTGGGGGGGGGGGGGGGGGGGTGATGAGGCTGAAGGGTGGATAGCTGTTGGCACTGGGTTAGTTAGGTTGGCATGCTTTAGTTCTGGGCGGGCACTGTACTGCAGTGGGTCATCACTGACCCAGTGCGGTGCTGATGCAGCTGAATTGGAAGACACTGCAGACCTTAGTAATGCATACTATACTGTATCAGCTACAACAACAATCAAGATGAAGCAACGGATGGATGACTCGGAATAGTTTTAAAAAGACTTCTTTTCTCGATTAATTTATCATTTGTATGATTTTAATCCTTTTTTTTAAAAAAAACAACAACAAAAACCAACAACAACAACAAACAAACCAAGTGTGCCTTCTTCAATGTTTACTAGGATCAGCAGCTGGTAACCCCAAATGTTGGTGGAATTTGCCCCAACCTTACCGAGTTTTGGTAGGGGGGGGGTGGGGGGGGTACAGAGTTCTGTCTTTTGGGGTTTTCTTTCTACAATAATATTATACAATCATTCCGAGTCCTTTTTTTTCTGCTCGTATAACTACAATGTGCCGTTTTAGTTTCTTTAGAGTGAGTACTGTTATGATGTTTTGCCCCTGAACTGGAATGACAGTGTCATGAAGTCTTTGTCAGGGTTGTCCTTTATCTTTGCTGTAACCACCACCCCCCCACCCCCACTTGGTTCTGTTGCATAATTATGTCCTCAACGCGAAACAAAAACCACCAGCAAATACTCACTTACTTGCATGTCGGAAAACTAGTAGCAACAGACCGGAAGCAGAAGTCTCTACAAGGTTCCCAAGTTTGTACCACCAGGAGGCCATCTTTGATTTTGGAAAACCCTTGGCCATGATTGGCTGTGTGGGTCACATGATGTGTGACGTCAACTCCGACGAACTTTTTTTTTCTCTTATCACTAAAATAACAACCAAATGGTGTGTCTCACTCAGCAACAAGCAGCGCTAGTAGTTTTATAGTCTGGGGCTATTTTGTGTACTTTTTGTTGTTTGGTTGTTTGGTTGGTGACCATAGAAGGATAGGATTAGCAGTCTGTGTGGGTGTGGTGCTCAAAAACATGTAGCCTACTGCTATTTTGTGATCTAGGATTGTTTTTTCGCATCACCCACTCAACAACCAAGTCCACACACTATCATGTTCTGGCAAACAATTCAAGAACTTTCAAGTCCCCAATCTCCTTCCCCTTATACTACTATTTCAACCCACATTCTTGTATATATTTGGTTCAGTATCGAATACTCTTCCCCTCACAGCACCCCCCCCCCACCCCCCCCCCCCCACCCCCCCCCCCCTGCCCCCAACCAACCCACACCTATGGTTTTGTGTGTGTGTGTGTGTGTATGTTCGAAAAATATGCTATCACAACTGTCAAATCTTGGATTCTTATAATAGGCAGACTATTCTCTTTTTTTGGTGGTCTTTTTTTAAATGTACATGTTTCAATGCGTACTGTACACGTTTCTGTGATTGGGAATCTTTTTGCATGTACATTGCTATGTTAATGGCTTTTGCTACTTACTCTGGAAGCGTTGGATGTACAGATGGTACAGTCTTTTTTGTACAACAGGGGCCGTTTCGCACTTGCATGTGCCGAGGGTTTTGAAGGACGAAAAAGTGACAGAATTAAAGGATATTCTGAAAACTGGTTTGGTTTTTTCGGATCTTTCTTTTTTGTTTGTTTGTTGGTTGGTTTGGTTGGTTGGTTGGTTGGTTTGGAATGCAGTTGTTTTTTTTCTGGCTGTATTCTGTCTTAGTCTCTTGTTGTGTGTGTTGGTGTGTGTGTGTGTGTGGTGTGGTGGTTTGTGTGTGTGTTGTTTGTGGTATGTGTGTAGTGTGTGTGTGTGTAGTGTGTGTTATTATGTGTGTTATGTGTGTGTATGTGTAGTGTGTGTTGTGTATTTATGTGTGTGTGCATGTTCTGTGTCTGTCTCTGTCTGTCGTTTATACTCTCTCTCTTCTCTCTCTTCTCTCTCTCTCTCTCTCTCTCTCTCTCCTCTCTCTCCCCCCCCCCCCCCACTGCCTAATATCACTTAAGAGAAAAGACTAAAAGAAGAAGAAACCGAAGAACAACACACAATCGCAAGCACGCACACAACGCACATACACACACACCACGACACACACACACACAACGAACACACACCACACGCACACACAACACACAACAATAAATATATATATATGATATAATATATATATATATAATATATATATATATACGAAAATCCTAGCATATGCACATCCCCCTGTCACTGATTTAGGGCAAAATTGGGGGGTGGGCGTTTGCTTGGTAGACCCTTGCACAAATTAATTTTTGTGCTCAACCTGTAATTGAGTGAATA
>CM060346.1:30794700-30800095 GCA_030674155.1 Stramonita haemastoma | reverse complement strand
TGATGTCATTTGAAGCAGATGTGACTGAGAAAAAAAATAAAACAACAAACAAACAAACAACAATAAAATATATAAAAAAAATTTCTCATCTACACTATGAAACCAACCCAACCCACAGAGAGCACAAAGATATGTATCCTTTTGTTCTTGTTATCTCTGGTCCCAAAGAGATGTAGTATGAGCCCATTGTGACTGCGAAAAAAAAAAAAAAAAAAAGCAAACAAAACAGAACAACCACCCCCCCCCCCCCCCACAAAAAAAAAAAAAAAAAAAAAAAAAACCAACCCCCCCCCCCCCCAAAAAAAAAACAACAACAACCTTTACTATAAACTCAACCCAAGACATCATTTCGCAGAGGGCATGAAGATACTCATCCTTCTGTTCTTATGATCTCTGGTCCAAAACTGATTATTATCAGCTGGGATCGCTGCAAAGTCCCTTTCTCTACCAAAGGAATCCCAACTCAGGGATACTACAGGCTTACAGAGCTTACCAGAAAATAGCCATCCTTTCGTTATTATCTAAATCTGTGGTCAAAATATGACAGCACCAAAAGTGGTTTTAAAGGAAGGGATTACAGTTTGGGGAGAGGAGGAGGGGGAGGGGAGGGGAGGGGAGGGGGGGAGGGGTTAGAGGGTTCAAAGGGGGTCCCTACACACAGTGGTGAAAAAAGTTAAAGTCTGTCCCGAGCCTAAGGCTCATCAGGCCGGTGCTTATCCCGGTTTCTGTGGCGTTAAGCGACTGAGAGTCATAGACTCCCCCCTGGATAGGACGCCAGTCTATCGCAGGGTTAACCCCCCCAACACAAGGTTGTGGTACCCCTTTTACACCTGGGTGGGGTGAGAAAATAGCCGTAAAGTGCCTTTTCCAAGGGCACTACGCCATAGCCGAAAGCTGGGATCGAACCCGCAACCTTTAGATTACGAGTCCAACGCCCTAACCACTAGACTACAGCGGCAGCTACACACAGTGGTAGTTCTTTACTTTTCTCAATATGTAGCGGTCCTATTCGGTTTGTGGATAAGGCAAAGACAACTTAAAAAAAAAAAAAAAAAAACAACAAAAAACAACCTCTTTCTTGTTGTACACGTCATCATCTCCTTTCCTGTTAATTATTCTGTGTGGGTCTCTCTCTATCTCTCTCTCTCTCAGTGTGTACATACTGTCTCGCAGTCTCTCAGGTGGGATGAGAGAGAGACACAGTGCATTTTATAGGTGATCCTGAGGGTATTAAGCTGAGAAACGCCCGACTACAACAGGAAGAGATGGGACAGATCAGTGGTCAGAGCACTCGCTGTCCCAAAGCTAAAGTTAATTAATTAATTAAGCAGCATTGAGCGTAGTTACGGAGTGGACGGGGGACAGACTGTTCGCACACCTTGGCTTTAGTGCAGTCCCCCCCCCCCCCCCCACCCCCCCACCCCCCCACCCCCCCAGTTGTCAATGGGTACCTGCCCTCTTTAGGGTCAAGGAAGAAGGTAAAGCAGCGAGGGGGGAGGGGAGATGGGCGCCACTAGCCTCAATATGCTGCCCCCCCCCCCCCCCCCCCCCCCCCCCCCCTAGAGGAGCATGAGGTCTCTGATGCCTGGCTCCCCTACGACCACGTAGATTTATGGGACAGGCAGGCCCCCTACAGGAGCTGAGGTCTCTGATGCTTGGCTCCCCTACGACCACGTAGATTTATGGGACACCTTTTTAACCTTTAACCCTTTAACCCCAACGCGCTTTTGCACACACACCTGCTGCTTTGTCAGGACGGTGGGGTCACCAGTTATGCAATCGGTTCAGCATCTGGAGTTTGCAGCGAAGGAGGCGTAGTGTGCAGGGGATGTTTTGCACCCCCGTGACATTTCAGCCAAACAGACGAGTAGGGGTGGGGGTGGGGGGGTGGGATGGGGTGGGGGGGGGGGGCAATTCTTGGGGGCACTTGTTGGTAGATAGATGTCGGGGAAGGAAGGGGGGGGGGGTGGGGACACCCACACACATACACACATACATACAACATCACACACACACACACACACACACACACAACACACACACACACACACACACACACAACAACATCACACACACACAACATCACACACACAACCACACACACAACACACCAACACACACACACACACACAACACCACACACACACACACACACCACACCACACCACACCAAACGCACACACACACACACACACACAACATCACTACTCACAACATCACACACAACACACACAACACACCACACACACACACACACACACACACACACACACACACACACACACACACACACACACACACACAGCACGCAGCGCACACACACACACACACACCGCACACACACCACACGCACGCACGCACGCACGCAACGGGCAAACACGCACAAACAGGAACAAACACGCATACACACCAGAGCAAACAGGTTGCAAGCGTCTTTCAGCAGAGTGCATCGTTTCCCAATTCTGCCGAAGTGGAGCCACAACTACACATTGCTTTGTACGTCTTTTCTGCTGGCAGGGGCATCAGATTTCTGTGTTTGACACCGCCCTCTTTTCTTGCCATACATACTGGCATCTATCCATCCATCCATCCATCCATCCATCTATCCATCCACCCATCCATCTATCCATCCATCCACCCAACCATCTCTCCACCCATCCATCCACCTATCCATCTATCCATCCATCCATCCATCCACCCATCCATCCATCTATCCACCCACCCATCCATCTATCCACCCATCCATCCACCCATCCATCCATCCACCCATAAATCCATCCATCCATCCATCAATCCATCTATCTATCCACCCATCCATCCATCCATCCATCTATCCACCCATCCATCCATCCATCCATCCACCCATCCATCCATCTATCCACCCATCCATCCATCTATCCACCCATCCATCCATCCACCCATCCATCCATCCACCCATCCATCTATCCACCCACCCACCCACCCATCCATCCATCCATCAATCCATCCATCAATCCACCCATCCATCCATCCACCCACCCACCCATAAATCCATCCATCTATCTATCCATCCATCCATCCATCCAGACATCCATCCATCCAGACATACATACGTACATACGTACATACACACACACACACACACATACATACATACATACATACATACATACATACATACATACATACATACATACATACATACATACATACATACATACATACATACATACATACATACATACATACATACATACATACATGTCCTCCAGACCTTAAGTAATGAGCTGGGTGCTAGACTTTCAGATGAGACGGTAAGCCGGGGTCCCGTGGGCAACACGAAAGAAGTGCACATGAAAGAACCCACGGCAAAAAAGCAAGGAGACCTGTGCACATACAATTGTGTGTGTGTGTGTGGCGGGGGGGGGGGGGGTTAATGGGTGTTCCCATTCTTGTGGCATCGCAATTTGATCAACGTCAACAATATTTCCCTCAAGTTTAACATCAACGATGTCTGATCACTGAAAACATCCAACTCTGTCAATTAAAAATAATAAAACACCACACACACACACACACAAGCTAAAACCCATGAAGTAATAAAATATCTCAATTATTTCATTCCTTAAGGTCAATTAAACCAGGCTATGTCAAGGACGCCAGCCATTCCGCTTAATCTATCATCTCCAGGTTATAAACAAGCGTAAAGCAGTGTAGCCAACACTTGAATGTACAACAAATATGTTTAAATGCCATGATACAGACACCTCTGGATTCTTCAGAGGTGCCTATATCATGGCATTTAAAAATATTTTTTGACATTCAAGTGTTCCTTACGCTATTTTACACTTGTCTGTAACCTGTAGATCCAAAGGTAGCAGGCATTTTTCAGGCAAGGATAGGTGGGAAGTTTGCAGCACTCACTCTGATAGACTCAGATGATATGGATATGGATACCTTGATGGATGGTTTCAACACAGCAGTGACTGAAACAGCAAAGGAACTTCTCGGCAAACATCGACCAGTTAAAAAAGCTTGGGTCACACCTAACATCATACAGCTATGTGACAAACGTAGAGAGTTGAAGAAAAAGACAATGAAACAGAAGAAAGAGCACAACAATATAGGGCACTCAACAAAAGAATCAGGAAGTCCATGGCAGAAGCAAAGGAGAAATGGATTGGTGAACGGTGCCAGGACATTGAAGAAAACATCAAGAAAAACAACAGCAAGAAAGCATATCAACTGGTGAAAGACTTGACTGACACAAAACATGGAAGAAGCTCAACAATCCAAGACAAAAATGGGAAGTGCCTCACTGCTGATCATGATATTCTGAACACATGGACAGAATACTACTACGACCACAGGAGATCCAGAAGTCCTCAATGTCCCCACAAGCACAGATACAGACAGTCACTCTATCCTTCGAGAAGAAGTGGAAACAGCAGTCAGATCGCTGAAAAAGGGGAAGTCAGCAGGGGCTGCAACATTCCAGCTGGGTTGATTCAAGCTGGAGGGGAAGCCATGATCGACGCTCTACTAAAAATCTGCAACAAGATCTGGCAGACAGGAAAATGGCAAACACCATGGACACAGTCACTCATCATCACCATCCCCAAGAAAGGAAATCTTCAGCAGTGCCAGAATTACCGCACAATCCAGCCTCATATGCCACCTAAGCAAGGTCATGTTGAAGATTATACTGGACAGACTGAAGCCACAAGCAGAGACCATCATTGCTGAGGAACAAGCAGGTTTCAGAGCATGGCGTAGCACAACTGAACAGATATTCAACCTCAGAATACTATGTGACCAGTACCTTCAATACCAACAAGACCTCTACCACGTTGTTGTTTTTATTTTAAGAAGGTATACAACAGGGTGTGGCTTGCAGCTTTGTGGGTAACCATGAATTTGTACAGCATCAATGCAAACCTGATCAGTCATCAAAGAGCTGTACAACAAGGCCACCAGGGCAGTGTACTACAACAGCAGCACTGGAAATAGTTTCGAACAACAGTTGGAGTAAGGCAAGGCTCTCTACTCTCACCCACTTTTTTCAACATCTTCCTTGAGAGAATCATGGCTGATGCACTGGAACACCATAAAGGATCAGTCGGCATTGGTAGCAGAGCGATCACAAACCTCCGCAGATGACATTGACGGACCAGCAGGATCAGAACAAGAACTTGCCAGCCTAACAGAGCACCTGAACAAGGCCTCATAAACGTAGGTAAAAGGTTAAGGTAAAGGTGTTCCATAACCTAGGTGTTCGTAGGGGAGCGAGGCATCAGAGACCTCAGCTTCTCTAGGGACCAGCACATTGAGGGCGGAACCCATCTCCTCTCCCTCGCTGCTTCACCTTCCCTAACCCTAAAGAGGACAGGTACCCATTTACAGCTAGGTGAACTAG
>CM060346.1:30778263-30780763 GCA_030674155.1 Stramonita haemastoma | reverse complement strand
TGCGGTGGTTCGAATCCCGTTTGGGCCCCCAAACTTTTCCCCCCTCCATGAGATCATGAGTGTTGGTCTGGGTGCTAGTCTTTCGGATGAGACGATAAACTGAGGTCCCGTGTGTTACACATCATTTTTCAGCGCACGTAATAAAAGAACCCACGGCAGCAAGAGGGTTGTCCTTGGCAAAATTCTGTAAAAAAAAAAAAAAAAAAAAAAAAAAAAGCCACTCTGATAGCTAGGGAAACAAATACAGCTGCAGACAGGAAAAAAAAAAGGGAGAGAAAAAAAAATGGGGTAGGCGCTGCTGCACTTGTGGCGACGACACGCTCGCTCTCCCCCAGGGGAAGGAGAGCAAGCAGCCCGAATTTCACGCAGCAGAGAAATCTGCTGTGACATAACGTTGTCTAAAATAAAATAAATTACAATTCTAGTCTCACCTAGAAAAAACTTTTCGCGGGAGTAGGGTCAGTAAACTCCTGATGGGAAAATTCCCCTAGAACGGGGCGTCTCCGTAGTGGTTCGAACCCGTGTCATCAGATCATGAGCTCAACGCTCTAACCACTAGGCTATCTTGGCCCCCTTGAGGAAGATTTGTTTTTCAAAATCTTCACAGCTCTGAGATGGTCTTTATTAAAACTAATAAAGATGATAGCTTGAAGCAGAAGAACTCTTTGATCAAGGAGGGAACTTTAATGTCCGTGTATCCTCCAACTCGGAATGCAACTACTGTAATGGCAGCCAACAGGGAAAGGTCGCATAATTAATTATGCAAAATCTAACCTTTTGGTGAACTTTTGGAGCTCTAACCGAGGCACAAAAACTTAAGTGTCAGTATGCTGTTGCGTTGATTAGAGCCTGGTTAAGGTAAAGGTGTCGCATACCTTTTACTGTCGTATGGTAGCAAGGCATCATCAGAGACTTCAGCTTCTCTAGGGGGTCAGTAGATTGAGGGCGGTGGCGCCCATCTCCTCTCCCTCGCTGCTTTCCCTTCCTTGACCCTAAAGAGGGCAGGTACCCATTGACAGCTGGGTGAACTGGGGGGAGGGGTGGGGGGCAGGTACCCATTGACAGCTGGGTGAACTGGGGGGGGGGGGGGGGGCAGGGGGGGACTGTACTGAAGCCAAGGTTCCGCGAACCGTCACCCATCCACTTGGTAAAAGTAAACCGAAAAGTTAAGATGGAAGCGTGTGCTGCACTAATGCTGAGAGTATCCACTACAGAAAAATAATGGAGATGTGAGGTGGGGGAGTTGTTGAAGCTGTTTGAGGTTGTAAACAGACTGCAACAGAGCTGTGCTGAGACACAGGTAGGTATTGGCACACGATGGCCACAATTATTGGAGAAAGCTGGTGTTGGACTGAGTTCATCGCTCCTTCCCCCCACCCTCTTTCGGCAAAAGGACTGGTCGCCTTTTCTTTTTCCTTCTTTGGCCAGAGCTCCCAGGTTTACCAATGTCGAGATTTTGCCCACCGTCAAGGCAGCTGCATTCCGACTTCGGAGATGTATGCTGAATAGCCTAGTGGTCAGAATGACGCGCTCGGCGTGATCTGCTGACCCGGGTTCGAATCTCGTTTAAGAGGATTTTTCCTCTGGAATTAACATCAGGTGCCAATTCCACTCCGCTCAAAAGTCATTTGGATGAGACTATAAAGCAAGGTCCCGTGTGCGAACGCACGGAAAAGATCTTGCGCACACGGTTAAGCCCGTTCCGCTATTCTTAAGAATAGGCCATGGTGTGCCGGTGGGAACGGATGACAAAATTGACAAAACTGCGTACACACGGGGACTAGATGTAAAAATGATGATGATGATGGTGATGGTGATGGTGATGAGGAGGAGGAGGAGGAGGAGGAGGAGGAGGAGGAGGAGGAGGAGGAGGAGGAGGAGGAGGAGGAGGATAATAATAATGATAATCAGTGATTATAATAGAGTAGTGCAGTGTAGTGCAATGCAGTGTAGTGTAGTGTAGCGTAGCGTAGCGTAGCGTAGCGTAGCGCAGCACAACGCAGCACTGTAGTGTGGTATGGTGCGGTGCGGTGCAGTGCAGTGCAGTGTAGTGCAGTGCAGTGCAGTGTAGTGCAGTGCAGTGCAGTGCGGTGCAGTGCAGTGCGGTGCGGTGCAGTACAGTGCAGTGCAGTGCAGTGCAGTGTAGTGTAGTGTAGTGTAGTGTAGTGTAGTGTAGTGTAGTGTAGTGTAGTGTAGTGTAGCGTATTGTAGTGTAGTGTAGTGTAGTGTGTATAAATGACCAGAACAAATGAATTGCTTGGCTGAGATTTGACATTTAAAAAAAAAAATACAGTCGTGAAATATTTTCATTCAAAAAAAACCCCCAAAAAAGATAAAATTCCTTAAAGTGAGAATTCGTGTGCAAAAGCCAAGCCCCTATGTTTGTCTCTCTTCTAAATTACAATCACCACATGACAGATCAATATTTACACATAGTCCTCCCCCACCCCCACCCCCACCCCACCCTAACCCCCCCCCCCTCCCTCTCTCCCACCCACCC
>CM060346.1:30723263-30730763 GCA_030674155.1 Stramonita haemastoma | reverse complement strand
CTTCGCATTCTTCTTCTTCGCATTCTTCTTCTTCGCATTCTTCTTCTTCGCATTCTTCGCATTCTTCTTCGCATTCTTCGCATTCTTCTTCTTCTTTGCATTCTTCTCCTTCGCATTCTTCTTCTTTGCATTCTTCTCCTTCGCATTCTTCTTCTTTGCATTCTTCTCCTTCGCATTCTTCTTCTTTGCATTCTTCTCCTTCGCATTCTTCTTCTTCGCATACTTCTTCTTCTTCGCATTTTCTTCTTCGCATTCTTCTTCTTCTTCGCATTTTCTTCCTCGCATTTTCTTCTTTGCATTCTTCTTCGCATTCTTCTTCACATTTTTCTTCTTCTTCGCATTTCTCGCATTCTTTTTCTTTGCATTCTTCTTCTTGGCTTTCTTCTGTTTGCATTCTTCTTTTTCGCATTTTTCTTCGCCTTCTTCTTCGCCTTCTTCTTAACATTCTTCTTCTTCTTCTTCTTCTTCTTCTTCTTCTTGTTGATGTAAAGCATAGCAAGATTTCAGCGTAGACTTTGGCATTCTGCTCAGACTTACTGGAACACCAAGCCACCCGTTCAAGGGGATTTGATCCATGAAGGTAACATCAGTACTGACTCCACTGCCCTGAGAGATCTTCGGATGAGTCTATAAACCGAGGCCCTGTGTGCAAACGCACGCAGAACATCTTATAAAGGTACAGGTAAGGTAAAATGTGTCCCATAACCTTGAGTTAGTCGAAGGGGGGGCGAGGCATCAGAGATCTCAGCTTCTCTAGGGGTCATCTTATTGAGGACGGCGCCCATCTCCTCTCTCCCTCGCTGCTCTACCTTCCCTGACCCTAAAGAGGGCAGGTACCCACTGACATAATTTTGAGTCGCACAGGGAGGACTGTACTGAAGCCATGGCGCGCAAACGGTTACCCATCCAAACAGGTAGCCACGCTCGACGCTGCTTAACTAGACTGGGGGGAAAGCGAGCGCTCTGACCACTGAGCTACCCCGCCCCCTTAAACATCTTGCTTGTACAGCCCTTCAAACCTCTTTTGCCTATAATCGGGAGTGAGGACCGTTTTTGTTTGGTTGGTTTTTTTTTAAATTCTGTTATATCGAGGATAATGGAATAAGCACTCATGTGCTTTTTTTACATCCAGTCCCCGTGTGTATGCAGTTTGGTCAATTTTGTCATCTGTTCCCACCGGCACACAGTGGCCTACTCTTACGAAAAGCGGAACAGGGTTTAACGTATGCGCAAAGATGTTCTGCGTGCGTTCGCACACGGGGCCTCGGTTTAAAGTCTCATCCGAAGGACTTTTTTGGGGGGAGAGTGGAGTCAGCACTGATGTTAGTTAACTCCAGGAGAAAAATCTCCTCGACCGGACTTGAACCTGGGTCGTCAAATTGCCAGCGCAATGTTCTGACCACTAGGTTACCCGTCCCCCATCTTCCGGAGAAACAACAAGAGAAAAACAATTCCCCTGTGAACAGTCGAGCTCTGTGGGAAAAGTACAACTGCTTTACTTCTCCCTTCACAAAAGTACATCTGTCATTTCGCGCACCAGTAGGCTACTCGGTATGAAAATGTCTGATTAGCCTAGCTCTACCACTATCAAGAGTCACGTCTGTGATGTCGCTAAGGGGATTGCGTCGTCAAATGGACAAGCTTAGTGGAGAATTAAAAAAATAATAATAATAATACTTTAAAAATAAAAATAAAATAAAAGAAACTTCTCTCTGGTTCTGCAAACCTCCCGCGGAAACTAAATAAACCCTCTCTCCTTTCCTTCGCTGTGATTGAATTGGCGATGCGAACGAACGCACGCAGAAACATCTTGCGCACACGTTAAATCCTGTTCCGCTTTTTGGTAAGAGGAGGCCATTGTGTGCTGCTGGTGGGACGGATGACAAGGTTTACAAAAAGTACGTACACACGGGGACTGGATGTATTAAATAACTTTTTTAAAAAAGCACATGAGTGTTGATTCCATTATCTTCGATATAAAAGAATAAATAAATCAATCAATCAATCAATCAATCAATCAATCAATCAATAGATGAATAGACTGGAAATGGCAAGACGAATTATTCCAAATCTGATCCCATAATTCCTACCGTCTTTGAGAGCCTTTGAATCGGTAAAACGACAGCTTTTCACGAAAAAGTTCAGGAACACTCTCGTCATCATTATGTTCGCAGTCTCCACCGAGGTTTTCTATAACGTCATTCTTTCGTTATTACCTTTTTTTTTTTTTTTTGGGGGGGGGGGAGGGTCTTGTTTTTGTGTGTGTGTGTGTGTGTGTGTGTGTGTGTGTGTGTGTGTGTGTGTGTGTGTGTGTGTGTGTGTGTTGTGTGTGTGTGTATGTGTGTCTGTGTGTGTGTGTGTGTGTGTGTGTGTGTGTGTGTGTGTGTGTGTGTGTGTGTGTGTGTGTGTGTGTGTGTGTGTGCGTGTGTGTGTGTGGAAACAAAACGGTACGCAAAACAGTTGGAATATAATTTCAAGTTACTTTTTGACCCGGGTTCGCGCAGATTTTGAATGTGGTACTTACTGCAGTTAGTGACAAGAAACCCGTTTGAAGACGCCAGGCGTGCCCGGTCAAACCGGCTGTAAATTATAGGACCAGCGGGTCAAACCGGCTGTAAATGATAGGACCAGTGGTCAAACAGGCCGTAAATTATAGGACCAGCCGTCAAACCGGCTGTAAATTATAGGACCAGAGGTCAAACCGGCTGTAAATTATAGGACCAGCGGTGGTCAAACCGGCTGTAAATTATAGGACCAGCGGTGGTCAAACCGGCTGTAAATTATAGGACCAGTGGTCAAACAGCTGTAAATGATAGGACCAGCGGAGGCTGTAAATTATAGGACCAGCGGTGGTCAAACAGGCTGTAAATTATAGGACCAGCGGTCAAACAGGCTGTAAATTATAGGACCAGCGGTCAAACAGGCTGTAAATTATAGGACCAGCGGTCAAACAGGCTGTAAATTATAGGACCAGTGGTCAAACAGACTGTAAATGATAGGAGCAGCGGTGGTCAAACCGGCTGTAAATTATAGGACCAGCGGGATAACAGGCTGTAAATTATAGGACCAGCGGTCAAACAGGCTGTAAATTATAGGATCAGTGGTAGTCAAACCGGCCGTAAATTATAGGACCAGCGGTCAAACCGGCTGTAAATTATAGGACCAGCCGTCAAACAGGCTGTAAATGATAGGACCAGCGGCGGTCAAACAGGCTGTAAATTATAGGACCAGCCGTCAAACAGGCTGTAAATTATAGGACCAGCGGTCAAACAGGCTGTAAATGATAGGACCAACGGTCAAACCGGCTGTAAATTATAGAACCAGCGGTCAAACCGGCTGTAAATTATAGGACCAGCGGTCAAACAGGCTGTAAATTATAGGACCAGCGGTGGTCAAACGGGCTGTAAATTATAGGACCAGCGGTGGTCAAACAGGCTGTAAATTATAGGACCAGCGGGATAACAGGCTGTAAATTATAGGACCAGCGGTCAAACAGGCTGTAAATGATAGGACCAGCCATCAAACCGGCTGTAAATGATAGGACCAGCGGATAACAGGCTGTAAATTATAGGACCAGCGGTGGTCAAACCGGCTGTAAATTATAGGACCAGCGGTGGTCAAACAGGCTGTAAATTATAGGACCAGCGGGATAACAGGCTGTAAATTATAGGACCAGCGGTGGTCAAACCGGCTGTAAATTATAGGACCAGTGGTCAAACAGGCTGTAAATGATAGGACCAGCCGTCAAACAGGCTGTAAATTATAGGACCAGCGGCGGTCAAACAGGCTGTAAACTATAGGACCAGCCATCAAACAGGCTGTAAATTATAGGACCAGCCATCAAACAGGCTGTAAATTATAGGACCAGCGGTCAAACAGGCTGTAAATGATAGGACCAACGGTCAAACCGGCTGTAAATTATAGAACCAGCGGTCAAACCGGCTGTAAATTATAGGACCAGCGGTCAAACAGGCTGTAAATTATAGGACCAGCGGTGGTCAAACCGGCTGTAAATTATAGGACCAGCGGTGGTCAAACAGGCTGTAAATTATAGGACCAGCGGTGGTCAAACAGGCTGTAAATGATAGGACCAGCGGTCAAACCGGCTGTGAATTATAGGACCAGCGGTCAAACCGGCTGTAAATGATAGGAGCAGCGGTCAAACAGGCTGTAAATGATAGGATAAGCGGTCAAACAGGCTGTAAATGATAGGACCAGCAGTCAAACCGGCTGTAAATTATAGGACCAGCCGTCAAACAGGCTGTAAATGATAGGACCAGCGGCGGTCAAACAGGTTGTAAATTATAGGACCAGCGGGATAACAGGCTGTAAATTATAGGACCAACGGTCAAACAGGCTGTAAATTATAGGACCAGCGGTCAAACAGGCTGTAAATTATAGGACCAGCGGTCAAACCGGCTGTAAATGATAGGAGCAGGAAGTGTTTGTCCTTTTTTTTTCTTTCTTTCACTCTTTTATACTTTTATATCGAAGATAATGGAATAAGCACTCTTGTGTTTTTTTTCATCCAGTCCCCGTGTGTATGCATTTTTTGTAAATGTCATCTGTTCCCACCGGCACACGATGGCCTACTCTTACGAAAAGCGGAACAGGATTTAACGTGTGCGCAAAGATGTTCTGCGTGCGTTCGCACACGGGGCCTCGGTTTAAAGTCTCATCCGAAGGACTTTTGGGGAGAGTGGAGTCGGTACTGATGTTAACTCCAGGAGAAAAATCTCCTCGACCGGACTCGAACCCGGGTCGTCAAATTGCCAGCGCAATGTTCTGACCACTAAGGCTATCCGTCCTCATGCGGCATTAAGCATTAATTTAACCCACACCCTACCGCCTCGTCTGGCCGTCCTCTTGAAATCCTTTTCCCAGGCTCTGGCTGACACACTTCTGTCCTTAATTACTTGCTTTGGCCGACAAAGACATTGGTGCTGTTGGCTTTGTCCTTGGTGGGGGGAGGAGGGGCGGGGGGGGGGGGGGGGGAGGGGGGCGGGGCGCTGTGACTCTAATTAATAAGAAGAAGAGGAAATTGAATGGGTATAGCCCTCTATCTTGTGCGGGGGGGGCAAAAAACGGTCAGTGGGGCAAAACTCTTGTAAACAAGTCGCGTGCATAAATAAACCTTGCTGTTTGCTTCCCAATGATTTAATTAAGCAAGAACTGGGATAAAGCCCAGGTGTTGAAGGCAAAGTGGTATAGATCTACTATCATTGCCATGATTATATAAGCTGTAAACTCGGTGGTGCTGCGAGGCTGCTGTTGTGTCTTGTTCCTAGGTCATTATTATGCTCCGTTCAATACAACCTGGTCACCTCGAAGTCCTGACAGACCAAGCCTTTGGCCTGGGGGGCAAGATAGGACAGGCATGATGAACATGTACCGTTAAACTGACCAAGCCTTTGGCCTGGGGGCAGATAGGACAGGCATGATGAACATGTACCGTTAAACTATCAAATAGGCTACACAGCCCCGGCCGAAGTCGGAACGAGGCTACATTAATGGTGGGAATAAACGGTAGCAAACGCAAAAACCTCACCACAGGGCGAACTTCAGAGCTCTATCTAGCCCGAGGAACGAAAAACAAACAAAACAAACAAAACAAAAAAAAACCCAGCCACCAAAACCCAGAAAGAAAAAAAAGAAAGAAGGTGCGTCATTAATATTGGCAAGACCAGAGGAGTCGTCAGTGACTGATGTCATTCAAAGCAAAAGTACCCAAGCTTGCAGTTAGGTGTGTTGCTGTGCTTTGAAGCTTAAAGAGGAGATGATTAAATTTTCCATCCAGAAGCAGCTTCTGTCGAAAAAAGCCAGAGAGAGAGAGAGAGAGAGAGAGAGAGAGAGAGAGAGAGAGAGAGAGAGAGAGAGAATTGTTATGACAGAAGCTGCTTCTGGATGGAAAATTTTGCTAGGGACGACCTTCTTGTTGCCGTGGGTTCTTTTACGTGCGCTAAATAATGAATGTGTAACACACGGGATCTCAGTTTATCGTCTCATCCGATCGAAAGACTAGCACCCAGACCACCACTTATGGTCTAATGGATGGGGGGGGGGGAAGAGTTTTGGGCCTAAACGGGGATTCGAACCACCGCACACTCTGACCCGGACTTTTCGCTTTCTAGGCAGGCGCGTTACCTCTTGACCACCGATCCACTTTGACTGATCTGCTCACAGAAACAAAATTAATGGTGTCTAAACGTGGGCGTTGTTCCTTTTATCTATTTCTTCAGTCACTCCTGGCCACGTTTGTTCTTTCACTTGATTGAAATGATTTTTTGAAGAAAACAGTTGAGGAATAGAGTAAGGGGGCGGGGGGGTGGGGGGGCAGGGGGGGGGGGCAGGGAGGGGAGGCGGAGATGGGGGTGGGGTGGACAGGGGGAGAGGGGGAATAGTTTTGCTGTCAGAATGTTGTGTCGCTGTTTGTCTTTGTCCTTTGTCGTCTGTCTGTCTGTCTGTCTGTCTGTCTGTCTGTCTGTCTGTCTGTCTGTCTGTCTGTGTCTTCTTCTTCTACTTCTTCTTCTTCTTCTTCTTCTTCTTCTTCTTCTTCTTCTTCTTCTTCTTCTTCTTCTTCTTCTTCTTCTTCTTCGCATTCTTCTTCTTCTTCTTTGCATTCTTTTTCTTTGCATTCATCTTCTTCTTCTCCGCATTTGCAATCGCATTCTTCTTCTTCTCCGCATTCTTCTTTGCAATGTTCGCATTCTTCTTTGCTTTCTTATTTGCAACTCTTCTTCTTCTTCTTCGCATTCTTCTCCGCATTCTTCATTATCTTCTTCGCATTCTTCTTCTTCTTCTTCGCATTCTTCTTCGCATTCTTCTTCTTCTTCTTCTTCTTCTTCTTCTTCGCATTCTTCTTCTTCGCATTCTTCTTCTTCTTCTTCGCATTCTTCTTCGCATTCTTCTTCTTCTTCTTTGCATTCTTCTTCTTCTTCTTCTTCTTCTTCTTCTTCTTCTTCTTCTTCTTCTTCTTCTTCTTCTTCTTCTTCTTCTTCTTCTTCTTCTTCTTCTTCTTCGCATTCTTCTTCTTCTTCTTCTTCTTCTTCTTCGCATTCTTCTTCGCATTCTTCTTCTTCGCATTCTTCTTCTTCGCATTCTTCTTCTTCGCATTCTTCTTCTTCGCATTCTTCTTCGCATTCTTCTTCTTCGCATTCTTCTTCTTCGCATTCTTCTTCGCATTCTTCTTCTTCGCATTCTTCTTCTTCGCATTCTTCTTCTTCTTCTTCTTCTTCTTCTTCTTCTTCTTCTTCTTCTTCTTCTTCGCATTCTTCGCATTCTTCTTCGCATTTTCGCATTCTTTCTTCGCATTCTTCGCATTCTTCTTCGCATTCTTCTTCTTCTTCGCATTCTTCTTCTTCTTCTTCTTCTTCTTCTTCTTCTTCTTCTTCTTCTTTCTTCTTCTTCTTCTTCTTCTTCTTCTTCTTCTTCTTCTTCTTCTTCTTCGCATTCTTCTTCTTCGCATTCTTCTTCTTCGCATTCTTCTTCTTCTTCGCATTC
>CM060346.1:30691168-30723163 GCA_030674155.1 Stramonita haemastoma | reverse complement strand
CTCTCTCCTCTCTCTCTCTCTCTCTCTCTCTTTTCTTTTTTCCCCCTCTCTCTCTCATATCAAAGTAACCATTTGCATTGTTTTTACATCAGCCCGGAAGAATAAAGATGGATGCTGAACAAACAGGCCCGTGTGGCGCCCTCCACCCCTGCATGAAAGTAAACTGAGAGATTTGAGAGAGAGGGGGGGGGGAAGAGAGGGGGGGGGAAGAGAGAGGGAAAAGAAAGGGAGAGGGGAGAGAGGGAGAGAGGGGGGGGAGGGAGGGAGGGGGGAGGGGGAGAGGGGGGAAAGGGGGAAAGGGGGGAGAGAAGGGGGAGAGAGAGAGGGGGGGGGGGAGAGAGAGGGGGGGGGGGGAGAGGGGGGGAGAGAGGGGGAGAGAGAAGGGGAGAGAGAGGGAGAGGGAGAGAGGGGGGAGAGGGGGAGAGGGAGGGGGGTGGGGGGAAGAGAGAGGGGGAGAGGAGGGGGGAGAAGGGGAGAGGGGGGAGAGAGGGGGGGGAAGGGGGGGGGGGAGGAGGGGAGAGAGAGGGGGAGAGGGGGGGGGGAGAGGGGGGGAGGGGGAGAGGGAGGGGGGGAGAGGGGGAGGGGGGGGGGGAAAGGAGGGGGGGAGAGGGGGGGGGGTAGGGGGGATAGATTATATAGAAAAGGGGGGGGGGATAGACAGACTGGCGGCAGAAAACCGACAAGGGAGAGTGGGGGGAGCCGCAGCCAGAAAAAGAGTAGAGGGGGGAGGGGTGGGAGGAAGGGAGACAGACAAAAGAGACAGACAGATCTGTCTGTCTTTTGGGTCTGTCTGTGGTTTGTTGTTTTCGGTTGTGTTTTTGTGTATGTGGGGGGTTGGGGGGAGAGGGGGGGGGGATCTATCTGTCTGTTTGTTTCTGTGTGTAGAAAATACGTGCGTGCGTGTGTGCGTGCGTGTGTGTGCGTGCATGCGTGTTTTTGTCGCTCTCTGTCTGTCTGTCTCTCAGTCTTTGAAGGCAGTGTACGGGATAGCTCAGTGGTCAGAGCGCTCGCTTTCCCCCAGTCAAGTTCAGCAGCGTCGAGCGTGGTTACCAGTTGGATGGGTGACCGTTCGCGCGCCTTGGCTTTAGTACAGTCCCCCCCAGTTCACCCAGCTGTAAATGGGTACCTGCCCTCTTTAGGGTCAGGGAAGGTAAAGTAGCGAGGGAGAGGAGATGGGCGCCGCCCTCAATATGCTGGCCCCTAGAGAAGCTGAGGTCTCTGATGCCTCGCTCCACGACGACCACACAGGTTATGGGACACCTCTACCTTTACCTTTTTTACTTGAAAACAGTTATATATACATGCAAACTTCTCAGCTGGTGTGCACTTTCTATCAGACACGGGACGGGATAGCCTAGTGGTCAGAACATTGCGCTCGCAGTTTGACGACCCGGGTTCGATTCCCGTTCGAGGAGATTTTTCTCCTGGAGTTAACATCAGTGCCGACTCCACTCTCCCCAAAAGTCCTTCGGATGAGACTGTAAACCGAGGCCCCGTGTGTGAACGCACGCAGAACATCTTTGCGCACACGTTAAATCTTGTTCCGCTTATCGTGAGAGTAGGCCATCGTGTGCCGGTGGGAACAGATGACATTTACAAAACTGCATACACACGGGGATTGGATGTAAAAAAAAAAAAAAAAAAAAAAGCACAAGAGGGCTTATCCCATTATCCTCTATATAAAAGAATAAAAAATAATTAAAAAAAAGAATTAAAACAAAATAAAACAGTGAATCCCAGAAAGTATGAGTTAGTCAGAGTGCTGCACATTCTGGGTGCCCCTCAACTGCCAAAGGCACAACAATAACAACAACAATAACAACAACAATAACAACAACAACAGCAAAAATAACAACAGCAGCAGCAGCAGCAGCAGCAGCAACAAGAACAACAACAAAAACAACAACAGCAACAACGGCGGCAGTGATAACTGTACAACAGCAAAAACAACAAAACAACAGCAACAGTAAAACAGCAGCAGCAGCAGCAGCAACAACAACAATAACAAAACAACAGCAACAAAGACAACAAAAACAACAGCAACAGCAACAACAGAAACAACAGCAACAACAACAAAAACAACAACAACAACAGCCACAACAAAAACAACAGCAACAATATAAAAACAACAGCTACAATAACAATAATAGTAACAACCAAAACAACAGCTACAACAAAAACAGTAGTAGTAGTAGTAGTAGTAGGCACTCATCAGTCTCGGAAGACTGGAGTTGCGCTCTAGTCTTTAGAGCGCAAAGCCTGGGCAAGTATGTATGGAGGGCAAGCTGTTACCCATGCAGCAGAAGACCCCCCCCCCCCCCTCTCCACGGCACTGGAATGATCCATTGGAAGGGCATTGACCGATACGAATGGTTCCAGTACCGTCGCAGGAGCCACCAGAACGTTGCCATATACCTACAGCCCCGAGCCGCTCTGGGACTCCAACTCCCCGAGTTTTCCTCAGGGATGGTGTCTAAACACGACACCTGTGTGCATGCTGGTTTGTTATAATTTTGTCATCCGCTCCTACCGGCACACGATGGCCTACTCTTCCGAAAGGTGGAACGGGGTTTTAACGTGTGCGCTAGATGTTCTGCGTGCATTCGCACACGGGGCCTCGGTTTCGAGTCTCATCCGAATGACTTTAACATTCAGTTCGATTTTTTCGTCAAACTGGGAAGAAAGGGCGAGGCTGGGTACGAACCCAGACACTCACGATTTACATATTGGCAGGCGAACGTCTTAACCATCCTGCCACCGTCCTTCCTTAACAAAAACAACAGACACAACGAAAACAACAGCAACAGCATTCTAAAACCAACTGGAAACTATCTTTGATGACACACTTTTTCTTTCTTTCTTTCTTTTTTTGTTTTCGGTTACAGCAACAACAACGACAACAACAACAACATCAACAACAACAACAACAACAACAACAACAATGGCAACCAGAACAACAGCAGCAGCAACAACAAAAACAAAAACAAACGAAAATTATCTTGGATAATACACTTTTTCTTTCTGTCTTTCTTTCTTTCTTTCTTTCTTTCTTTCTTTCTTTCTTTCTTTCTTTCTCTTTCTTTCTTTCCTTTCTTTCTTTCTTTCTTTCTTTCTTTTTCGTTCTGGGCTACAGCAGCAACAACAACAACAGCAACTACAACAACAGCAACAACAACAACAACACAGCAACAACAAAAACAACAATCTAAAAACAAATGAAAATTGTCTTAGAAAATGCACTGTTTCTTTCTTTCTTTCTTTCTTTCTTTCTTTCTTTCTTTCTTTCTTTCTTTCTTTCTTTCTTTCTTTCTTTCCTTCTTTCTTTCTTTCTTTTTCCTTCTCGGCTACAGCAACAATAACAACAACAACAACAACGGAAACAGTAACAACAGCAGCAGCAACAACAACAACAAAATCTAAAACCAAATGAAAATTATCTTGGACAATACACTTTTTCTCTTCTCTCTTTTATTTCTTTTTCATTATTTGCTACAACAACAACAACAACAACAACAACAGAAACAGTAACAACAGTAGCAACAACAACAATAACAACAACTTAAAACCAAACGACAATTATCTTGGCTAATACACTTTTTCTTTCTTTCTTTCTTTCTTTCTTTCTTTCTTTCTTTCTTTCTTTCTCTCTCTCTCTCTCTCTCTCTCTCTCCTCTCTCTCTCTCTCTCTCTCTCTCTCTCTCTCTCTCTCTCTCTCTCCTCTCTCTCTCTCTCTCTCTCTCTCTCTCTCTCTCTCTCTCTCTCTCTCTCTCTCTCTCTCTCTCTCTCTCTCTCTCTCTCTTTTTCGTTCTTTGCTACAGCAACAACAACAACAACAACAACAACAGAAACAGTAACAACAGTAGCAACAACAACAATAACAACAACTTAAAACCAAACGACAATTATCTTGGCTAAATACACTTTTTTTTCTTTCTTTCTTTCTTTCTTTCTTTCTTTCTTTCTTTCTTTCTTTCTTTCTTTCTTTCTTTCTTCATTCTTTGCTACAGCAACAGCAACAACAACAACAGAAACAGTAAAAAACAGCAGCAGCAACAAAAACAAAAACAACAACTTAAAACCAAACGAAAATTATCTTGGATAATACACTTTTTCTTTCTTTCTTTCTTTCTTTCTTTCTTTCTTTCTTTCTTTCTTTCTCTCTCTCTCTCTTTCTTTCTTTCTTTCTTTTTCGTTCTTTGCTACAGCAACAACAACAACAACAGAAACAGTAACAACAGTAGCAACAACAACAAAAACAACAACTTAAAACCAAACGAAGATTATCTTGGATAATACACTTTTTCTTTCTTTCTTTCTTTCTTTCTTTTCTTTCTTTCTTTCTTTCTTTCTTTCTCTCTTTCTTTCTTTCTTTTTCGTTCTTTGCTACAGCAACAACAACAACACAACAACAGAAACAGTAAAAACAACAGTAGCAACAAAAACAAAAACAACAACTTAAAACCAAACGAAAATTTTCTTGGCTAATACACTTTTTCTTTCTTTCTTTCTTACTTTCTTTCTTTCTTTCTTTCTTTCTTTCTTTCTTTCTTTCTTTCTTTCTTTCTTTCTTTCTTTTTCGTTCTCGGCTAGAGCAACAACAACACAACAACAACAACAACAACAACAGAAACAGTAAAAACAGCAGCAACAAAACCAAAAACAACAATTTAAAACCAAACGAAAATTATCTTGGATAATACACTTTTTCTTTCTTTCTTTCTTTCTTTCTTTCTTTCTTTCTTTTTCTTTCTTTCTTTCTTTCTTTCTTTTTCGTTATTTGCTACAGCAACAACAACAACAACAACAACAACAACAACAACAACAGAATCAGTAAAAACAGCAGCAGCAACAAAAACAAAAACAACAACTTAAAACCAAACGAAAATTATCTTGGATAATACACTTTTTCTTTCTTTCTTTCTTTCTTTCTTTCTTTCTTTTCTTTCTTTCTTTCTTTTCTTTCTTTCCTTTCTTTCTTTCTTTCTTTTTCGGTCTCGGCTACAGCAGCAACAACAACAATAATAATGGAAACAGTAACAACAACAACAGCAACAACAACAACAAGAACAAGAACAACAACAACAACAACAACAACAACAACAACAACAATCTAAAACCAAAATGAAAAATATCTTAGATAATTAATACACTTTTTTCTTCTTCTTTTTTTTTCCCCCTTCCTCAACCTAGAGCTCCAAGGTTCACGGGTGGTGAGACTTATGTGTCACTTTGCGACCATCCCCCCCCCCCAACCACCCCCACCACAACCACTACCCCCACCCCCACCACCACCACCATTCAATTCAGGTAGCCGCATTCCTCTTTGGGGATTGAGGGTACGTTTTTCTCTTCAGGGATTCATGGTACATTTTCCTCTTCGGGGATTGAGGGTACATTTTCCTCTTCGGGGATTGAGGGTACATTTTTTCTCTTCGGGGATTGAGGGTACATTTTCCTCTTCGGGGATTGAGGGTACATTTTTTCTCTTCGGGGATTGAGGGTACATTTTCCTCTTCGGGGATTGAGGGTACCTTTTCCTCTTCGGGGATTGAGGGTACATTTTCCTCTGCGGGGATTGAGGGTACCATTTTTCTCTTCGGGGATTGAGGGTACATTTTCCTCTTCGAGGATTGAGGGTACATTTTCCCTCTTCAGGAATTGAGGGTACATTTTCCTCTTCGGGGATTGAGGGTACCATTTTTCTCATCGGGGATTGAGGGTACATTTTCCTCTTCAGGGATTCATGGTACATTTTCCTCTTTGGGGATTGAGGGTACAATTTTTCTCTTCGGGGATTGAGGTACATTTTCCTCTTCGGGGATTGAGGGTACATTTTTCTCTTCGGGGATTGAGGGTACATTTTCCTCTTCAGGGATTATGGTACATTTTCCTCTTCGGGGATTGAGGGTACATTTTCCTCTTCGGGGATTGAGGGTACATTTTCCTCTTCAGGGATTGAGGGTACATTTTTTCTCTTCGAGGATTGAGGGTACATTTCTTAATGAGAGTACAATGTTGTGTTTTGGATCAATGGGTCTGTTTCTCGCTTGAGTTAGACGATTCTCGTCTTGGTCATAACCGACATCCAGTTCTAGTGTACAGATCAAAGTGGGGTGGGGTGGGGTGGGGTGGTGTGTTGTGTGGTGTGGATTTGGTGTCGTGTGGTGTGGTGTGGTGTGGTGTTGGTGTGGTGTGTGGTGTGGTGTGGTAAGGTGTGGTGTGTGTTCGTTGGTGTGGTGTGGTGTATGTTAGTTAGTGGGTGGGGTGGGTGGTTGTGGTGTGATGTGGTGTGGTGTGGTGTGGTGTAGTGTAGTGGGGTGGGTGTGGTGGTGGGTGTGGTGGGGTGTGGGTGGGGTGGGGTGTGTGTGTGGTGTGGTGTAGTGTGGTGTGGTGTAGTGTAGTGTATGGTAGGGTAGTGTAGTGTAGTGTGGTGTGGTGGAGTGTAGTGTAGTGTGGTGTGGTGTGGTGTGGTGTAGTGTGGTGTGAGTGTGGTGTGGTGTAGTGTAGTGTAGTGTAGTGTAGTGAGTGTAGTGTGTGTAGTGGTGTTAGTGTAGTGTAGTGTAGTGTAGTGTACGTGGCGTGGTGTAGTGTAGTGGAGTGGAGTGGAGGGTAGTGTAGTGTAGTGTAGTGTAGCGTGGTGTGGTGTGGTGTGGTGGAGTGGAGTGAGTGGAGTGGAGGGGAGGGGAGGGTAGGGTAGGGTAGTGTAGTGTGGTGTGGTGTTGTGTGGTGGAGTGGAGGGGAGGGGAGGGGAGGGCAGTGTAGTGTGGTGTGGTGTTGTGTGGTGTGGTGTATCATATGCCATGGCCATCACATCTTTTTTTCTGATCAGGTAAAAAAAAAAAAAAAAAAAAAAGCTCTAAAATGTGGTCTGCCAGTTCTTTTTTCTAGCGCCTGGAGAACAACTGAAGACCTTGCCGGGTGCTTGTTATCATCCGTGGTATACTTGTGCTTCCCATCAAGATGATCTTTCAGTGTGGTGGGAGGAATGCCGTCATCTCTTGCAGCTGCTCGAAGTCCGAGCCTCTTGTCTTTGACAGCTGCCATAGCTGACGCCAGTGATTCCGTTGTCCATACAGCTTTGCAATATTATATGCTCCATTATTAGCGCTAGTTCATTACTACGACTTATAGACCTGCCACTCCTGGCACGCACACACCACCTGCGCACAATTCTCCCCCCCCCCTCCCCCCCCCCCCCCCCCCCCCCCCCCCCCCCCCCCCCCCACTATACACACTATATACACACACACTGCTTTTGCTTGTTAGTTGTTTTTTGTTGTTTGTTTGTTTGTTTAATTTGTTTTAAATGTTTTGTCGGAGAGAGACAGACAGACAGACAGACAGACAGACAGACAGACAGACAGACAGACAGACAGAAGAGACAGACAGAGAATGAATGTTGAATGAATGAATGATTGAGTGAATGAATGATTGAGTGAATGAATGATTGATGAATGAATGAATGAATGAATGAATGAATGAATGAATGAATGAATGAATGAATAATCTTTATTTACCAAGGGTAACAGAGTAAAGTATTTACATACTTTGTTTCATACGGCCCTTGCCCTGATTAGGGAATAGTTTTAAAAATATATATATATAAAAAAAGAAGAAGAAAAAGAAAGAAGGAATAGATAGATGGATAGATAGATAGATAGATAGATAGATAGATAGATAGATAGATAGATAGATAGAAGATAGATAGATAGATAGATCGATAGATAGATAGATCGATAGATCGATAGATCGATAGATCGATAGATCGATAGATCGATAGATAGATAGATAGATAGATAGATAGATAGATAGATAGATAGATAGATAGATAGATAGACAGATAGATAGATAGATAGATAGATAGATAGATAGATAGATAGATAGATAGATAGATAGATAGATAGATAGATAGATAGATAGATAGATAGATAGATAGATAGATAGATCGATAGATCGATAGATAGATCGATAGATCGATAGACAGATAGACAGACAGACAGACAGATGACAGATAGATAGATAGATAGATAGATAGATAGATAATAGATAGATAGATAGATAGATAGATAGATAGATAGATAGTAGATAGATAGATAGATAGATAGATGATAGATAGATAGACAGATAGACAGATAGATAGATAGACAGATAGACAGATAGATAGATAGATAGATAGATAGATAGATAGATAGATAGATAGATGATAGATAGATAGATAGAGATAGATAGATAGAAGATAGATAATACAGATAACAGACTGATTGACTATTGACTGACTGACTGACTGACTGATAGGAAAAACACTTCTCTCATGTAGGGATGCTTGGGACCTACAGCATAACCAGCATTCCCACACTCTGGAAATTCTATACTAAGAATTCCCTCTTTTCTACCCCTCTCTTTGTGTGTTCCTGTCTTCCTCCTGTTTTCCAGTCATCTTCCTCTTATCTATTTTCTGCCATCTTGTTCCATTCTCCTGCTGCTTTTTTTTTTCTTCTCCAGAACAACTTCAAAGATAACGCTTCTCTCCCACGCCGAAGTTGGATGTGCTGGGCCTGACTCGACAGGCGCTTGATTTGATTTGATTTGATTTGATTTTTTTATTTGATTTATTCTTTTATATCGAGGATATTGGAATAAGCACAATTGTGCTTTTTTTTACGTCCAGTCCCCGTGTGTATGCAGTTTTATATATGTCATCTGTTCCCACCGGCACACGATGGCCTACTCTTACGAAAAGCGGAACAGGATTTAACGTGTGGGCAAGATGTATTGCGTGCGTTCGCACACGGGGGCCTCGGTTTAAAGTCTCATCCGAAGGACTTTTGGGGAGAGTGGAGTCGGCACTGATGTTAACTCCAGGAGAAAAATCTCCTCGACCGGACTCGAACCCGGGTCGTCAAATTGCTTAACGGCAGCACGACACGTTTTAGCTCACAATTATTATCAAAGACATTAGTAGTTTCTGTCTGAGCAGTTCGACGAAGCGGAGGATGAAAAAAAAAAAAAAAAAAACTCCTCTGTATTATGTCAGCATTGGGGGGGGGTAACTTTTAACCTCTAGACAAATCACTTTCAGAGACTTTCGTCATAATAAAAAAAAAATGTAATACTATAGGCCTACTCTGTTTCCTTTTCATCTTTCAGACATTGCCATTCATTTTCTCTCAAGTATCCAGTTCTTCTCATTAATGGGAGGCGGTCTATTTCTGGGGAAATTATAGGATATTGTGAGGCCTTGTTTTAAAAAATATTTTTTTAAAACCTCCCCCCCCCCTCCTCCCCCCTCAACACAAGGTAAACCTAAGGGCAATGTTTGGCGTTGAGAGATCACGTGGTTTGAAATCTGAGAGGGAGTCGCGACCCTTTGACATTTAAGCCTAAGTTTCGAGGGCAAAATGAACACGGAAAATATTAATTTCAAACGATTTGTGTGTCTGGTGATTGATTGTTATTTTCTTTCTGTGTGTGTGTGTTTGTGTGTGTGGTGTGTTGTGTGTGTGTGTGTGTGTGTGTGTGTGTGTGTGTGTGTGTGTGTGTGTGTTGTGTGTGTGTGTGTGTGTGTTGTGTGTGTGCACTGTGTGTGTGTGTGTGTGTGTGTGTGTGTATGTTGTGTGTGTGTGTTGGTGTGTGTGTGTATGTGTGTGTGTGTGTGTGTGTGTGTGTGTGTGTGTGTGTGTGTGTGTGTGTGTGTGTGTGTGTGTTGTGTATGTGTATGTGTGTGTGTGTGTGTGTAAGTGTGTGTGTGTGTTGTCGCTGTTGTTGTTGTTGTTTTTATCACACACCCCCTCCTTCCTCTCACCTCTTTCTGTCCCTGTCCTACTATTTTTATGGAGGTGGGGGGCGTGGGGGGAGAGGGGGGGGGTGGGGGCAGCCATAGCCCTGGGGCCTAAAAGGTGAAATGCGGAGTACCTGGCATTCCCCTTGGAACAAAAAGTGGGAAACCTCTCTCTCTCTCTCTCTCTCTCTCTCTCTCTCTCTCTCTCTCTCTCTCTCTCTCTCTCTCTCTCTCTCTCTCTCTCTCCTCTCTCTCTCTCTCTCTCTCTCTCTCTCTCTCTCTCTCTCTCTCTCCTCTCTCTCTCCTCTCTTCCTTTCTTTTTCTCTCTTGTGTCTTTCCTTTTTTTGTGTGTGCTCTTTCATTGTCAACAAAACCGTTTATATGTTTGTTTTTCTTCTTGTATAACTATGTAACAAACAAAAAAACCGAATAAAAAAAGTTTGAAAAAAAAAAAAAAAAAGCAGGAAACCTTGCTTGTGGACTCAGATTAGGCAAGGCAAGGCAAGGCAAAATTCTTTTATTTGAGGATAATAGATAAGCACTCGTGTGTGCTTTTTTACATCCAGTCCCCGCCCTTTTCAGGGATAACATCAAAAATAAAAAAGATAGCCTCAACTAAACAACACCAATTATAATGATCCAAATACCAAGAGCAAGAAACCATACCAAGTATCAAAAGAACAGGTAAGAAATAAGACAGAGATACAATATTAAGGTAATGTTATAAAAAAAAAAAAAGGCACTCATTCAGAAACGAAAATAAGAAGTAAGAATCAATGATGATTTTGATTTGAATAATTATTAATAATAATAATAATAATAATGATAATAATAATAATAATAATAATAATAATAATAATAATAATAATAATGATGATAATAATAATAATAATAATAATAATAATAATAATATAATAATAATAATAATAATAATAATAATAATAATAATAATAATAATAATTTTAAAGGCGCAATAATTAAAGATCAAACATGAGAATATGATGAGAGGTTAGATGACTGAAAACATCAATCCGCCACCATCTATCATCAAAACAAACCCCATAAAACATAAGATTTGGATAAAAGGGGAGAAAGAACAACAACAAACAACAACAACAACAACAACAACAGGTAAGAAATAAGACAAGAGATACAATATTCAGGTATGTTAAAAACACATAGACCACTGCGAACTGTATGCCCTTTGCCATTTGGCTCTCTCATTATGATTTTTACTCTAAGAAAAAAATTCAGATGATCTAAAAGGCTAATTAATACCTTTGACACGATGCTAATCACATACAGAGCAACGAACAATGCAGTAGCCTACAGTCAACTCAACAGCAGATCGGGATCGGTGGTCTAGGTGGTCACGCGCCTTGCCTAGAAAGCAAAAAGTCCGGGTCGGAGTGTGCGGTGGGTTCGAACCCCGTTTGGACCCAAAACTTTTTCCCCCATCCATTAGACCCTGAGTGGTGGTCTGGGCGCTATAGTCTTTCGGATGAGACGATAAACCGAGGTCCCGTGTGTGTTACACATCACTATTTAGCGCACGTAAAGAACCCACGGCAACAAGGGGGGTTGTCCCTGGCAAAATTCTGTAGAAAGAAGCCACTCTGATATAGGGAAACAAATACACTTGCATGCAGGAAAAAGAAGAAGAAAAAAAAATGGGTAGGCGCTGCACATGTGGCGACGCGCTCTCCCCGGGGAGAGAGAGCAGCCCGAATTTCACGCACAGAGAAATCTGCGTGACATAAAGTGGTACAAAATACAAAAAATACAAAAAAGTACAAGACCCTTGGCTATACTTCCTTCCCCCCATAACCCCCAGTCTACCAACAAAACGGGGTGCCTTGACCTGACCCGAACAAAAGCAAGCCAAAAACACAAACTCAAGAAACAAACACGCCAAAACACACACACACACAAAAACAAGACAAACAAAAAACCCCAAAACCCAACCCACAAAAACAAAAGACTTATCATGACAACAACAAGGGAGAGTTTTATTCTGAAATATTCTGTAGGGGGGGGGGGGGGTGGGAGGTGGGAAGGGGAGGGTTGATGGGAGGGAGGGAGGGTCAGTCTTAACAGGAAATAACAACACTTAACAGACAGAAACCAAAAGGTGTTCAAAACTAAGTAGTCGGTGGCGCTGGTCTAATGGCGACAACAGTCTACTCTGCCCGAGGACAGCTGCCCACATTAATTTCTCTCCCCAGAAATCTGACCTCCTGTGTCTGAGAGTGGTAAACAATAAACTAGGCTATAGATACAGTTCAAAGCAACACACGCGCGCGTTTACGCATACGCGCGTGCGCGTAGGCCTACGCACGCAACTACGCACGCACGTAGGTACGTATGTAGGTACGTACGTACACACACACATACATACTCTCTCTCTCTCTCTCTCTCTCTCTCTCTCTCTCTCTCTCCTCTCTCTCTCTCTCTCTCTCTCTTCTCTCTCTCTCTCTCTCTCTCTCTCTCTCGTTGTTCTTTCTTTACTTATTTGTTTGGATATTTCTCTTAGTGATGGCAGTATTGATAGGGGGACGGGATAGCCTAGTGGTCAGGGGGGCGGGATAGCCTAGTGGTCAGAACATTGCGCTCGCAATTTGACGACCCGGGTTCGATTCCCGTTCGAGGGGATTTTTCCTCTGGAGTTAACATCAGTGCTGACTCCACTCCCCCCAAAGTCCTTCGGATGAGACTTTAAACCGAGGCCCCGTGTGCGAACGCAAGCAGAACATCTTGCGCACACGTTAAATCCTGTTCCGCTTATCGTAAGAGTAGGCCATCGTGTGCCGGTGGGAACAGATGACATTTACAAAACTGCATACACACGGGGACTGGATGTAAAAAAGCACAAGAAGTGCTTATTCCATTATCCTCGATATAAAAGAATAAATCAAATCTCTCTCTCTCTCTCTCTCTCTCTCTCTCTCTCTCTCTCTCTCTCTCTCCTCTCTCTCTCTCTCTCTCTCTCTCTCTCTCTCTCCATTTCTGTTCCACTCAGAGGCATACTCACGAACACACTTGGATGGATTAACCTGAAAACCCCTAAAAATATACTAATATCATATTATATATACATACACACATCATCAAACACATACACACACATACATCCACATATGCACTTATATACACAAACATAAACATACACACTTTTTTTTTTTTAATCAACAGTGGTTTAAAAACTGGATTGACTTACTAATAAAACTGTTTTTGGTTCTGTTTGTTTTTGATTTTGGCATCCGGAATCTTCGACCAGATGGAAGCAATGTATGGTATTTTGAATGCAAGTTGGTTTCGTCAGTGGCAATACCTTTAGCTTTTTTAGCCATCTGATCTTTATACAATGAATTCAAGGCATTTTGCTTTTCTCCAACAATGTTTCCACGCACATTCACAACTTTATTCAATATGTTCCTGTTCTTTACACTCAAATCAACCAAACCAGCATAAAACCCCATTATGACAAAACCGATTCTACAAAAGTACGATAAAACAAGCGCGTGGTATCCTTTTTAACGTTCAGTGACCGCAGTTTTTGAAGGCAGTATTTTCCTTGATTGACATTTCTTATGTATAAAAGCAGTGTTTGCATTAAAATTCAACTTATCATCTAGAACTGTACCAAGATGTTTGTAGTCGTGCACCCTCTCTGCTTTTGTTCCGTCTATGAACAGATCAGGAGTGGGGGTGCATTTCTTCGAAAATCAATTAGCACTTCTTTGGTTTTATTGACATTTAAATCAAGATAATTATTTTTACACCAGTCACAGAAACTTTGTACTGCTTGAAAATAAACAAACAGTATCTGAGTTGGATACATATCAAGTATAGCAGAGTCGTCTGAGTATTTTACAACAGGTGTAACTAATGTACCAGCGCAGTCACTCATATACAAGGTAAAAAGCACAGGAGCTAAGACGGTGCCTTGTGGTGCACCAGTGGAAGTGGTTCTTCCTAATGATTTCGTTCCTTCAAAAGAAACACACTGGAATCGATTGATTAAAAAAGCCCAAGTGCTGTTCCCAAGGTGTTCTTTTTTGCCTACTCTTCCCTTAGAAATCTCCCCTGACAATGATGTTGTTCTGAGTCCGGGACTGTGTTGATGATGGTGTCTGCCATCTCTCAAAGAATTCCTCCTTCTGCTCTTCAGTGTAGGAGTCGTTACAAGGTGCGTAAGCCTGGATGAAGGTTGTGGTCTCCCGTTCTCCTCTTACTCGGATTTGTATTAGCCTATCCTCTCTGAGATCAACTCTGTTTCCAGCACGTTCTTTGCTGTGTCTGGGTGTAAGAAAAAACCTATGCCATGTGATGCCCTCGTTGTCATGTCCACACCACTCCAGGTCAGTACACAATCCTTCTGAATCTGTTCTGTTCGGCCCCCGTTCCCTTTAGCATACAGTCTGAAATTCCCATACCTGTTATCCTCGATTTTTTCATGAAATCGATGATTTCTGGTTCTTTGTCTCTGATTGTACACACATTCCACATTCCACATGCGTGTTCTTTCTCATAGTCTCAAGCCGGCAGGGGATTACTTACTGCTCAAGAAACTTAAAGGAGCAAAAAAAAACCACAAAAAAAGGACGGATCATAACGGGAAACGAACTGGAATTGGAAAGTCAAGTCAAAATTTTATGTACCATCTGAAAATAAAATTTTGACTTGACTTTCCAATTCCAGTTCGTTTCCCGTTATGATCCATCCTTTTTTTTTTTTTTTTTTTTTTTTTTGCTCCTTTTAGTTTCTTGAACAGTAAGTAATCCACTGCTGGCTTGCTAGGCCTGTCACAACTTCACCAGAGCCTCGTTAGCCAGCTTGACCTGTTTCCACCTTCCACGACCAGGACGAGGGGTTGGGCTTTGATCTTCATGGAATAAAAGAAAAGTTACCTCTGATTCGGTGGCCCCCGTTGCTCTGGTCTCATAGTGACCTCAGATTCGGTTTCCCCATACACTTCTGTGCCTGTGGTGAGTTTGTGTCAAAGCCTTTAGGGGCTGAAGGTTCTACAAGGGAATGTCGTTGAAGGAACGTTGTGGTGGTCTGTCACCATCTCAGGTGGGTGACTCGCTCAGTCTGGGTTCCCGACTGAGCTAATACTGTCGTTAGTAGGGGGCTTAGTAGATGGTGTCCTGTATAATTATGTTAGCTCAGAACAGGCACCACTGAACACCACCTAAGTGACCCAGCTGAAGTGCAGGTCCCCTCTGGCTGGTGGCCCTACGGCAGCCTGATATTGACAGGGTCCCTGTGGACTTCCCACCCTGAGGATGGAACATGGGACAGATCAAACTCTGGGGATGGCTGTGGTGGGGAGATTGAGGTGAGCCTGTGGGAACACAGAGACAGGAATGTCACAGTTGAGGCAGCAAGAAACACAAACAAAAACAAACTGAGTGGCTCAGAAACAGCATGACAGAAGTGTTGCAGAAGATGAGACAGAAACAAAACGTTGACACTATCCCTACGTTATGTGGAAGAACCCCTCTTTCCCAGTAAACATGCACTGTGTCTATTTGAAGAACGTTGCTACGTTACACTTTTAGCACATTTCTGATTTTTTTGTTGTTGTTGTTTTTTGGTATGTCAAAACTCTTGCTGTTTTGAAACTGGGAGTTTTGAGTGGATAAGTTCAATAACTTGAACCAAAAATTACTTGTAGGCCGCATATTATAATTTTGCATTAGATATGAGAGTGAATTTGACCCCACCTAAAAAGGCTAAAAAGGATCACGATGTACTTTCAACATGCTTCGTACTGAACAAAAAGAAGGGGGGGGGGGGGAATGTTTTCTGACCTTACTATAATGTACAGAAAAATATTGCACTTCCACCTTCTCACAATGAAAAAGTAAATCCATGAATGGACAGTAAAAAAAGAAAATTAAGAAAAACAAAATCATTAATTTTGTCTGATAATCATGTACGCAACAGCCATCATGGTCCCACTGCACACATGAAAATAATAATGGGCTCATTGTGAAATCTGTTTCCATTTTCATGATGGTTGCTATGCAATCAATGTAGCTCTTCCACTGAATCAGATGCGGAAGGGATGGCATCATCAGCGATTTCGGCATCAATCAGCCCAACATCTTCAGTCGGTGGTACGTCATCATGAAGGCTTCCTTTGTCTTCTCAATCATCCTCTGATTCTAAAGCAGGCTGTTCTTCATTATCAGAACCGCTTTGAAAAATTTCATGGATTACTTCAGTTACACCAAACGTCTGGCATGCCTTGTTAGCGAAGTAAGAAACGCAATGTGCTGGACTGTAAAACAACGTGGCTATGTAGGAACGCAGTCCATCATCGGCCTCGCCTACCAAGTTTCCCATGATTCCGCCAAGTCTTATCTCCACATGGGTTCTGTCTTTGGAAGCGAATTACAAGTGAACTATGACCCGCTCACTGACCTGCCAGGTCTGAATGGAAACAGCATACATGTGTCTGGCTAACTTAACTGGTAGTGTGGGGAAAGTTTGGATTCTCTGTGTGAAAGAAAGCTGCAGAATTTTTAAAAAAAAACCAGGTTGCCTGAATGTGTGCGTTGCATGGTATGAAGCAGAGACACCGTTACCCAGAGGCAGGCAATACCAAGAGAAGGGTAAGATGGTTGGCTGCCCAACAGTTGGGAAAAGGTTCACAATTTTAAAGGTAAAAGGTAAGGGTGTTCCCATAATCTATGGGGTTGTTGGGGAGGGGGGTGTCAGAGACCTCAGCTTCTCCAGAGGCAGGCATATTGAGGGCGGCGCCCATCTCGACCCCCTTGGGCAGGTACCCATCTCGTCCCCCTTGGGCAGGTACCCATTCCGCATTTACAGCTGGGTGAACTGGGGAACTGTACTGAAGCCAAGGTGCCTGAACGGTCACCCATCCACTTGGTAACCAGGCTTAAAGCTGCTGAACCTTAGCTTGGGGGAAAGCTTCGGGAGATCATAGAACTCAGCAAAGACACAGAAAGATGGAGAACTGTGGTGGCATTGTGAGGAGCTCCTACTGACAACGTGGGGATGGACACAGCGGTAGTGCCGAGTTGATAATAACACTGACTGAGGTTGGTTGTTTTTGTTTTTGTTTGTTTGTTTGCTCGTGTGTGTGTGTGTGTGTGTGTGTGTGCGTGTGTAAACTTCTCTGAATTACTTACCTGCCACTGTTATGTATGTAGCCAATGCATACAGGCGTGCACATACATGCATTTGTACCCATAAAATAAGTATGTCTTATTTTTGGCTTTATTGATTTTTTTTTTTTTAATTGCTTGTAAATTCACATGTCTTTTTACCAATTATGTGCGTGTGGGGGGGGGGGACGGGTGGGTGTGGATGGTGTGTATGGATAGGGGGGGGGGAGCGTGTGTGTATGTGTGAGTGTGGGGGCGGGTGGGTGTGAATTGTATGGGGAGGGGGGGAGCATGTGTGTGTGTGTGTGTGTGTGTGTGTGTGTGTGTGTGTGCGCGTGTGCGTGCATGCATGTATATGTGCAGGTGTGAACGCGTGGTCTAATGTGTAAATAATGGTGATCATATGTCTTTTCTAGTCAATGGTTTTTAAGAACATTGTATCTAAACATTGGTGTGTGTGTATGCGTGTGTTTGCGTGTGTGCAAGCGCGCGCGCGTAGAGTGTGAGTGTTTGTGACATTTTATTTGAAGTTATATAATGTTTGAACAAATGAGGAATGTAGCTCCTTCGTGTGTTTGATTTGATTTGTATCAATATGCCTGTCAGTATTGTAATTGCCCTTCAGGGATGATTAAAGTGTTTTTGACTTGACTTGACTTGACTTGACTTGACTTGAGTTGAGCATGATGATCAGTGAGGATGAGGATGAGCATTGGCATGATGCTGCTGTGGAAGTACACCTGCTTTTGAGATTATTATTAGTATTATTGCAGGGCTGTGCACTCTACACCTCCTATCATGATATATCCCAGCATTAACCAGGCCCGAGCGATACAGACACCTGCAGTGTTCATCAGGTCATTTGAGAACACTCTCAAAATCACATCCATAAAGGGGGTGAAGATGGACTGTGTGGTTCCGGTCTTCCCACTGAGCCGATAGTACACTCACTCTGGGTAAGAGCTAGCCAGAGTCCAGAAGATACCTAATGTGTAGGTCTCTTCTATGCGATTCAAACCTATGACCTTCCAATCAGTAATCCAATTATTTTGGTATTAATTACTATTTCTCTTCCATGAACATTTGTCTTCAGTTCTTTTATGTTTGCACTGGTAAATTTTATGAGTAAAGTCTTAGGTTTGCTCTTTGGTTAATGCGTTTGTAATTTTCTGTATCCCAAAAGGAGTGAACAAAGTTAAATCTTGAATCTTGCATTCAAGAGTATGTGTACAGGGGTGCACATTAATTATGTTAAATGTAAATGTGTGTGTGTGTACTCTGTGGGTTTTTTCTTTATCTTATTCTTTTATATTGAGAATAATGGGATAAGCACTCATGTGTTTTTTTCATCCAGTCCATGTCTGTATGCAGTTGTGTAAATATTATGTTCCCACTGGCACACAATGGCCTACTCTTACAAAAAGCGGAACAGGATTTAACATGTGCGCAAGATGTTCTGCGTGTGTTTGCACAAGGGGCCTCGGTTTACAGTCTCATCCGAAAGACTATGCGTGGTGTGTGTGTGTGTGTGTGTGTGTACATGTCACTCTGTGTGTGTGTGTACATGATGTGTGTATGTGTGATTTTGTTTTAATGTATATATGCTTAAAGGTAACTTTAGACTGAGTGTATGTGTAACTTTACTTGACTCTGTGCGCATGTGTGTGTGTGGGGGGGAGGGGGGGGAGGTATGTGTATGCGCATGAGGGCATGTGTGTGTATGCGCATGAGGGCATGTGTGTGTGTGTATGTGTGTGTGTGTGTGTGTGTGTGTGAGTGTGTGTGTACTAAATGAATATATTATATGAGGAAGGCAGAGAAAGGGAGACAGACAGACAGACAGACAGAAGAAAAAGGCAACAGAGTGAGAGGTACAGGGTTAAGAGAGAGAAGGAGAGACAGAGATAGAAGAAAAAGCAACAGAGTGAGAAGTACATAAGAGAGAGACAGACAAACAGGCAGACAGAGAAAAAAAGAAAAGACAACAGAGTATGTGAGAGAGAGAGAGAGAGAGACACACAGAGAGAGACAGAGACAGAGACACAGAGACAGAGACACAGAGAGAGAGAGAGAGAGAGAGAGGAGAGAGAGAGAGAGAGAGAGAGAGAGGAGAGAGAGAGAGAGAGAGAGAGAGAGAGAGAGAGAGAATGCAACGAAACGAAATGAAATCAAATGAAAATGGTTAAATTTTATTGAACATCAGCTTTGGGCCACAATTCAAAACAAAGTGGGAGATGAAGGGGTGGATGTGCATGTATACAACAAATTTGTACACAATTTCAAAATAAAGCAAAAATACACACTGGACACAACTCTGCTTTTACAACAAAGAGCCTGGACATGCATATGTATAATAATTCAGCATTACATACGTTCTGCTATTATATCTTTCTTCTTCGAACAGCATGGAACAGGAACTTTGCTAACTGAGAGAGAGAGAGAGACAGAGACAGAGACAGAGAGAGAGAGACAGAGAGAGAGAGACAGAGAGAGAGAGAGAGAGACTGACTATAGAGAGAGATTTTAACTCTTAAAATTTAAAAATCAAACATGGACTCAACCATCCATGGTAACACTGAACCCTCACTCTTAACTCTAATCTTTACAATCCAGTATCAGCAGCACGTCTACACAGGTGATTTGCTTTACGTACCTGTTTTTAATCAAACAAACTGCACAAGTTTCCTTAAAACCCCATAGTCACATCCTTCACATCATTTTCTCCAGGAAATTCGGCTCTAAAACTGACATTCTCGAACCAAACACAGAGCTTGAATTTCTACGGGAAGTTTAAATAAAAATGGACAAAGCACCATTTCTGCAAGTCCCTCTTGTCCAGCAATGTTCCGTATTGTTCATCGCACCTTTATTTCGCATGAAATGCCCTTTAGCTGCAGTTCTCAAAGTGAAACAAGCCCTGCCTTTTCTCAGACTGAAAAAATGATGACTACGTCTATACTATACATACAACAAGATACCCCTAAGAGTGGACAATGGAATTTGTCGTGAATAAAATTGCATAAGTTCAGGGAGTTGGCAGGGCTCATGAGTCTTAGGAAATACTTGATAAGTTTGAAAAGATCATTTGTATCTTCACTTTGTGTTTATGAAGTACTGTGACATTTATGATAACTATATCACAGGCACTGTACCACGCTGAATTTTGTAAGGCAAACAAATCAAAGCACTAAAGCGCTTCATTGACCTTCAAAGAGATTCACAAATGAAAACGCTTAAGTTTCATTTGTCTTAAGGGGTTTTATTCTTCAAATCTTGGGTTTGGTGGGGTTTCTATGTTTTTGTCATTTTTCCTTTTCATTTTGTATGTTTTAGTGAAGCACTATATATTTTAACCTGTGTATGGTCAACTTCAAGAACACGCATCATCCATCCATTATTAAACTCTCACAAGTAAAAAGTGTACAACCTTTGTTGTACACAACATCTCTTCCACATCACTGCGCTCTCTCTCTCTCTCTCTCTCTCTCTCCCCTTTAAGATGAGACTATGAACCGAGGCCCCGTGTGCAAATGCATGCAGAACATCTTGCGCACACACTAAATCCTGTTCCCCTTTCCGTAAGAGTAGGCCATTGTGTGCCGGTGGGAACAGATGACAAGACTGACAAAACTGCATACACACGGGGAACTGGATGTAAAAAAGCAAATCGAGTGCTTATTCCATTATCCTCGATATAAAAGAATGATTTTTTTTTAATCCTCTCTCTCTCCCCTCTCTCTAATCATCCTTTCAAACCTATTTTCCACACACTGTGGTCATTTCCCACAATCTTTCAGTCACACTCTGCACGCATTACAACAATCACATGATCATCTTTCATTGTGCACTTCCTTTTCCCTACAGCATGGCTAAGATCAAATGAACCTGTCGGCACTGGATGCAGCAAACACGAACACTGATTGTGTCCACAGTCCCCCAAGACGGCAATGGAGGCACTGCACACTCCAGTTAAACAGTCTTCAAAATGGGATTCTCTCCCAGGACCTCTGCAAGACAGACCATGCCGCCTTCGCATAACCCACTGTTTCAACGCATTCATCAACACTTCAATCCTCCTCAGCCACCCCATACAACATATATACATCAATGTTTACTTTCCAAACATGTACTTCGGAATCCAGTGACTTGGCGCCACATCCTCTCATTCTCCACCACCCCTTTTTCAAGAGTCCACACACACACTCTCTTATGGCGTGACCTCATCTCAGACCCAGTCGTTTCTTTTCCTTCTCCTTCTTGCGAACCACCTCGATGTTGCGATCTTTCCACGAGCTCTTGCGCAGTTTGATCGGTCGGTTGCCCACGTACTTCCCTGGAGGAGGAAAAAAAAAAAAAAAAAAAAAAGCTCGTTTTGTGAATGATGAAAGAAACAGCTAAAAAAATAGATAGATCTTTATAAACACATGAAAGAAAACGCAAAACTTGTTGTGTTGGTTGGTTGTTTGGGGGGTGGGGGTGGGGGGTTATCATGCAAGAGATCCTGACCACTGAGCACACTCTGCACGAAAGGGCAGTTATCACAAAATGCTCTACAGTTTTTGCCTTTCTCCCTCCCCTCTAGACGAAAAAGGAGATTCAAACAAAATGCTCAAGTTACCTTTTTTGTGTGTGTCATTCTTCCTTTTTTTTTCATGTCAAAAATAAATTTAAATCATGTGTAGAAAAGTTCTAGCGAACTAGCAGAAGCAGCAAGAGAATAAGGTCAATGTCAGTATTCTTGAGAGTTATTTTGTTGGCACCACACACTGGGTCACATTGCTGTCAATTGAAGGAGACATACAGCTGATCAAGAAAGTATTGTTAGACTGATCCTGGATGTCATGTTTTCGTTATAAAACAACAACAATAAACCACACACACACCACACACACACACACACACACACACACACACACACACACACACACACACCCCTGGGGATGGGATAGCCTAGTGGTCACAACCTGTTCCGCTTTTTGTAGAGTAGGCTATTGTGTGCCGGTGCCGGTGGGAACAGATGACAATATTTACAAAACCCCATACACATGGGGACTGGATGAAAAAAAAGCACACGAGTGCTTATTCCATTATCCTCGATATAACAGAATAAATAAACAAAAATAAATAAATAAATTACACACACCTGAAATCCCTGAGGGGGGCGGGGAATGGGCGTTAAAAAAAAAAGTATACTACTTCTTATTTATTATCCTGGACAATTTTTTTTGGCTTTTAAGTTTTAATGTGATGATTTTGATATATATAACCCCACAAACAGTCAAAACTGTTTAAAAGTGATTACAACCTGAGAATCTTCTCACCAAGGGACCACCTAAAACAAATATATTTATGCATCACAGGTAGGTAGGTAGGTAGGTGGGGTAGGTAGGTAGGTAGGTATAGGTAGGTTAGGTAGGTAGGTAGGTAGGGTGGTAGGTAGGTAGGTAGGTAGGTAGTAGGTAGGTAGGTCATTTGGCTTCACTCACCATTCATCTCTCTCATGGCGCGGGCAAAATCCATTGGATCGCGGAAGCTGACGAAGCCGTAGCCCTTGGTTTTGTTGGTGCGTCTGTCCCGCACCACTTTGGCTCGGATGAACGACTGGTATTTCCCAAACGCTCGCTGCAAGGTTTCGTCCGTCACTTCATTGCCCAGATCCCCGCAAAACATGCGGAAATCATCTGTCAAAAAAAAAACAAAAAAAAACCACACCGTCTGTAAAGAACTTTCTTGATGGCGTATATAATTCCCCGTTTCCATACTTCTATCCGACTTTTTCTTCTTCATGGTTGAACACTCAAGACAGTCACTATTGGTGTTCTGTCATATAACTTAATAAGAGAAAATGCGTTGCGCTGCCATTAGGCACCTGAAGTCAGGGCCCAGCACATCCGACCTTGGCATATATCTGACCTAATCTCTGGAGTTTGGGTTTCAAGTTGAAAATTTGTCAGTCCAGATGGACAAACCTTGCTCCATAAAATATAATAAAGGATATAGTTTTCATTAAGTCAAACATGCCTCTCGACTGCACTACATTAAAACCTGGATTTCTTTTCTCTTTTTTTTTTTAATTTCAAAAAGGCGACTTTATCTTAGCTGCTATACTTTTGCAATAATGTCTTTCTTTTTTTTTTTTTTCTTCTTCATTTTTTAAAGTCTTAGTCCAAAACAAAACCAGAGATGACATTTTCCCCAAAACTGAAACTGACCGAAAGCTGAAACTGAAAGACCATGCAGGAAAGACTGAGGGCGGCAACAGCCCCTCAGCAAGAGCTCAGGAACAACACTACTGGTGATCTCTGATATGGCAGCTATGAAAAGTCAAAAGCTTAAAGGCCGATTCATGAGTTACAACACGACAGTCTACAAAAACAAAGCTTGATAGTGCCAAGGTTGCAGCTGCTGATGATTCCCTCTTTCAATCTGGTCATTGATTTATTACAATTTCCACCCACTGCTCAGAAGCTAGGCAGGGTAAGGGTGTGTCTCCAAACTCACTACACCCACAAAAGACAGAGACACAGAGAGAGAGAGAGAAAAATGACACACTCTCTTGTAAAGATTGAAGAAGATCCTATGCCTTTCTCGTTTTAATATTAAGGTGAAGCACCCCGTACAAAAGCAGATTAACCCTAGTAGCGCTGAAATAACGGCAGCGGTACTAGGTGCTGCTGGCTGAATTAACAGCAGCCATTGTTGATTTGCAGTAGGGTGGGGTCAAACAACTCTTGATATTGATATGTAAAACTAAACTAAGTGTGTAAAGTTGTAAATCACTGGAAAGCTTAGATAACAAGCTTTTAAAAGAGTGAAATTTTATAGCAGCATGTAGTGTTTATGATAATGTAAAAAATAAATAAAGTTTAAAAACTGCGCGTGCACTACCAATTACTGTTGCGATGTCGGTGACCCAGATTGATTTTAACACGATATGCAATGTTGTTGCGGTGCAAAAATGTCATGATTCGATAAATACTGTCTCTTGACATAAGTTTTGAAAAAATAAAGAGCTTCCGTGGCTTTATCGGTCGTCAAATACTCGGAAAAGTCCAGCGAAATGATCGACGCGATCGCGATCGTCATGGCGGTGAACACTTATTTCGTGCGAACTGGCGGCGTTCTATGACGAAAATACGACAATCGCTTGATTTCGTGTGATGCAAAGTACTCGACAGCATATAGAAATGACTTAAAAACAGTTATTTCGAAGCCGTGTTGCGTTAAAATAAAGTAAAACAATGTATGACATCGAAATCGCCCGGTAGCTATGAAGTGCTTTGGACAAAACTTGGCACCGCTCGATTCAGTCCGATCGCGATCAATTTTTCCGAAGTTTTTCAAAAATATTTTACAATCCTTACCTTATCATCTCTATTATCGTTTAATTCAACCAAATCCAGCCTCTAAAACTCCTCATCGCCGTCAATATCGTCAAAAAACTCGAAAAATACTTCGAGTAATACGAGCGCAAACACTTTGCCGCCATTTTGTTTTCAGGCGATCGACGTTCGTCCAAAAAAAATAAAAAAGACACCTCTAAACCAATCAGAATCCTTGTTGCTTGCGACTGCGGACGACCTTCACCCATTTCTGCGGCCCTACAATGGCCTTCACGTTCATTGGATGACCTTTGAAAGCGAAAGAAAACCTTCAATTACGATCACCGACGTCATCCCGGAATATTCCGGGAGCCGCCAGAAATGCTGCACTACGTCATTCCGGAGTAATCCGGGAACAGCGCTACTAGGGTTAAAAAAAAATCACCTGATTTCTGAGTAGACTCACCATGACAGTTTGCATGGCAAGAGAGCAAGTCCTGCTGTGTATGTGTGTGCTTTGCTGATGTCCAGTACAGCAGCAGAGTGGAGGCCGTGTTCAACGCGATGTAACTTCAGAATGAGTCGCTCTGCCTTTTCAACAATTAGCTGATTTTCCGCCGATGCAATATTCCATAATTTGCCAAGAAATCAGCGCTTTTATAACTTAAGTGCTGTGGTTGGTTATTTTCCAACCGTGTTCCACTTTTCGACACCTCCTGCGAATGAAAGCTTAGATTTCACTAGCGAGTAGCCTAATGCGAGAGACATAGGCTGGCACAGGTTTCACACCTTACTCGGCAAAACAAACAGCCAATTTTGCTCTTTGTGCATCTATATCCTCAACTGTTTACTATCTTTCTTTGCTTGTGAGTCAGTCAGTCAGTTTGGTCAGCTTTTCCACGAATGTCTACACCACTTTTCTGCCACGTTGTTTTGAAAGAGCTACTGTGCGCATGTGCTGTAAGGAGAGACTAGAATCTGAAGGACAGCAGACAAGGTAATGCCAGATGAACGGAGTCGCTGAATGATAGCAGACAAAAATTTTGCGATGTTCAGATTTTTTGTTGACAAAATCGAATTTTGATTAATAACATGTAATTTCCGTATTTTCCCCCTTTTTTCCAGAACAAATATGGAAAAAGACAGAAGGTGTACATGTCTGCTACACACTACTAACACTACACACTGCACACACACTACACACACACACACACTACCACACACACTACACACTACTACACACACTACCACACACACTACTACCACACACACTACTACCACTACACACACACTACTACCACACACACTACCACACACACACTACCACACACACACTACCACACACACACTACTACCACCACACACACACTACTACCACACACACACACTACCACACACACACACACACACACACACACACACACACACACACTACTACTACTACTACTACTACTACAACTACAACTACCCCCCCCCTCCCCCCCCCCACACACACACACACCTGATTCCCACTCAGCTAAGGTGGGGTCCTCCCAGACGGTGCTGGCCGCCGTCCGGAGAAACTTCTTCTTCTTCTCCTTCTTCTCCCTCTTGGCCGGCAGGGACGCCTCCTCCAGGTCCAGCTCCATGTCCACCATGGCGGGGTCGTCCTGCAGGGCCACCTGACCCCCCACCCCCTCTCCCTCCATCCCCGCTCCCCCCTCCGCATCCCCGGACTCCCCGTCACCACCACCCCCGCCGCCGCCGCCACCACCACCCCCCGCGTCCCCCCCTTTCTTCTTGGCGTTTTTTCCGCTTGGCTTTCTTGGGCACGTTTCGCACGGGCGGCGCCGAGTAGATCACTCTAGGCTTGGCCTCGATGACGGCAGGGTTGGCCCCTGTGGTGGTGGTGGCAGCGGCCCCTCCCCCTTCCCCCACTTCTGCCGGCGTCTCCCCCAGGGCTGGGCTCTCCCCGCCCGTCATGGGGAACCCCGGCTGGGGGAAGGCTCCTGGAGGACCCTGGGGGGGGAACCCCATCCCCATCCCCTGCTGCTGCTGCTGGTGCTGCTGCTGGTGTTGCTGCTGCTGCTGCTGGTGTTGCTGCTGCTGCATCATGGGAGGGCCCATGGGACCACTCATAGGTCTGGGTCCCATGTGGCGCGGAGGACCCATCATGGACGGGTTGAAGGACCCGGGGCCCATGGGACCCATAGGCCCTCCCGGACCTTGAGGCCCCTGAAACCCCTGAGGATGGGGGCCAGGACCAGGACCATGGCCGTGGCCCATGTGGGGGGGGTGGGGGTGCATGGGGGGTCTGGGGGGAGGGGCTCGGTGCCGCAGCTGAGGAGGGACGAAGGCCGGGCGGTTGAGGAGCGGGGGAGGAGGTGGCGGAGGGGGGAGGAGTGGAGGGGGCTCCTTCTGCTCTGGGGCAGGCTCAGGGGGCGGTGGGGGTGGTGGGGCCAGTGCTGCCAACAGACAAAGACAGACAGAACCAAGGATCAGTTTTCACTCACTCACAGCCACACACTTGAACTGCACAAGGAACTCGCCACCCAATCCACCCTCAGCCTTTCCCGTACTAAATGACGAAAGTTTTACAGAACTCATCAAAATAACTGCCAGCCTTTACGACGCTAGGATTATGAACAAAACCTTTGCATTCATTCATGGGGCACACATGTTGCTGGGCACTCCCCAGCTCAATAACACCCTGAGGGTCACCCACAACAGGCATTCTCATCTCCCTTGTCACACTTGGGGGAAACCCTGGTGTGAGTACACGTGGGGTGGGAAGTTACTTGATGATCGTTTTCAAATACCTTGCCACACACTGACATGGCAGCCATGCTCCCACTTCAATGGATTCTAGTTTGTTGGGGTTTTTTTTTTTTTTTTTACTTCTTCAATGGAGACAGGTTGTTATGCCAGAAGGTTTTCATCATAGATAAAGACAATCTCAACATAACATTTCAAAGCATGACAACAACTCAACTGAGGCCTTAGCACTTTAAATTCATCTACATCACTTACTGAAAACCTGTTGGCCTGGCCAAAATCCAAAATAATACTTCCTTTTCACAGATTCCCTGTGCTATACTGATAAATGTAGACCTACACTACACAGTAACACTCTCCACTGCATCCTGGTAGCAAAACTAAAAAAAACACACACAAAAATCAATGCCAATTGTTCTTCATTACAAAAGACGCTGGGATGACATTACACTGACAAAACTCCTGCACACAAGACAAAAAAAACAGACTTCACAAATCTCTAGACCTATTAACTCTACACAGATGGCAAAGCTTCAACATTAAATTAATGAAAACCTAAATAAACAACCACCTTCACTGTACTTGGTACAAACCTGAACTGCACACTGTTCAAAAATAACAGACCACTCTGAATTCAAGTTACAACAAACTTCAGCCTGCAAAACCAAGCTAACAATGACTGAATGAGTCTTGAACTGTTAGCCTCATCTGACTGGAGTAAGTTAACAAAGCATTCTGCTAACACCAGCTGAGACTACTAAATTGAGACTCAACTAAACTGAGAATCACATCTGTTTGCCTGTTAAGTTTGTGTGGTTTGTTTAGAACCAGCTGACATCCTATGAAGTCAGAATATGTTATCATTTTGCACTGCCAGGTACTTGAAAACGGCTTCACACACAAACTTCTCATCCAGTGTGTTATTTCAGGCCTCACACTGATTCACGGATGTGATGAGCGACTATATATATTATTCTAGTTTTAAAACTTCCTAAACGTTTTGCAAGGGAATACCCAACAACACTGGGCCAACAGAACAATGCACAGAGGGTGTGTCCAGATTGTAACAAGTGTGACAAAAACCATTCTCACTGCTGAAACTGCACAAGCACCTCTGGAATGCTACAAACACCAAGCGCTCTAAGACTAAAGAGCCTGACAAACTGAAGAGTCATCCTGCCTTGTTCAATGAGTTATGCCTTCTCTATCAGAAACGTTACGAAAAAAAAAAAAAGAGGGGGGGGGGGGGGGAAGGTAACTATCAGAAACATTACTATTCATGACAAATCCACATAGTGAATCACAGCACTTGACAAGAAACAAGAGTTGGAGGCTCCTGACACAAGGGAAACAACATGCATTTTGAATCAGTCAATTATCTGGCCCCCGTGCACTTCACTCCCTTGGCTACACAATTCTGGAAGTAACCTGCAATGGGCCAAAGGCTGATTTTCTACAATGAAGTGGCAGCGCCTAAGAATTTCTCCTTAGAAGGTGCGATCTGACTTGTAATGATAGATAATGGATCATTTGTACTATAGATATTCAAAGCTCCTGCACACAGTGCAATCTTCATTCTCGTCACTCCATATCATCATTCCTCAGCTGAAACTTCCCATGACCCACACAGTTATGTGCGACCATCCACCCACCCCCCACCCCCATAAAAAGTCTGCCACCTTCTGACATCAGGGATGTTGCCTCCAACAGTGTCAGTGGTCTTGAACGAGAAGCCTCAATAGCTAGAAATCACATGTTCAACCCCAGTTTTTTAAACCCAAGCGTTTCCCACATCCCATACGACTACTAGACCTTTGTGTTACAGCTACCATATCAAAACTTGGGACCTAAATGTTTTCTTAATTGTTAAAAAAAATGTTATTTTGTTGAGACAAAACCTTATCCAAACATAAAAAGTAAATCTGGGTATCAACAGTAGACTAAAGGGGGGGGGGGGGGAGGGGGGAGGGGGGAAGGGAGGGGAAATATTATTTTAAAGTTGTTATGATTTCCTTTTTTTTTGTATTTGTTGGCCATCTTCAACAGTTCCCATGATAACCAGTGGTAAAGAGTCTCATTTCACTTTTTTTTGTGTGTGTGAGTTCTGGGTGATGGCTTACAATGTCCACCTTTAAAGTAAATCCCATTTCTCCCCAAAGTCAAAATGCGGCTACCTTAGTCAACTGCAGGTAAAAGCAGTCCCGTGTATGTTATGCAAAATCTCACCATTGGTAATTCACAGAGCTCTAGCAAAGGAACACACACACACACATACACACACACGCACACGCGCGCGCACGCACACACACACACACACACACACACACACACACACACACACACACACACACACACACACACACACACACACACAAACACATACCAACCAGATTTGGGCTCAGAAAAGATACAAGAACAGCCGGCATGGCTGGCCTTACACGTTACAGCAACACAACACACGAAAACAACCCCTCTTCATCCAACAACAAAACTAACTTGCAACCTACACACCGACCACGGCTGCACTCACTCACCCGACAGGGGCAGATCTAGCGGACCCGTCATGCTGCCTGGAGGTGGGGGTGGGGGTGGGGGGGGTGGAGGAGGTGCCAGGGCCCCGGGTCTGAAGGAGGTCTCATTGCGGATCTGCTTCAGCTGGGCCTCCACGGTGCTGAAGGTGCTCGAGCCGATGACCATGCCCCCCTGACTCCCTTCAGGTGGAGCAATCTCCTGCTCAAAGCTGTCCCCAACAATACAGCATCACAACTACATGAGTACATCATTATTCACACCGATCAAAAGGAACGAGTGGATCAATGTTCGGTACATCAATGTCATCTTGCGTCTTGTCTTGTCTGGTCTTATCTTGTATTAATTACACCAAACGATGTATCTTGGTTGTGTGTAGTAGTTTTCTATATATAGTGGCAGTGCATCAATGATCAATCTCAGTTTTGATCTATGTTATCGCCATCTGATCATATAGGAGCCAAAACTCTGTGTGTGTGTGTGTGTGTGTGTGTGTGTGTGTGTGTGTGTGTGTGTGTGTGTGTGTGTGTGCCAGCGAGCGAGCAAGCAAGCGTGCATGCGTGCGTGTGTGTGTGAGTGCATGTGTTTGTGTGTGTGTGTGTGTGTGTGTGTGTGTGTGTGTGTGTGTGTGTGTGTGCTATTCGTGACGCTCCACCACATAAGGAGTTGCACTGCACCAGAGGCAAGGTCAATTTTTAGTTATTAATTAACATGTTATTAATCTGCAATGAAATAGCTATGCAATACAAAAAAACAGATTGAAAATCAAACAATTCTATCAAAAGTTATTACAAATTGAAATGATAGACTGCAGGAAATGATAAAATGAGAAATTGACATGTTTAGCATCCTAATACAGTAATAGGTGGTCAGAATGAGGGCTTTGCTATTTTCAAAACACGTTTTAAAAAGACAAAAGAAAACAAAATTGTGTCTTGATATTTCACTACAAGGTACAATATGTGCTATAGTTTTATAATCAATCAAAATTTCAAAATCGACAACCTCACCCTCACACCCTAAAATGGCTCCTAGCGAAAAAGTGGGTTAGGTGCTAAGTGACTCATTTTGTAGTGGAATGTCACACTTTATGAATGGGGGTGCTATAGTGCTTCTGTTCTTGCTTTTGTTCCTAATACTCAAACATGATGAATAAATCAATGAATTAAATGAATATAAAATGATTTTATCAGCCAATGAATGAAGTCATGAATCAATCATTGTTAAATTAACTAAAGGAAAGAATTTTAGAGTTTGGTAAAAAAAAAAAATAGAATTTAAAAATCTACACACTTTCATGTGACTCAGGCTGTAAATGTGTGATGTGTGAGCGTGAGCATGAGAAAGAGACAGAGAGAAAGAGACAGAGAGACAGAGACAGACAGACAGAGAGAGACAAGGCAAGGCAAGGCAAATTCTTTTATTCGAGGATAATAGATAAGCACTCGTGTGCTTTTTTACATCCAGTCCCCGCCCTTTTCAGGGATAACATCAAGATAAACAGATAACCTCAATTAAACACGAACAATTATAATGATCCAAATACCAAGAGCAAGAAACCATACATATCAAACAACAGGTAAGAAATAAGACAGAGATACAATAATAGTCAATAATAAGGTAATGATATGAAAAGGCACTTATTCAGAAACGAATATAAGAAGTAAGAATCATTGATGATTTTGATTTGAATAATAAAAAAGTGCAATAATTAAATAGTTAACATGAGAATATGATTGGTTAAATGACTTAAAACATCAATTCACCACCATCTATCAATTATCATCAAGATAAGTTATAAAAGACATAACATTTTGAATAAAAGGAGAGAAAGGAAAAAAAAAAAGAAAACAACAACAAAAACCAAACAAACAAAAAAACAAACAACAACAACAACAAAAACTAACAAACACCCTCGCACGTGCACACACACACACACTCACACACACACACACACACCACACACACACACACACACACACACACACACACTCGCTCACTGGTTAAGCAATTATATCGGGTTACAATATCATTTTATGTTTTTTTTAAAAATAATAATAGCAAAAATAATTTTAAAAAACAGGAAAAAACATCCTAAGAATTGATACACAATATATCAACAAAGTAAATGAGACAGACAGACAGAGGTGTGTGTGTGTGTGTGTGTGTGTGTGTGTGAGTGTGTGTGGTGTGTGTGTGTGTGTGTGTGTGTGTGTGTGTGTGTGTGTGTGTGTGTGTGTGTGTGTGTGTGTGACTGTGTGTGTGTGTGTGTGTGTGTGTGTGTGTGTGTGTGTGTGTGTGTGGGTGTGTGGGTGTGTGTATGTCAACTTGATACATGTGCATGGGTGCCTAGGAGTGTGTATAATTGTATTGTGATATTTTAATTTGAAGGCATAATGTTTGAACAAATATGAAATCTTGTATCTTTTGATTATGACTCGTATCAATATGCCTGTCAGTATTGTAATTGCCC
>CM060346.1:30671168-30686168 GCA_030674155.1 Stramonita haemastoma | reverse complement strand
CAAAAACATCTAAAAACTAAAACAAAACCGAAACAAATCAAACTGTCAATACAACTAAACTAAAGCAAATTTTGAATAAAACTAAACAAAGTACAACTAAACCAAGCCAAACCGTGAGTAAAACCAACTATACTGAACCAACTCGTGAATAAAACTAAACAACTAAACTAAACCAACTCGTGATAAAACTAAACAACTAAACTAAACCAACTCGTGAGTAAAACTAACATAAACTAAACAACTCGTGAAAAACTAAACTAAACCAACTCGTGAGTAAAACTAAACAACTAAACTAAACCAACTCGTGAATAAAACTAAACTAAACCAACTCGTGAATAAAACTAAACAACTAAACCAAACCAACTCGTGAATAAAACTAAACAACAAAACTGAACCAACTCGTGAATAAAACCAACTAAACTGAACCAAATCGTGAATAAAACTTAAACAACTAAACTAAACCAAATCGTCAATAAAACTAAACAACTAAACCAAACCACTAAACTAAACCAAACTGAATAAAACCAAATCGTCATTAAACTAAACATTTAAACTAAACCAAATCATGAATAAAACTAAACATCTAAACTAAACCAATCGTGAATAAAACCAAACAATTAGACTAAACCAAATCGTCATTAAACTAAACATTTAAACTAAACCAAATCATGAATAAAACTAAACATCTAAACTAAACCAATCGTGAATAAAACAAAACAACTAAACCAAATCGTGAATAAAATGAAACCAAGTAAACCTAAACCAAACTGTGAATAAAACGAAATTAAACTAAACAAAATCGTGGATATAACTAAACTAAACCAACTCGTGAATAAAACGAAACAAATATGAACAAAATTAAACTAACACTAAACTAAGTTAAACTAAACTAAACTAAACCCTGACTAAAAACTAAACAAGTAGACCTAAATCAAACCTAACCCTGAATAAAACTAAACCCAATAATTTCCAGAATTTCTCCGTTCTTGACCAAAATTTAATAAAAGTATTTTGAATAGAACTAAATAAAAGAAAACTAAACCGAACTACGATAAACCAACAAAATAGGACAGCTGTGGATTAAACCAAACGGGAATAAAATTTATTAGTGAAACTAAACTAAACCATACCTAAACCGCATTGAAACTAAATATGAAAGATATTTTTTAAACTCATAAAATGCATCAAAAGTAATAAACGGGACCACCACCCCTCCCCCAGCCAACCCCCCCCCCCCACCTTAATCATCCTCCCTCCCCCCTCCAACAAAACAATTCTTAAACACTAACAACCCCCCCCCCCCCCCCCCCCCCAAACAATTGATAGGACTGTAACTAAACAGCAACAAATCAAAGGGGAGCAATCTCAGTGACAGTGATCCTGGAGTCCATGCTAAAACATCTGTGACGGCGCTGACAACACTCACAAGGAATTCAGGTGACCATGGCTTCAAATTTAGTTGAAAGGTCTAGGTCTGTCGGTCTGGAGGTGGCTTGTCAGTTTCATAGGGGGCCTGAAGGCTGGCTTACGTGTTGGACACAGGTAGATAGATCATGTGGTGGGAGTGAGTGTAACTCGGGCTTTGTGTATAGAATGGTTCTTAGAGGAGCACCAGCGAATTGTCATTCCCCCATTCTTCAAACATTTTCCAGTCTTGGTTCTTCTTTTCAATCCCATTTTCTGCGGGAGTTCTAACATTAGGGTTAAAGTTGCAATGCTGATCACATGGCAGTTCTGCTCCAAAAGAAATCACGGACCAGCCTGGAGAAAGTTCGATCAATACATCAAACTCAAAGGTATCTTCACCCACAAGTCGCATCAGTGAACTGCTGACACGAACCCAGACCTAAATAGTGAAGTCTTTATTGGACACTGCCACATGTCACAGAGCAGGTGAGAACCTTTATGTGATCAGCCTTTCGTAGTGTATGTCAGTACGTGTTTGTGTTGTGCGTTTGTCTCCATGTCTGTTGTCTCATCTGCTTGTTTTACTTGACCACGTGGGTATATCCATTTGCATTTTCATTTGGGTGTGTCTGTTCTTGTGTGCATGTCTGAGTTTGCATTTAGATCCATGTCTGTCCTTGTGTGTATGTGTTTGCGTTTTAATGCTTGTTTATATACCTCTGTTCGCATTATATCTGGTGTGCCTGTCCTTGTGTATGTGTTGAGTTTGCATTTATGTCAGGTGTGTCTGTTTTAGTGTTTGCATTTTATATGGTTTGCCCTTTATGCATATATCATCTGGTGTTTCTGTTCTTGTGTGTATGTCTTCCATCTGCTCTCTCTGTCGTGTGTGTGTGTGTGTATGTCTGTTTTCATTTTCTCTGATTTGTTTGCCATTGTGTGTATGTCTGTGTTTGTATTTTATCTTGGGTTCTTCCCTTAGGTAAATTGTCTGTTTCCATTCTATCTGGTGTGTCTGTTCTTGTGTATGTCTTTTTTGTATTTTATCTGGTGCGTCTGTTCTTGTGTACGTCTGTTTGCATTGTATTTGGTTTGTCTGTCCTTGTGTGTATGTTTGGCTTTTTGGCTTTCTTTTTGGCTTTTTTAAGGGCCTGTATTTCATTTTGAAAATTGTTTTTTGATGTGCTAGAATCACTTTAAACAGTCGGACACAAAAGATGGCATGCCTACTACCTTCAAAAACCAGGGGGCCACATACTTACGTCTATTCACAAAAGAGGACATTCCTGCCTTTATGAACTGTAACCAAAGGCCACAAATTTGACAACACTCCAGACATTCCTGCCTTTATGAACTGCAACCAAGGGGCCACAGACTGTCAACACTTCAGACACAAGAGGACTCACCTGCCTTCAAGTTTAAAAGGTGCTACATATTCAACAACAGTCCCCGTGTAAAAAAAAAAAAAAAGACACTCCTGCCCTCATGAAGCAGAACAAAGGGCTACATACTAAGTCCAGACACAAAAAATGACTACCTGCCTTTGTCAAGTGTGACCAAAGGACTACATATTTAACACAGATCAGGTAAGAAAATTGATCAATCTGTCCCATTAGCATTTGATCATCCTCCTCTCTCCTTTGCCTTTACCATCTTGATCTGCTCTCCCTAAACCCCCTGTGGAGTTTAATATATATATATATATATATATATATATTTCTCTCTGAGGATATAATGGGCACTACACAGACTGTTTCTCTCTGGCAAGTAGAATCTTGCGGAGCCCATCCCTCTGCAAGGATATAGTGCATGCTGGGTATGTTTTCATAATGCGCCAAACACTAACATGATTTATGAGATCTTTTAATTGAATATTTTATTTTGATTTCTGTGTGCGTATTCACATGAAAACTAGCACTTGCATGTCTGTACTTGAAAGTCTACCTGGGAGATGTTAAAAAAATCTCCATCCTTGAATTTACTAGACGCCACTGCTGAGATTCAAACCGACTACTTCATGGACCTGGTATGATGGAAGTCGAACTTGCAATCCACTAAACCACCCAGTCATCCAAGTTCTGGGTAAACCTGAAGGTTAGGCTAAAATTCTCTAATAGTACTGCAGTATTGATATAATATGAATAACAGGGGAGGGGGGAAGGGAAGCAGTACTGCAGTATTGATAGAATAGGAATGATAAGTTATATCACATTGATGAACTTTAAAGCTCTAGCCAAGGACCAAAAATTGAAAAGATGAATATTTTATTTATTTATTCTTTTATGTAAAGGATAACGGAATGAGCACTCGTGTACTTTTTTTACATCCAGTCTCCGTGTGTATGCAGTTTTGTAAATCTTGTCATCTGTTCCCACCGCCATACGATGGCCTACTCTTACGAAACGCGAAACAGGATTAACGTGTGCGCAAGATGTTCTGCGTGCGTTCGCACACGGGGCCTTCGGCTTATAGTCTCATCTGATAGACTTTTGGGGGGAGTGGAGTCGGCACTGATGTTGACTCCAGAGGGAAAATCCCCTTGAAGGGTAATCAAACCAGGGTCGTCAAATAAATTGAATAAAAAATAAAATACTTGTCGAATAAATAAAAGTAGCGCAATTCTACAATTTTCTTTTTGTCACCAGGATCTTGAACAGCAGCAACAGGACAACAGTGTACAGCAGCAACAGGACAACAGTGTACAGCAGCAACAGGACAACAGTGTACAGCAGCAACAGGACAACAGCGCAACAGGATTGTGTTGCATGCATATCAAGAGACAAGAGGACAGTGCACAAGAACACTATTGCACAGTAGCAAAGACATTGAGAAGAAAGCAACAAGAGGACATTGAGAAGAAAGCAACAAGAGGACATTGAGAAGACAGCATCAAGAGGACATCTTTTTTTTTCATTTTATTCTTTTATATCGAGGATAATGGGATAAGCACTCATGTACTTTTTTTCATCCAGTCCCCGTGTATATGCAGTTGTGTAAAGCAACGAGGACATCTTCAAGCAACAAGAGGACAAGGAGAGAAAGCAACAAGAGGACATTGAGAGGACAGCAACAAGAGGATATTGAGAAGACAGCATCAAGAGGACTTGTTTTTTTCCTTATTCTTTTTGTGCTAGTCAAATTTTTCACCTTCGTATGTAACCTATTTAAATTCATTTGATTGTACAGCGCGGTGAGCCTATGTTTTGGGGAATTTGCGCTATATAAGCCTCCATTTTATTATTATCATTATTATTATTAAGACAGCAACAAGAGGACATTGAGAAGACAGCAACAAGAGGACATCGAGAAGACAGTGGCAAGAAGAAATTTTGAAGAAAGCGGCAACATAACACTTTGAAGAAAACAACTTAACACTTTGGAGAAAGAAAGCTGCATTATCACATTACATTTTGAAGGTAGCAGCAACACAACATTTGAAAGGAAGCTGCACTAGGACATTAATTTTGGAGAAAGCAGCCAAGTATTTTCAAGGAGCAACAACAGGACACTCGACAGCAGCAACAAGACATACAGAAGCACTTTGTATCTTCCATGCTTGCTTTATATATAATTATAGGAAAAAAAGTATTTGAGATGCAAAATATCTGGTTAAAAGTGAATGCAAACGGAACAGTGTGCATGTGTTATGTATCCCTATTCAAAATCTGATTTTTTTAATAGTATTTTTTTCATTGAAGAATGCATTAAATATAAGGACATTTTGCAATATGTCACAAACACAAAAAATGGCAACAGCTTGCAATGAAAGGGGGTTATTTACTGTAGACTTGACATTGATTTTCAGTGTTCTGACTTTTGGCAAATCTATGAAGGTTAAGGTGACAGCCCAGACATGGCTTTCGTGGTCGTCTGGGCTATAAATTCATATGAATTGAAATGCAGATTTAGCTCTGTTATGTGGGAAATACAACTAACCTAGACAGACACTTTTTCATTATTATTAATATTATCATTGAACAGGAGTTTGTCGAAAATAATAGTTATAAGCAGGAGGGGCCTACAAGTTTAATAAGTGTTTAACAATACCTTATCATCTTGGATGTTGAGGAGAAAGGGGTGTTGAGGAGGATGTGGCATTGAGGTATTGTTGGGTACTTTGTTTATAAAGAGGAGGATGTGGCATTGAGGTGTTGTTGGGTACATGTTTATAAAGAGGAGGATGTGGCATTGAGGTATTGTTGGGTACATGTTTATAAAGAGGAGGATGTGGCATTGAGGTATTGTAGAGGATGTGCTTAGAGGAGGAGGATGTATTATGGAGATATTAATTAAGATATTGTAGTGGAGAGAGAGGAGTGGAGGTATCTGGTTTAAGTCTTTGGGGGTGCCCCCACTGTCGCTAGACTAAGGGACAGATAGAGGATGTGTTCAAGAGGAAGATATGTTTAAGAGGAGCCTTTCGCATAGACGAATAGTATTGTAGAGGGTTTGATGAGGAAGCGATGTTTAGGATCATGGTGGTATCAAGGTATTGGAGGGTAGATGTTAACAGGGAAAGGGTGTTGAAGACGAGGATGTAGCATGGAGGTATTGTGGTGTTTAAGGGGAAGGGTGGTGGGGTTATATAGCATGGGGAGGGGGGGTAAGGTGTGTAGAGTGAATGTTACAGAGGAAAGGGTGTTTAAGTGAGGGGGGGAGTGGTAATTGGGGATGGGTGGATTATAGATAAGGTATGTGTGTTATGAGTAAGGTATTGGGGGAGAAGGGGGGTTAGAGATATTGTAGGGTAGGTGGTTATGAGCAATGGGTGTTTAATTAAGAGGAGAAGTAAGGTGCTTGCTCACTGCAATGGGATTAAAAAAAAAAAGGGGGGGGGGGGGGGGCGCTTGCTGTTGGGAGAAAATGATCCTGCTTTGCAGGGTTTCACTTGAGATAATGTTGAAAAACAAAACTTAGGGCTCAGTCCCTACTTAAAACAGATCCACAAAGGTTTCCGACTGAAGCCCTTGTTAACATGGTGAGGAATTTTGAGTCGGAATCCAAGGAGTCCTAGAAATAACTTTTGGCCTGAAAATTTGTAATTGCGCACACTACCAGTGCGTCTTTGTGCTGTTGTGTCCACATGCTTTCACACATACATATATATACATAATACACTGAAATACTTGACTTAATACTAAATCTTAACCCTAACCCTTGTACTAAACCAAGTTCTAATTCTGCATGAAAACACATTGGCAAGTGGACACAACAGTATATGAACGCAATGGTAGAGGTGTCAAAATTTTTTCAAAGAGGGGAAGGGGGAACTTTTTTATTTTTAAAGGCTTAGGAAGAAGGGTATAGTGCAGGTTCTGGTATATAGGAATAGGGGAGGTGGGGGTTAAAGGTATATGGAATGGGGCTGTCGGAGATTATTTCTTATATTGAGGTAGAGGTTGGGGACATTTTAGAAAAGGGATAGGTCAGGAATGGGAATGTGAGGGGGGTGTCATTGAAGGTGAATTATGTAATGGGAATAGTGAGGAGGGCAATCACATATAGTTTCTCTTTAAATAGGAGAGGGAGTATGGGACATTCTAGGGGGAAAGTTGAGGGATTAAATCTGTGGGAAGGGGGAGATGGTTAAAGGTGTATGTCACAGGAATAAAGGAGCGAGGCAGTAGGGTGATAAAATGTTTCTCTTGATAGTTTTAAAAGGGGGCAAAGCGTTGGGGGGTGGATCTGTGGGAAAGAGGGGGTGGTGGTGAAAGTTGTAATAAACGGGCCTCTGGAAGCGAAGCAGTGGGGTATGTTAGCTTGTAATGAGATGGTTTGAGAAGGGAATGGTTGCAGGTGTAGGAAATGGGGATAACAGATAACATTTTAGCAAAGGGGGGAGGGAGGGGGGTGGCTACAGGGATGAGGAACTGGGCAGTTAGGGATATGTTTTTTTCTGTTAAGATACAGGTGGGGGAATAAAATGATTTTCTTTATAAAAAAAAAGGGGGGGGGACTAGGTTTTTAGAAAGAGAGGTTACAATGCATGTGCGGGTGGGTCATGGGAAAGAAGAAAAAGAGGAAAGGCGAAATGTGTTTGGATGTAAGGGGAGGGAGGCAACAGCAAAACAGGAACGATATTTTATACTGCAGAGGGGGAGGCGCTGCAGAAAAGCTGATGATGAGGGGACGGTGTGTTCAAATCTGTTAGAGGGGGCCAGAGGTTGACCGTTTATGCTATAGTAGTAAAGTAAGAAAATTATGTAATGGGCCACTCTTTTTCTCAAAAGCCCTAAGCTGCTTGTTTCTGTGTGATTTGTCTGGACACTCGAGTCTCCCTGTGACAATCCTTAACATATCTCTTGACTAACATACAGAAATCTTCTGTGTGGTGAACTAAAGAGAAAGTACAACAGAGTAAAAAAATATTTGTTTTTGGTTTTGTGTGGTAACGTGGTAGGGTGATCAACTTGTGTGAGTGGTGGCAACTGGTATATTATTTCTGTGTGGGTGAATCGGGGTTGGTATGGTATATACTTGGGTGGTTGCATGATGGTCTGTGAATGGTACACCTTCATAGATTTTGACAGCGGTCAGTATTATGTGTTGCCCTGCAACTGCATTAAAAAAAAAAAACCTGCATCCTTGTGTGTACCTTTTTTTTAGTTGAAAATATGTGCAAGCAAATTGTTTAAAGCCGTAGAAGTAAGGCACAGCAGGGATAGCTTTGTTTCTTCTTCTTCTGAGAATTTTATTTCCAATCAGAGGAATTGTAGCCAAGCGCTGCATCCCTGAAATGTTGGCTGTTGACAGGGTTGGACTTTTGTAACTAATAGTATTACATCCACCCCTCCAGTGTTGGTGATGCTGGAAAGTGTTTTAATGATATTATTTTTTTAATGAAATTTGTATTGGATTTGTTGTTTAGAAACGTTGAGGTCCTAAAATCATTTTTTTTAGCTAACGAATTTGGAAGAATTTTTGTCATTGAAGCTTGAAGAATGTTTTTTTCTTTTAAGGTTAATTTCTTTTTTGAATTTTTTTAATATCTTTTTGTTGGATCTAGTCAGATTTGATGTTTAGAAATATTCCTGGTCATGTTGACAGGATGGTAAACTTGTCATTGAAAAAACTCGTGTGTTTTGGTGTTTGCTTTTTTCAGGATTTTTTTGGTTTTCGTTGTAAGATCAGGTCAAAATATATTTCAAAATGTAGTCTTGTGTGGTGGAGCATTTATCACTTTTTTTTGGGGGGGGGGGGGGAATAACTGAAGGTGCTTATTTTTTAACAAGGGGGGTCAGCAGTTTAAAAAAAAAAAATTTTTAAAGTGTTCCTTGAAGCAACCCCAAAAAGGTAAATAAAGCCAGACATGGGTTGGTAAACTGATAGTACCCCCCTCCCCACCACCCCCAAAAAGTAATACATGTAAAACCCAAAACAAAAACTGGGGCTCCATGGTTTGCCTGCAAATGAGACCCAAGGAACACAAAAAAACCGAAAGGGTTGAAATGTGGCAGTCTTTTGTTGGGTTTGGTTGAGAAATGTAACAGTTGTAAAATGTTTGTAACTGATCATACGGTTTATTTCCTCTTTTTTTTCAAATACACTCTCCGCCAGATTTGCATTCATACATCATAAATCTGAAACAGATGATAAATTAGATATCGAAGATTACAGTGTCTTTAATCCTATCGAAAGATTATATGAAGAGTGTCTTTAATGGTGTGGCTTATTCTTTTTGTTTGGGTTGTTTTTTTTAGATTGGTTTAATTTTTTTTTAATTGGTAGGCTTAATCCTAAAATTATGTTTGCTGATAGCAAGTCTTTCACACTGGAAATTTTTTCTTTTTTCTTTTTTTGGGGGGAGGGCTACTTTTGCTTTTTGTGTTGGTTTTTCTATGGATCAAATGCTACAGTCACGTAACCATGTGTAAAGTTGGTTTAAATATTGTTTATTCAGAGAGAAACATGCTTTACACAGATGAAATTATGTTTAGAGAAGCAACTAGCTTACAACATGTTTACAGGTGGAAGGGGGGGTAAAGTTTGCAATAGAAATATGAACAGTGAATGTTGTAAATTGTATGGTTAGTTTCCCTTGCACTTTTTTTTTCAAAGAACAAATTTCATTGTGGAATGATGAAAGAGACATTGAAGTAAAAATGATTACTTTCAGTGGAATGGTATGCTCTTTTTATTCTGGAATTTTTCTTTATCCATCAATCATTATTGTTATTGTATGGAAAAAGTGTTTGTAATGATTTGGTTTTTCTGTTGTTTTGATCGGGGTTTTTTTTTATTTTTTGATACTATGGCAAGACCATGTTTTATGCTATCTCTAAGATAACTACCAGTGAAAGAAAAAAACCGTTAATATAGAAGATAGCTCAATTACCATGGAAGAGTACTGAAAAGATAAAGGCAGACTCATCTAAACAGGGATGTGAGATTGAATAATCTTGAATAAAGGAAATGTATTAAACCTAAAGAAGAATGGCTATCATCAAAATGCTCAATTCTTGAAGATCTTTAACAGAAGAGATATCAAGATGTATATATAGGTATAACAAAGAAATGATAAACAACAAAAATACCACAGCAAAAGGGAACTGCATCAAGAGTAAAGAAGGGAAAATACTGTTCGTAAAAGCAGCTGTTGAGAAAAGGTGGACTGAAAACATTAGTGAATTGTTGCATGATAACAGAAGATGAAGTCACATCAAAAATGATCAAAACTTTTAACAAGATAAAAAATATTTTAAAAAACCCACAAACTGACATTTATGGCATGGTGCATAAGTATTTTAAAACATCAACTTTCATGAAATCCAGCCTTTCTTAGGCCAAAGGCTAAAGAATGTTCAACATTCAGGACCATAAGCCTAATGCCCCATACCTGCAAAATATTCTTGACAATTATCTTAATGAATATACTTCATTTTGAAATTGGACAAGGGCAATGGTACCAGAGGCACTATCTTATGTTTCAACATCTTAACACAGAAGCAAATAGAAGTCCATAAAAACTGTATATATGGCTGTTTCGTGGATGATGCAAACAGCAGCAAGGACATTGATTAACAAAGTGATCTGATCTTGATAAGTAGGCCTACACATGTCTGTCCATGAAAAGTGAGGAAAATCTCCAGTATAAAGGTTGAATAAGTGCTGAGAAATACAAGTACCTGTGCACTTAAAAACCCGACCTCAGCTTTTGCTATTGAAACACCTGAAAGTTCCGATGTTGTCCATCATGAAAATGTGTTACCAAAAATGAGGGTTACCAAATTATCTTTTTCAGTAACATGACCTGAAATACTTTTGAATGGTGAAAGAATTTGAAATGGTTTATAGTACTGGCAAGTATATGCAATAGCTTTATCATTTGCAGGTCATGGCAGATTTCTTTATCAAGGAACATAGCGTATTATGTGTTCCTGCCAATTTGACGCTTTGATATAATCTTGAATAATCTACCTGAAATCGAAATGCAGCTGTTTTGTATTGTATACCAGTTCCCCACTTTAATTGTCATAGCAGAGTTCTCTGCATGAAATTCAGGTTGCTCCCCCCAGAGAGAGCACGTCCCTAGCTCAAATGTTTGTGCTGATTTTATAAGTTGTGTGCCCGACACCAATGCAATGGCAAGATATTTTGTGCATGATATGTCTTAAGTGGAAAGTATTATTACGAAAATGATGGTGGTAATGCAGTTTCGCAAATGTTTGAGGATCTTTGTGTGTGTGAGCTTTGTAATTTCTGTGTGTGGGAGAGAGGGGAGGGCAGATGAGAGACTTCTGTTTTGTATGTTGGGGGGGGGGGGGGATGAGAGAGAGAGTGCAAATCATGGAAGTACATGAATCATTGTGTTGTGCAGTGTTTGAATGCAATGGTGATTTTGTTTTGGTCAAACATATTGTGTTCCTGATAAAAAAAATTGTACTGGAATATTACAGCCTTTGTTCTGGACTAAAGATACAGATTTTATATGGCAATTATGTTACTGATTTTCCACTGGAATAAGGCAAGTTTTGCACTGAAGTAAGCTTGCAAAGCTATCTTTGTATTGGAATATTGTTACACATTTTGTACTGAAATAATGTTTTTGTATTGGAAATATTGTTAAACATTTTGTACTGAAATAATGTTACCCACTTTGTACTGAAATATTAGAGTTTAATGTTACTTTTTGTATTGGAATATTGTTAAACATTTTGTACTGAAATAATGTTAGCCACTTTGTACTGAAATATTAGAGTTTGTACTGGAATAGTGTTACTGCTGAAATAATGTTAGAGTTTGGACTGAAATAATGTTAGCCTATACTGGAGGGAGTTAATATTGGAATGATGTTTACAGATTTCACAACTCTCTGGCCTCAAACTAGTGCAATACTTTCATTTTTGTATGTGTGTATAGGCTTTTTTCCTTAGGAGGAAAGTAACAAAAATTATGGCATGATACACTCTTTTGTAAATATTCAGTGCTTTTGGGGGGTTATACTTCATAATTTGTGTTTTGTATGTTGGAGAGGGGAGGGAAGATGAAGAGAGAGAGAGAGAGGGTGCAAAACACAAAATCATGAAAGTACATGTAACACTGAATGCATATTGCATTGTTGAACTGCAGTGTGTGTATTTTGGTCAAATGTATCACGTGTTCCAGCAAAATGTTTGTACTGGAATGGTATTTAAGATTTTAAAAGGTAAAAAAAGAGGTACAGGTGTCCCATAACCTTGGCGGTCAAAGGGGACCAAGGCATCAAAGACCTCAGCTTCTCAAGGGGCCAGCATATTGATGGCGGTGCCCATCTCCTCTCCCTTGCTGCTTTACCTTCCCTGACCCTAAAGAGGGCAGGTATCCTTTTACAACTGGGGGGGGGACTGTGCTGAAGCCAAGGTGCGCAGTCACCCATCCAACTGGTAACCACGCTCGACTTGGGGAAAAGCGAGCGCTCAGACCACTGAGCTATCCCGCCCTCATCAGATTTTACACCCACAAAAACTTGCAGATTTTACCATGTGTGATGACCTCAAACCACTGCAAAACTTTCCTTTCTAAATTCTATTCTTTTGCGAGTCTTTTTTTTAGAAGAAACTAAATGAGAATGCGATAAGCTTTTTTTGCAAATGTCTGCTGATTTTTCAAGTTCTTTGTGCCTCACGATTTCAGTTTTGTATGTGGGAGAGGGTAGGGCAGATAAGAGAGAGACTGCAAAACACCGAATCGTGAAAGTAGGTGTATCATTGTGTGATGTCATGTTTTAGTGCAACGGTTTCTTTGGTCACAGGTATCACGTGTTTCTTCCAAATACTTGTACTGGAATGATCTTGAAGATTTTGTACACAAAAAGTATAGCAGATTAACAATACTTTTATCCTACAACCATTGCAGTATTACTTCTTGCATATCTCCTCTATCAGAGGAAAGGAAAGTTGCAGAAATTGTCATCTTGCATGCATTTATGCAAAAGTCTAAATGATGTTGTTTGGGCATGTTTCCATGATTTTGTATGTCAGTGGGAGAGGGAGGGCAGCAGAGAGACTGCAAAATACAAAATCATGAATGAAAAATACATATATAACTTGATGTGTGATGCAATGTATAACTGCGATATGTAATATTCATGATTGAAAACAATTCAAGTTGGTACATGTGACATGTTTACATTGTTCTAATGATAATGATTAAAGCTGTCTTTTTGCCAGGAAAGCTCTGCATGTGTAGAAGGGGGGGGGGGGGGGGGGGGCAGAGAAGCCTTTCCCATTTGGGGAAGTACTGCTTCTCCCTTTCCCATTTGGGAAGTACTGCTTCTCCCTTTCCCATTTGGGAAGTACTACTTCTCACATCTGCTGACAAATGCTGTTTTCTGCAGAGAACACTGTCCATCTGCAGATCCCTGCAGAGACCAGGGCCTATTTGCAGGTCCCTGCAGAGATTGCGGCCCCTTTGTACGTCCCATGTGTTCAGTTGCATTGCCTACTTTCCATTCAGATGCTGCTTTTCCCCCACATACATTTTTTCTACAACAAGCCTATTCTCACTAGGCATATTCAGGCAATTTATTTTTATTTTATACCACTCTAAGTCACGACAAATTTCTCTGCGTGAAATTTGAGCTGCTCTCCCCAAGGAGAGCACAGCGCCACCCTTTTTTTTTTTTCCCCCGTCTGCAACTGTATTTGTTAGCCTATGAGTGATTTTTTTCCTACATAATGTTGCCAGGGACAACCCTCTTGTTGCTGTGGGTTCTTTTACATACGGGACCATGGTTTATCATCTCATCTGAAAGACTAGCATCCAGACCACCATTCAGGGTCTAATAGATAATAGATAGGAGAAAAATGTGGGGCCCAAGCGGGGTTCAAACCACCGCACACATCCGACCCATATTTTACGCTTTGTAGGCAGGCGCGTTTCCTCTAGAACACCGATCCATTATCACACATACACCCTCAATATGTTGACAATGAAATACGAACAAATCCAATGGCCTTCATTGTTTCCAATAAACATATAAGTAAACTTCTGCTTAATACCATACATACATACATGCGTCAGCATGTAACATTGCAAAAATACTAACAAACCAAATGGGAGATTAGTTGTTTCTTTGTGTCTATCCAACAAGCAAATGTCTGTATGGAGCACAACTTCAGTGAATAAGTCATATATCTCCAAAACATGTCGGGTAAACAAAAAATTTTTAAAGTAAAAATCAGTGATGAAATGATGATGGACAAGCTGGCAACATCATCAATGTGATAGAGCCGGTAGCAGGGTTGGGAAACAGGAACAATGTACAGCAACCAGGCAAAAGAAGTCTAGGGTGAAGACAGCAGCTGGTAGTTGGTCTCCTTATCTGATCCTCAGGTACGCCTATGCGTGGTTCTCTCTTTCTCTGCCCCTATGCTCTGCTGGACCCTAGGCCTAGACCACTCTGTGTAGCCACACTGACCACCCCTCTATCTATACATGCTGTGCAGGCTGCAAGGACAACTTGGCCTCTTGAAGCCCTGACAAGGAAAAAGTTGTGTTTTCTCATGCTGCTTCAGCTGTGATTATCTTGTTGCCCGCACAACAAAGCCAAACATACAATATATCAAAATAAACTACAAAACACAAACTTTAAAATGTGTTGTTACATTTTGCACAATTATTACTTGGCTGCAAGCTGAAGGCAATGCAAGCCGCTGAGTAGACACACTTTAAACTTCACACTTCAAGTCCAGCAAAGCCTAATACTTTATGAATAGAAAAAGAAGATACGATTCACAGTTTGTATACATATGCGTATTATTAACAAGAGGTGTCCATGAGATGAGAAATTAATTAAACAGTAATGTGAAAACAGTTTCTGATCTACTGCTCATCAAGCCTTGCTTACAAAGCAGTCCATATGATTGAAAGAATGAACGATCTCTAATAACACAAATTATCTAAACTAACATAATCCAACTTTATATTCATTCATATCTAAACCCGAAATATACCGTAGATTGATACTTTAATGTCTGCATTTTATCAAATTCAGTTCGATGATTCAAATGTCTATACAACAAAGAACGACTGTTGGGCTTAGGCTTATCATTGTGTTTCAAACCTTATGATCTATTACAACCTAAATTAAGCAATATTTTTTTTTATTCAAAT